>JARHVA010004201.1:837500-1395000 GCA_037957365.1 Torreya grandis
TATACTTTTACACAAATCCTCTTGATTTCACCTTTGAATCTATGGATGAACATAAAGGAATAATGCTCATAGATTTTGTTATAAACATATTCAGTTGAAGGTTGACATAATTATCCATTTACCCTATGAACTGTGGCTAGGACTACATAAAATAAGTAAGACATCATATAAAATTTTCCATTAGAAAGCCTTTGTTCAAAAATGTTTCACCAAAAGATGCTAAGTTTGATATTTCATCATCCCCTAAAACCTCTAAGAAGGTTTACTAGGAGATTGTTCTTCTTATGAATGAATGTGGTCTTCATCCCCTTGATATATCACACCTAATATGTTACCATAGATGCAATTCAATAAAGAGTGATACTATCGATCCCAATTGATGCTTGTGAGAGGTGGAATGTCAATATAATGACTATGTTGGATGGTGATAATGGGATGATGAAAGGCAACACAATATTCATAGAATATACTAGGAGAACTAATGTCAATACTAAAGTAATCATCTTCAAAAACTATAGAAGGATGACAAAGATATTTAAATTGATCTACAAGGCAAGTTTAACCAATGTCATAATAACCATGACTATACTCTATTTCTGAAGATGAGTCCAAGTCAAAGGACTCTAAATCTGATATTGATACTAATGTTGATTCTACTTTTGATGCTAAATTTGATGTCAATTTAGAAAGGAAACCTGACTCTAATTATGATTCTTCATCTGATGTGGATGTTTCTATAATAATGTTCTATTTAATGTTTGGTTTTGGATAAATAATGGACTATGATGGCATAATGGGATTCATAAAAATTGATTCATCTAGGAAGGGTTCAACATAGACTGTCTCATCTAGGTGAATCCCTTCAAAGAGATGAAACTTCTTGAAGGATGACTCAATGAAAATTGGTCTTTCAAAATGAGACTCCTCAATGAGTGGAAAAATATCAAGAGACAATGTCATAGAGACTAGATTGTCCAAAAGATGGGGCTCTTTAAAAATAGAACAATGGTCTAGATAATGATTTGCCCAGAGGTGATTATAATCATTAAGAATTTAGTCTACAAAGAATAGATCATCAAATTGAGACTCTTATACAATAGATAAAAAATCAAAATTTGATTCATCATAGGTTGACTTGTCATAAATAGGTGTTTCAATAATAATATCATGGTCTTGGTTTATAATCAATTGTAAAATATAAATTTTGAATACATTTTGGTCCTCAAAATATGGATCTTAAAGAGGTAATGGTTGATGTTGAGGCTCAAATATCGACACAAAATTTCTAAAGTGGGGAATTTTTAGCATGGTGTTAACAATGGTTTGTGGTTAAATAATGGCCTCTCCAAAAATTAGACTATTGAAGAAGGGATCAAAAAAGACTAAGTCATCTAATTAATGTTATTCAATAATAAGTTCAACAAATATCGAAGATGGGCCTAAAATGGTAACCTTGGGGCATTATGGAGCTTGATTTATCATGCAATCCAAAAAATAATAGCCTAAAATGGTAACCTTCAAGAGTTGTGGAGTTTGTGTGATCACATAATCTAAAAGAGAAGGATAGCCTAAAAATGGTAACCTTTGAGCATTGTAGAGTTTGATCACTTGCATAAGCTAAAAGAGAAGGCTAACCTAAAATGGTAACCTTTGAGCATTATGGAGTTTTTTTCTCACACAAGATAAAAGAGAAGGATAACCTAGAATGGTAACCTTTGATTACAGTGTGAAAAATGAAGGGGAAGGATGGAGTTGACATACAAAAATTGAAATGAATTGAATTGGTGTTCAAAGACTAGGCCCAAAAAGGGTGACATCCTCAAACATGATGAAGTGATCATGTCCATCATAAAAATTCTCCTCCTCACAACTAGGGCCACAATAGACCCCATTGCAAGTATACCTTTGCATCATGTCTAAAAAAAAATTCTTTATATTTACTAATATTTGGAATGTGTTTGCAAACATTAACAAGGTGTGCTTTAATTTTCTCCAAACAAGTGACAAGGTAAAAAGAGACTATAATAAAGAGAATTGGTATAGTACCACATAATTAGAATAAATGGTTATGAATTTACTCAACTTTTTTAGGTTGAAATCATCAAATTAGAAGAGGGTATGATAACTCTAAAACCTATAGTGTAAAATAGTACACCAAATGTAGGTTTAAAGATAAGTCAATAATATAAAAGCTAGGGACAACTTCGATGATTGTCAACTAGAAAATTAGAAGATAGTATTTATAATTAATAAAGTAACAGTGTGAACTAAGAAACTCAATATGTGAAAACACATAATAATTCCTAAGTGTAAAACTAAAATCAAATGAGCAACACAATGTTCCCACATGGTAATAAGAATTATAGTTGGTTCTATAACTTAGAGCATGAGCTATACATAAGATAACTTAAGTTCACAATGATCAAATTATGATGAGTCTATATAAAAGCCTTTAACCCAAATGGCAAATCATACCCAAGTTAACTCAAACCAAGTTCAAACAACAAACTGATTAACACCTTGACTTAGAACTTAGAAAGGTGAGATTCTGAATTTGAATTAAAAATTAAGGACTTAAATATTTTTGCAAAATGATTTAGACTCAAATGGGTAGCATAAAAAAAAATTAGATAAATAAAAACACAATGTTTCAAATGAATATTTGAACAAGGCAAAAGAGGTTTTGATTTGACCAAGGTAATGCGTCCTTGTGTATACACATAATCTTTTCAAACTTTACCACTAAATAACACTTTTTATCTTGCAAGAACCCATCAAGTCTCAATCTCTTTGAGTGCATGCCTTAAGGGGTGCATTAGGAAATGGGTGGGTAGACCATTGGTGCCGTATGATTGTTTTCCTTTTTTCCACTTGTTATCTACACACTTGTCTCCTCAAAACCATTCCCTTGAGCTTTGCCTTGCATTTTACACCTTCCTCTAGTCTTTTAGCACCTTCATTAGCCCTTTCCCTAACCTAAACCTCTTTTTGGTAGTTTACATGACGAATTCAACCACATACACCTTGTATTGTTATTGATATATCTTAATAAGAACTAAGTTGGCCATAGCCAACATAGTTCACTATCTAGTTATGTTTTTTGTCAGTTTTAATAGTAGGTCAACTGGGTCAACCTTGTCAGCCAAAACTTTTGGAAGTGTTTAGGATTATATCCACTTATATAAATGAAATAATTTCCATCATTTATCATGAATAGAAGAAGAAGTAAGATATATTTCACATCTACATATCCACCATTCTAATTGAAGAGAAAGCTTAGGTTTTCATACTTTATTTGGAGATACAGATCTTGTCTTATGGAGAAGTCTTTTGGATGTATTGATAGGTTGTGTATCTTATAGATTATTTATCCTTATCATCCTTACATACCACAATAAACTATTATGAAGCACCTTGTCCAAGGGAGAGATTGAGGCTCAACAGGTTTATCTTCAAAGGTAAGTATTCCTAACATTGTTCCTCCTTTGTAAAAATAGATAGATATGAATTTTTACTTTTCTTCCATGCATTGGTGTTTTTTACACATTGATGTGAGTATATGTCTTCTATGCATGTTTACTTTTAGTATTTATTACTCCCACTTTTTTCCATAAGATTTGGTAAGCACTAGATTTGAATTTTAATTTACTTGTTATTAGTTTAGTGAATATGAAAACATAGGACCTAGTTAGGGTTATTACATAGTTTTTCTTGACTGGAGGCTTTAGAACCCTCCCTAGTGATATTATTAGGGTAAGAGATCCCTTAGATAGGTCTAGTGGATCCATATTGTTCATGGCCTCAATTATATAATGTATCCCCAATCAAAAGTGTAAGTAGGATCTATATTCTCCGATCTAGGATTCATTTGTAGATATGATGCATTTCCCATTGCATACATTATAGTGAACCTGACATTATAGTTCTATTTTTTGTGTGTAGATATAAAACATAGTTGTATCAGAATAGCTTTGTTATTTGTATGCAAGTCTTTATTAGATATAGGTTACTAGATTAGATAGGTTGACATAGTAATCTTATTCAATTTTAGATAACAAACTAAGTCAACCAAGTCAATTTAGTCTTATAGTCAACATCCAGAATAAAAAATTAAGTTGTGCAAGTAGAATTAGTCTTCCAATCAACATCTAGTTAACAAATTAAGTCATACAAGTTGACTTAGTCTTCCAATCAGCATCCAAATAACAAATTAAGTTGACTAGGTCAACTTAGTCTTCTTGTCAGCATTCAAATAAAAAACTAAGATGTGTAGGTTGACTTACTATTCTAGTCAGCATTCAGATAAAAAACTAAGTCAACCAAGTCAACTTAGTCATCTTTATTGGCTTCAAAAAATAGGGTTTCATAGAACTATGTCAACCCAATTAACTTATTTGGTAGAACTTACAAACACCTTGCAACCTTGGCATCTTCCAACCTACCAAGGTTCCTTTTTTCTCTCTCTTTCAATTCATTAATTTATTATATTTCTATTTTGTGCAAGTTTTTAGTCTTCAAAATTGTAATCTTACAACAAACTATGTCAACCTGTTTGACTTAGTTTTATAGCATGTCTTCTGTCTAAAAGACTAAGTTGACCTAGTTGACTTAGTTCTTAAAGAACCTTGATTATATAGAACAATATTGACCCTATTGACTCTATTATGTAATGTTTGCATATAGTGTCATCTAAAGTGACTCTATACCATCCTTGAATTGGGAATTAACAACTATATGGTAGTAATTAATTCACACTTTCATTTTCATTTATTTTCATGATTAGAGTATCTCACATAATCTAATTAGGTGGTTTTTTAATATACCATTTAGTTTCACTATTTTTCTCTTTTTTCACACACTACCAAATAACACAATACTCAAAATACATTCAATATTTATCTTCCCAAGGCCTACCTACTTGGATTTCATCACCAATAGGAAAGCCAACTTGGTTTTCTAGCCAAGTATAAACATGTGGTTAATGGTATATATTGGAAAATCACCCGACACCCTTATCATTATGGGATTATGAAGTGAGAGGATAGGCCCCAATACCAAGATAGTACCATTTCTAACGCAAATCTCTTTCATCCTAAATATCCTAAAGCCATCCATAGAAAACTTTCTAGTTCTCTATTTTTAGCCAACTTCCTTATCACACTTAAAATAACACTGTAATAATATAACAACACTTATGATGACCACTTAGTTAGCATTTGTTTTTCATTTGATTACTTCCTCTCTAATCATTATGTGTTGTATTTTAAAAACTTGAATTAACCAGTGTTGGTGCAAGGTTTTTTGTTATGTTCCCTAATTGGATCATTCTCATTGATCCAATTATTTGTGTGTTTATTTTTGCTTCTTATTTCATTTAAATTGAAAAAAAAAATCTCTATTTTTAGTACACTATCATTTTATTCAACATAATCTCTTATAGACTAATTTTTCTCATATCTACAATACCAAAACAACTTGGTCAACCATGTGTCCTTTCTAATAATTAGGTTACAATACAAAGTTGACATTCTCAACTATGTATCTTTATTTTCCTTATGTCTAGTAGTACTACGTTGACATGGTCAACTTTTTACACCTTGATCAATACTATTCTATGTGTGGTTGTCTAGTCTTATTTCATAATGATTTCCTCTTTTCAGCCTCTACTTAGTCAAGAACATTGCATAATTAAAGATTTATATCATAACCTCACTTATTTTATTACTTCAAATGAAACTATTCACTTTCTTTCTTCATCTTTTCCTAATTCAAAACCAATCACTACACAATATAATGTAGTTAAGGTGCTTAATCTTAGTTATCCTCCAAATATCAATGTTATGAATCCTCCACCTAATACCCTTCCTCCCACCAACACTAATAATTCCCCTCCTAATAATACTAATACCCCACCTTCAAATACTAATTCACAAATTGACACAACTCAAATTTTGGCACAAATAGTTCAACAAATGAACAACATCCAAACAACTAATCATTCTAAAATAATGAAAATGCAAAGAAAAATATTACACATGACTAATCAACCACCTCAAATCATCATGTCTCAACCAAATAAAAATTTTGTCCCTCCTCTTCTTATGGATGCCAATGGGAATATCATCTCTCAACCTACTCTACATAACAAAACTTTTAAACATCTTTAAAATGAACCTGTATCTCCATTCATTACATCCATATATATTGGAATCATTCATCCAACTATCACATATAATGGGACTAAGGAGCCTACTATATTTCTTAAGTCTTTTGGTAATCTATAGAAGGAATGGGTCCAAACTAACACCTTTGCTACCACCAAGATCTTAGCCAAAACCTTTGTTAGTGATTCACTTGAATAGCATAACCAACTTCCTAGACATTCCATCTCACAAATAGAGGATTTATTAAATGCTCTAGTGAAGGAATTCTAACATGATGAACTTATTGAAAATTACCTTAGCCATTTCATCAATGTCAAGCAACTTCCTAATGAATTTGCTCACACTTTCATGAAATGATAAAAGTATCTAGCTCACAAAGTGTACAATAATATGAATGATGATACTTTTTTAAAATTATTTGTTACTACTCTCAAAGGTCCTCTTCAATACAAAGTTATGATCTTTCCCCTAAAACTTTAGAATAAGCTTTATACCAAGCAAAAATTCAAGACTTTCTGATGATTGAATTTGAAAAACCTCAAAAAACTACTAAAGAACCTTTCCAATAATTTTCTAATAACATTGATTCATTCAAGCCTCCACAACCTCAAAATAGAGCATCCAATTCATTCAATTTTAACCCAACCCACCCTCCCTTGAGTCTATAACAACTTAAGAGGAAATTTCCACCCTCTAAACCCATGAGCTTTGATCCTTCCAAACCTCCTCTAAAATGGTACAATCTTAATAAGTTTTGTAGGTGGCATGATATTATAGGTCATTTTCATGATTCTTGTCATGATCTTCATTTATTCTTATTTCTTCCTTACTTGGTCCAAATTTCAATCTTGATACTCTCACAAAACAATGTTATCAAGACTATCTTCAAGCTTCTCAAATACAATGTAAAGAACCACAATCACATCAACATTAACTACCTAATGAACAACAACAATTATCCCATACCTACACCTCATCCACTAATATTGTTCAAACCACAATCATCCTTATTCCTACACCAATAAGGAGAGGATAGCTAACATGAACAACTTTAAACATATTGTTGCATCCATTGAACCTCAACCTCTTAGGTTGTATGAACCCAAGGAGTACATAGTTCAAATGCCTACTCCAAAGTATATCATACATGTTCCTCCTTTATGTCCTTTACCTCTTCATACCTCTCCTATATATCCTATTTCAAATTTAACATCCTTAAAATCTAACAAACCAACACATTTCCCTATATCCAAATAGATCTACCAACCCAATGTAAATCATTTTAATGGTTCAATTTTACCTCACTCCACCTCAAGTATTGGGGCATCTTTTGAAGCCCATCCACATGTCCCTTTAGACTTTGGGGCATCTTATGATGCCCATCCCTATATCCACTTACCTGTTGGGGCATCCTACGATGCCCACTCTTATTATACAATGCATAATAACAAACAACTTCAAATTCAAGAAACCTTTTGATACTTATAGACTTGTATTTCACATGCTTATCTTTAATATAGATGTTAGCATAGATCTTTCTTATTGTTTTTTGTCTCATGTTTCTTTGTTTTTGTGAACTTTACTTCTTTTAGTTTCATTTTTCTATCATAATTGTCACTTTTACGTTCTTTCATTTTATTACACATTACATTTGGAATTTGTTTTCATTTTGGTTCTTATATATCTCTTTCATTTTTATCTTTTTATGTCATTCTTTTCCTTAGTATCTTTATGATAATTTTTTCCCCTTTATTTAACATTCACCTCATTAGTGTTCACCTTATTAATTTTAGTGTAATACCATGGATAGAACCAATCTCTTCTCACAAATTACCATTTTAAAACATATTTAAATAACTTTTTGGGATGACTACTACATTCATTAGTGCTTATGCTAGATCCATTGTAGGTTAGCATGGATTCTCTAGTGACATAACTATCATAAGCATAGCCCCATCCCTTTTATAACACTATTTTACTCCCTGTGATTAGATACAAGTATATTCATCATTGTACCACTTATTACATAGATGGATCTCTTATGATCTCCATATTTCCCTTACTTCCTTTCATTTTTAGGATCACATCAATCAATTTTGAGATTGCACACTTAATTTTGGGCAAGTCTAGGAGTCTTTAGACACCTTGATATTTAGGTCTTTTATTTCTAGTGACCAAGTGTAATCTCTCTTGTGTTTGTCACCTTTTTCACTATGTTTAGTTCCCTGAATCTGTATAGAGGAAGAATCAAAAAAGCCAAAAAAAATTAAAATCCAAATCATAAAATATATATAAAAGACACTGATTAAAGTGAGAAAACATTTTTAAAAGTCAGATCACACCAAAATCCATGGCTTATATTTGGCACATCTCCTATCTTAGTCAAATCTCAAACTCCATAGTTTGCCTCATGATAGAGTTGAGGTCCATTGCAGTGCATTAGGCTAGTATATTGGGGTAGGAGGTACCATTATATCATACACTATCTAGTACTACCTAATTTCTCATACAAGTACCCAATATTCATAGTAGAATGATGAATCTATAAGGGGTCCTAAGGAACAAAGAACACGTTGTGGGAATGTAGGTATATTTTACTTTTCATGCATATAGATTTCATGGGATGCTCTATGTACTTCAACTATTATTCTAAGATTTTTGTTCATTAGTTATCATTTCCTAAGTCCTTGGTGTTGATACTTATTATCCTTTCTCACTTACCTAGTGTGTCTCATTCTTGCTAAGGATGTTTACATCACCCATGTGGTGCCTTAAATTCCTTGTTTACACCATATTTTCCTTATATTCCCCTTGTTGGCTATTGATTTTAGTTAATCACATCCTTGATCACATATACATTATTACACCTCTTGGTTTATAGTTTATGAGTTGCATTGTAAGACCTTAGATAGGACTAGGCCTTCATCACAAACATCCTTACATCATTTTATTAGCACACCATCTCATTGGCATACTAGTCATGTAATTATGTGGTTGTGTTTTATTACATTGTATATCAAAACAAGCAATAAATTTGAATTTTCATCCTTTAGATCTATTAATTTTCATTTATCCATCATGTTCTTATTTGATTTTTCTAGACTTCACTTATCTTACATATGACATTTTGCATTCTTGCATGTTTATATTTATGTATTACTTATTTATGTTTGTCTTCTATCTTGACTTAAATTTCATTTTCATTCATGTTTTTTTATGTTTGATTCAACATGATTATCTTACATGGGGTTAATTTTCACTTGCTTACATATCTTTGTTAGATTTTTCTTGTATTGATATTTCATTTATCATTCATGTTTTACATGATTCCCAACTTGATTTAGTATTTTCTACATTATTTTTTTCCATTTATATTTTACATACTTCCCAACATGATTTAGTATGTTCTACATTATTTTTTTCTATTTATGTTTTACTTGCTTTCTAATGTGATTTAGTGTGTTCTACAATCATTTGTCATCATTTTTTCATTTATGTACTTGATATTTTGGTTCTAAAATTATCTTGACAATCATAATTTTCTAATTTTTCTAAATCCCTCATTTCTACTTTAACCATCCTACATATTTACCCATTGTTTCTCTTGTTAGTTTTGTATCCCTAGGTTTTCTTAAATACAGTTACTACACTCTCCATGATCAAGACTAGGATATTTACATATAATAATTTAGTGGAAATATAGGTTATGTATATGTTATTTTCAATTACTCTCATTTCATTTTAGCATCATTCTCTATATGTCATTTTTAGTTATCTTAGTTTCATGTGTTTATATGTTATTTATCAAAGCACCATCCCCTGTTACACTCACGTGACACATGATGAGATTTGAGTGGGGCATATGTATACACATAATATTTTCAAAATTTACCACCTAATAACACTTTATATCCTGCAAGAACCCATCGAGTCTCAATCTCTCTGAGTGCACACTTTAAGGGGTGCACTGAGAAAGGGGTGGGGAGGCCATTAGTACTTCATAAGATTATTGTCCCTTTTTCCACTTGTTATCTACACACTTGTCTCCTAGAAACCATTCCACTAATATTTTCCTCCTATTTTGTACCCTCATCTTATCTTTTACCACATTCATTAGCCCTTTACTTAACTTAAACCCCTTTTTGGTAGTTTACATGACTATGCTGGCCATGTTGACCTTATATTGTTATTGATAGAGCTTACTAAGAACATAGTTCAGTATCTAGTTATATTTTTATCAATTTTAATACTAGGTCGACTGGGTCAACCTTGTCATCTAAAAATTTTGGAAGGTTTTATGGTTAGATCTACCTATATATTAATAATAATTTTCATCATTTATCATGAAGAGAAGAAGACGTAAGATATATTTTGCATTTGCTTATCCACCTTTCTACTTGAAGAATAAGCTTAGGGTTTCATATTTTCTTTGGAGATACAAATATTATCTTGTGGAGAAGTCTTTTGGATGTATTGATACCTTTTTGTGTAGCCTAAAGCTAATTTTTCCTTATCATCCTTACATACCACAACAACCTCTTATGAATAACCTTGGCCAAGGGAGAGATTGAGGCTTGGTGGGTTCATCTTCAAAGGTAAGTATTCCTAACTTTGTTCCTCTTTTGTAAGAGTATATAGATATGCATTTTTACTTATCTTCCATGAATTAATGTGAGTATATGTATTCTATGCATGTTTAATTTTAGTGTTTATTATGACAACTTTATGCCACAAACTTTGGTGATCAATAGATTATATTTTTGTTTAACTTGTTATTAGTTTAGTGAATATGAAAACATAGGACCTAGTTAGGGTTATTACATAGTTTGACTTGACTAGAAGCTTTGTAACCCTCTTTAGTGATATTAATATGGTAATTTATCCCTTGAATAAGTCTATAATATCCATATTGGTTATGACCATGATTATCTAATGTATCACCAATTAGAAGTGTAAGTACGATCTATCTTCTTTGAGATAGAATTGATTTGTAGATATGTTGAATTTTCCATTGCATACACCTTGTTCAAAAAAAATGGTAGATAAAAAATGTGTTTGGCTGATGTGTTTTGGTTTAAAAACAAGTTTTATACTCAAATCAAGACCAATCAAGTAAAAAAAAGTGACAAAATATAACTATGTATAATGTCCAAAGCCCTAAATTGACAAGGTTTCTTTGTATCATTGAATTTAATATATATACATGATCTTAGGAGGATTTTAAGTGTTAATGAAAAAATAAAAGTGCATGAATTAGTAGGGTGTTTAAAATCCCCTTTTCCCAAGAGATTTTATGATGACATAGAACTTCAGGATACTCACCCTACATCAACAATATGTCTATGATAAGTGGGGTTGTTTTAAAACTAAATTTTTGAATGTTTAGATAGTTCCAAGTGTGGTTAACACTAGATATGTCTCACTTAAATTTGTATTATATAGTATAACTTACTATTCAAGGGTCTATTCCTTTTCATAACAATTACATCCATGTACTTCCTAGTGGAATCCCTGGCTAGCCAGACTTGACTTTGATCTCATTACAATTAGAGAGGCTAGCTACTCATCCCCCTGGCAATCATAGTATATGTGCTTTAATTTATATACCCTACTATGGAGTGGGGTTGAAATAATTTTTGGAGATGAATTCCTAGATCAAATCTTCCCTAAAAAACTCGTGAGGAGGCTATGAACTCCATCTCACAAGCCAAGTTGCATATAAATAAAAGATAAAGTGAAAATACTATAGAGGTTGTGTTTAGATCACCCAAACCATATGATTTTTGGGGAGATCCTTAATAACATTATTTTCATGCCTTGGACAAGGTAAAATTTGTAAGGAAATATCATTTTTGGTCACTTGAGTTTCCTAAAGGGCTTCGGGGGAGAGCAATTATGCATCCTTCATTTATGAAAAATGAACAAGTATAAAAGATCTAGCATAAAACAAAACACTTTTTTAGAATTTATAATTTTAAGTGATTGATTATTTTATGCACCAAAGTGAGATGTTTGTGAATTTTTTGACCCCTTTTCCTTAGTTTCAAACTTTTAAAATTTTCATAAAATAAACTAAGTATAAAACACCTAAATTCCTTTTAAACACTAAAGGGGAAGTTCAAGACTTAGGCACTTTAAAACTTTGCATTCTTTCCCACTTGTGACCTATAATTTTTATAGGGTTTTGTCCTACTTTGAAGCATAAAATCAAGTTATAAAATAATATTTGAAATACAAGATCTTGATTTTCTCTATTTTTTTACATAGAGACCAACATTGGTCCATAGTGACCAATGCCAATTATAATAAAACTAATGGAAGTTAGAATAGAACCAATGCCAGTTGATATAAAATGATATTGGTTACCTATGAATACATAAGAAAAACACATTTTTATAAAAAAACATTTGTTATACCAAATTAGTGTAAAATCTCTAAAAACCTTTGGACCCTATAATAAAATGATTAGATAAAGACATAGCAAGTTTATAAAATCACAAATAACAATCTACAACATTTAATGGACTAAAAATCAAAGGTTTTCTATCATATACTACCCTACACATGAAATGATGCCTATTAGATAGGACCAATTCCAGTTAGGGAAAACTGATATTGGTTATTATGTAAACTATGTGTCAACAAAAGCATAAAAACATGGGGAAAATCATGATAAAAATTGATTTTTAGAGATTTTAAAGTACTTTTTAGCAAATCTAAGATTTCCAAAGTATTCTCCTTTTTTTTATGGGATGCTTGGTCTCATAGATCATGCCAAGATGTAGATATGGAATCCAAAGTGAGTTAGATTAAGCATTACTCAAGAAAACTCAAAAAATGCATAAAGAACATAACTAATTAATCCAACTCCTTTAACAAGGTTTTAAAAATAGAAATTAAGATTTATTGAAATAAATCATATACATAAAACCTTCCCAAGAGCATCCTTACTCCAAATGTGGCTCAAAATATGAGTTTCCCCTTGATTTGGTACTCAAGTCTTTAGAATTGATGAGTGGCTTGTTCCTCCATCAACTCAAATGCACTAATGAAAATAAGATCATGATATTTGATAAAATATATGTGTATAGTGAAGCTATCCTATTTAAATTAATCATAATAACACTACACAAAAATGACTTATGGAAGCAATTCTACATAATAAGTTTAAACCAAAAGAGATTTTTTTTTTAAATGGTGGTCTTGACCTTCTTATTTATAGATTTTTGAATTTGGTTAGAATCAATCATGACCATCCATAATAATTAACCTGATTTAAAATTAATATGCAACACAAATTCAAATGCATTAATTAATTTCCAAAATGAACTTACAATGAGTTATTTATGGAAAATACCACTCACATACAATTCATATTACTATAACAAGTTTCATGATTATATGAGGTGAAAAATAGTCAAAAACCCTAAATAAACTTAACTTGATTAACCCAAGAGTGGAACTAGTTAGGGAAACAACCTTGTTCAACCTAAAAATAAAACTAGATAGGGAAATAACTTGTTCACCCTAACACCCCCCCCCCTTAAGTGAAAATTAAGGGGGAAACATAATAAAAAATACATAAAATAATGGGTCCCAACAATAATTCCTGATGAGGTACCCATGTACAAAACAATCCCCTCAAAATATAAGAGAATGAGAAAAATCATAGGAAAAACTCCCCCCCCCCATGAAAGAATGATTATATAAGGTTAGGTGACCCCCCAAGTAACATCTACCACCCCTAAGATATTTTTAAAGTGATGTAACTTACTCTCATTAAAAGGTTTGGTGAATATATCAATAATATGTTCTACTATAGCACAATATTATCAATCAAGGATTTTGGAACTTTATATGTATTTTGGTTTTAATATCCACCTAAAAAGATAAAAAAATGTTTGTGATTTCATTGTCTTTAAAATTCCAAAATAAGGTGATGATGTGAAATATATAGTTATTTATTACAATGATACAAACTAAGATCACCACTTTGATGTAACGATGAATCATGCACTATCAAAAACATTGCAATTAAAATGGATCTTGGATGAGCCCAAACATAGTCCTTAATGATCAAAATTGAAAATTCCACTAATTTTATTATGAAAATTATTTATCATAGATAAACCATGAATCAAGAGAAAAAACTATCAACACCACCATGTGGAGTGTGTAAAAATAGATGAAATAAAAAAATAGCTTGTGAATCCGAGGTCAAGAGCCTAAGATATCTATTGGTGAAGTTAAGACACAAATTTACTTCTTGAAATGGATAAGGGTTCTATTTGGTCAAGGTTTAGCTACCAAATTTATAAGAACTACAACCAAGTTTGGAAGTATGTCAAACTCACCGACTACCAAATGGATGTAGTCCTTCTGCCAAGTGTAACAGAACTACTATTAGGGTTGGATGAACTACCACCAAATTTAGTTGTCACCAATATTAGAGAGAATATTTTACTAAGAGAAAATTTAAATTTTATTTTGAGGCCAACTAGAATTGACCAAATAGATGTGGTCAGATATTAAATGTTTTTTTTAAGTTCATGAAAAAAAATAATAAAAAACTCAATTGACTTTTGATCAGATGGTGTGGGCAAATATTGTGTATTTTTATGGTAGATGGTTTTTACAACTCATGTGTTAAAAATTATATTTTATAATAAATAATTGGGAAATTAAGTCAAATATACTACAAATTAAGAATTTTTATAAAAAATATACATAATTTCAAAAAAACAATACCTAAAATAGAATTTAGATAAAGAAGAATGGACCTCTAGAATTTAAGTTATAGATTAGTAGTCTAGGCTACATATTATCATCACAAAGTGGTGGCGTTAAGTGAATTTATGATATGGATTATTATTCTAGTATTCATATTAATAGTTCATGAATAAAAATACAAAAAAACTTGTAGTGTGTTGATCTTATACATATTTAGGACTATTTTTTTTACAATGCTTTTTTTCACTTTTTTCCAAAAGATAAATTTAAAAAAATAATTTCAATGGGATAAGTACACAAAATTTATCCATGTGAGATTATAAAAAATTTATGTACCACTATAATTTTATATAATACAAACATTCTTGGATAAACTATAAAAAAAAGATCTATTGATCGTAAGGACAAAATAAATCTAATTTTTTATTTAAAAATGTCAAATATATCTGTATGTTGAATGACAAGAGATAAACTATATAAAAAATATATAATGCCAAAAATAACATTTTTCAAAAAAAGAATTGAAAAAACAAATGAAACCTGCTTGGAGCTTGTCATTGATGAGGTAGGTTCCATAAACTCTTATTAAAAAACTTTGTAATGTGAAATAATGACACATGCATGGTGATCACATGAGCCTACATAGAAAAAATACTAATTCACATGTTCTTTTAGTAACACTTTTCTCATAGGGTTGATGTAATTTTTCAAAAAATATTATATATCTAGCCTCTGATATCCAAATGTGATAAACAATGAGGTAAATTTGATTATATTTGACATCCTAGATGCAATTATGAGTTCTAATTTTCTCTTGCAATACCATAATGTAATTTAAAATAGACACTCAAGGATGAAACCCCTAAAAATATGATATTTTTTAACACCTTTCTGATTCTCAATATCATCATCAAAAAGATGCAAGATAATAACATACTTAGTATGCAAAATAAATATCATATTTTTATCTCTTAAGAGGATACCCAATGACACTCAACCTAATATATACTATGTGACATTTGGATAAGATAACATAAAAGGAGTCTATAAAGAAAATGGAATAAATCTTAATCTAAAGATAAAACTTGATAATAAAAAATTATATTCTTATCAACAATACATAATTCATATGTAACACAAATTCAAATTCATGATATTATTTCTAAAATGTGTTTAAAAAGAGGGTATTTATGGAAAATAACACTAACCTACCATTTATAGGATTGTGACAAGTGTCATGATTGTATGAGGTGAGACAATAGTAAAAAACCCTATGCAAACTTAACTTGACTGAGTGTGAGAAAAGCCACTTTCGAGACTGATTAGAGAAACAACCCTATTCACACCTAACTATGGAACTAAATAGGAAAATAGCCTTGTTCACACCAATAATGTGAAAAACAAAATAGTTACCATATGTACATTATTATTGCATTTAATAAACCATTCATCAAAATACCCTCATATCTAATTTTAGCCCCTCCTCTTACCCTATTTTAAAATGAGAGACAATAATAAAATATTAAAAAATCGTCTTAACTAAACCAAGAAAGTTTTATTGGCTTAAGTTTCGAACCAAATCGAACCTAATCTATGTTTGACCAAACCTAATAAATATGTATTAAATTCAAATAAATTTTGTGAGACTTCATGAATTTGAGATAAAAAATAATAATAACAAATGTATTAATGATAAATACTTTGATGAAATAAATACCAATCTTACCTTAATATTAAACAATAGTCCATTGATTGTAAGGTCTTGTTGGTTCAATGTGATTTGTAATAAAATTGCATCTCAAGCCAAGTTAATAAGACATAATAATTTATGATCTTCAATAGTTTCACCAAGTAACTTAACATTCATTACCCTATTAAACTAGTTCAAGGTATAATTTAATGGCCTCATGTCCTTTATCAGGTATCTTGATCAATCTTGTTTTCCATGTTTTGTTTGATGTCCATGCCAAATGACACTATCAACATCAATCTCATGTTTAATTTCACCCAATTTAGTATATGTTTTTTTTTGTCCTTAAATAATATCGATACAAATGTTGCACCTTCTGCTCTCCCTACAATTTTCTAATATTGAATCCTCACCTCTTTAGCCACATTATCACCTTCTAGTTTAAGGTAAAAATCACCATCTACCCTTTACATCCATATATTTTCATTTTCATTTTCTAGTCATAAAAAAATCATATGTCCCATATACACATCCATCAATGGATTGAATTTATCCTTCTTGCCTCTTCTCGGTGTCGAAGTGGCATTCAATTTATGACATTTTCAAGCATTTTAAAATCTTTAGATCATTTTTTTGGAATGATTTTAATTAGTGGGAATGTCAACACACACACACACACACACACACACACACACACACACACACACACATTTTAAAATCTTTAGATCATTTTTTTGGAATGATTTTAATTAGTGGGAATGTCAATACTTGGGTTGTCACTCTTATAATGCATCCCACATGTTGACCTCAACCTCTTCTAGGATTTCTTTGAATATGAAATCCATGGGGTAATTGTCTATGTTATAAATTTTCTAAGTAGGCCATTGTATGAGAGATAATTTAGATATGGAGCATCATTTTCAAGGAGGGTTAAATACTCTCTCGATATTCACACCAAATTTATTGACATTCAATCCTTTAAATCGTACCATATCTCCTCCAAGTACATATGTAATTATTTCTTATGTAACATATTTTATTGTATATGAGCAAAAATGGATCAATTTGATGCCAACACCTATGAACTTCAACTTGTGTTCACCACCACATACAAGGGACATGCCATCTAACTCATCACTCCATTTAACCATTAGGGCACTTCATGTTTCTTGGAAAATCAAAATTTTAAATGGTGATGCTATTAATTTCTAGGGTTCTAACATGTTTGAGAATTCATAACAATAATTTACCACATTTTTTACCATTACCCTAAAATTAATGGGTCCTAATCTCTATTCATAAAATATAGGAATGTATAGAATGAGTTATAAACCCTTAGGCTATGTCATCATTTTTATAATAAAATTTGTGTTTTAGAACCACATTATTTACAACAAAATAATTTTTATATTTAATCCCTATATTTATGGTGCTCTTTGTGTCATCATTACAATCTCTCTCTAGTTCCATGATAGTACTATCATCCTCTAGTTCACTATATATGTTATCACTATGAATTAGTTAAATTAATGAATATGTGTGGTTTGGAAATTCCCTCTCTTACCTAGAAATGCAATATCCTATATTCTTGACATCACCAAAATTTCCAATTCATCAAATGAAAAGGGTAATTTTAATTTTTCATTCAATACCATGTTGAAATCAACAAAAACAAATCCTCTTCCCACATCTCTAAAATCTAATGTCCTCTTGATTGGATAAGTCTGGACTCTGAAACTTTGATGCCTTCTAAAAATAAATTCCCCTGGTCATCCTCTCCAAATTCAAGAGACATCGATGCTATAGTACACAAAATAAATTATATGAGATAAAATCAAATCTATAAAACCATATTAGAACATAAAGGAATTAAAAAATGAACATCAATGTGAGATAAAAACAAATCTATAAATTATACCAATATAAATGTAATATAGTGTTTGATTTCATTTATTATACACAGTATATATTATTTTCTATGATTAATTAATCAAAGTACTTAATTTCACTTATTATTCTAATAATTATAAAGTCTATTATGCAAAATTGTTAGAATATTATTTAGGGTGTTATTATAGAAATGTTACAATAAAATTATTGTTCATGATTTGATTACTAATTTAGTTGTGTTGACATGCATTAAAAAATTTAAAAAAAATCAAACCTTGAAAAAAAATTCCATACTAGCATTCTCCACCAATCAAAATTTACCACTTAAGACATGGGAACATGGCCAAATTTAAAAACTGATTAATTTATTATTGGAACCTACCAAAGCATGGTACTATAGGTTTCATTTGAGCAAACAAATTTTATTCTCTATCTAATGAGAGCATTTTAATAGATATATTATATACGCATAATATTTTTAAGACTTTGTCAACGTCTAATAATTTCTCTCTTGTAGGAACCCATCGAGTCTCAACCTCTATGAGTGCATACCTTAAAGGGTGTATCAAGAAAGGTGTGGGTATAACTTTAGTGCTTCACAAAATTATAGTTCCCTACACCACCATTGAAAACCAATATAAACCCCTCTCATATGTTTTTCTAAGATTTGACACCAAGGCCACATGATTCTCTAAATAATACACCACCTCAAATATCCCCTACCTAAGTACAACCCATTTTTACCATTTACTAAATGCAGTCAAATGGGTCGACTTAGTTTTGGTAATAACACATGTTAAGGGGTCATCCTAGGCTAACTAAGTTCAAGACATAACTACTCTATTTTCCAACTAACAAGGTCAATTGGGTTGACTGTGTCCCTAAAATTTTGAAAGGGTTTAGGGTCAAATCAGGCTATATATACCCCTATTTCACCTCATTTTCAATATAGAGAATCATTCATTTGTACTTATGTATCTACATTTCTACTAGTTTACTCAAGGAGACATTACTTAGGGTTTCATTCTTCTTGACACAAAATAAATAATACAAGATTATCAAATCTATAAAACCATATCAAATCATAAAAGAATTAAAAAAACATCAATGTGAGATAAAAACAAATACGTAAATTATATTAATATAAAAGTAATATGATGTTTGATTTCACTTATTATCCACATATCATACATTATTTTATATGATTATTTAATAAAATTCCTTGATTTCACTTATTATTTTAACAATTCTAAATTTTAGCCTACAAAATTGTTAGAATATAATTTAGGGTGTTATACAATTTTCCAATGTAATTCTTGATATTGATTGGATTACTAATTTATCTTTGTTTACATGCATTAAAAAATTAAATTAAATCAAACCTTAAACAAAAATTCCATACCAACATTCTCCACCAATCAAAATTTACCAATGACAATATGGGAATAGGGACAAATTTAAAAATTTATTAATTTATTATTAAAACCTACCAATGCATGGTACTATAGGTTTAATTTGAGCAAATAATTTTTATTCTCTATCCAATGAGAGAATTTGAATAGACATATCACTTTAAAAATTCTAAATTTTAGTATCTAAAAATTAAAGAACATTCCTTTAAATGTTCTAATGTAATATTCCATTTATATCAATGTAATAATTACAATCAATTAATTATTTAATAAATTTAAAACCTTATTCCTATCTTCACCAAGACTAATTAAAAAAAATCTAATTCACATCATTTATTATTAATAAACATTTTTTGATCAAATAGAGCTTATAATTTTATTATAAATAAAACATGTACAAGACTATTCACAAAAAAAGGTAGTAGAGGGCATGCCACCAAAGTCACACTAGGCCACACCTAAGATAAAAAAGGCCCAAGGCCACAAAATCAATGGAAAAACTATGATTCACATAGAGAAAGCTATACTACATCAAAAAAGAGGGAAACTTAAGCAACAACAACAAATGAACCAACTAGGGGTGGGTCATTATTAGGAGGACCACCCCACTCGAAGCTTGAAAGATATTTCCCATAATCTACTAGGTCCCATCTAGTGTTAGTGTCCACCTGGTCAATATTATCTTTTTCTTCAGTATCATATGAGGGAAAATGGATAAATTAATCTACCAAAAACATTTATCAAAATGTTGACAAAACCCATCCTAAGAACAACCATATTATAACCTCCCTTAGGGATAGGCCACCAAAGGTGGGGATCCCCACCTCTAAATGTGCCTAGGTGGTGAAGGTGAAGATCCCTAGTTAGCATGTTGATCAATAGGGAGAACCCAGACACCCTAATTCACCATATGGGTAGAGTGATACTATTGTGAGGAACCAAAATCTAGGGAATGATGGCAAGGTCAATTATGATGAGAGTCACCCCTAAGAGGGCAAACCCTACCATGAGGTGGGGTGTCTTTTAGTGGGGAAGGTGGTATGTAAGTGATGGTGTAAGGAATATCACCCTGGTAATGCAATATCCACTATAGGAATCAATTTCCATATCCACTTTGTTTATTTGCACTTGTATATGTAGAATCACATTAGAAACAATGGTAGTTTTATCATAAGTAGCAAATAAAGAGTTAGAAAAATTATTAGAAAATATAATTGAATTACATTTTTTCCATATCCAAAATAAAATTTACATTATGAAAGTATGGAAAACTTGGGTGAACTAAGGAGGTATACTCGGGTTGTCCCTAAATATAATATGGCACCAATGGAAGGGAATGGAATGAAGTGGCTAAAAAAAATCTTGAATCCATAACCAATCACACTGGGCCTTTAGGCATTGCCAAAAAAGGTGCATTATGGTTTCAAGGATACCTTATAAGGGACATTTGGAAATATAAATCCCCAATTATACCAACCTTATACCAATAGACAGGCCTTGATAAATCAAACACTAATTGAAATGAGTAATTTTGGGTTTAGTACAAGTAGACTAGATAGTGAAAAATCATTTCTCCCAGAGAGAAGTGGAGGAATGTATATTATACCTCTAGTTGAGTTTATCCACCATAGTCATTTATGTAGATATACATTCATATCCTTTTTTGGAAGTATAATTTTTTAAAGGAGCTTCTTTGTATCATTTACAATCCTTCCATAAAGGACAGGTATAGTTGACAAAGATCTTATAAAGGAACTTCATTGGCATTGTTGCCACAATCTCATCATAAGATTCTTTGTCACCCAGAGAAACATTGTATTTAGCTTGGAAGGCATTCTAGGGGATCCAAAATTAAGTTTATTTGAAAAAATGTTTTACATGGTGTGGATAACTCTATGATAAAATTTATGTACATAAATCTAAGACACTTTACTAGAGGCACCACTTGCATGTTTATAATTAATGATAACCAAAGTGATTGTTGGTTGATGGATAGACCATCCTTAAATCCTAAACCATTTTGTTATATCCAAGGTCTATTTTTTCCCCAAGATTTAAAGATAATATTAATAACAAAGGTTGCCACCACTTTGATAGGGGTGACAGAGTAAGGAAATTGGGAAAACTAAGCCCTTTCCAATCAACATAGTCATAGGGGAACCCTTCAGTAATGAAATTATTTACAAGAGTATTCCAAGATTATTTTCCCTCTACTTCATGAATAATACACTAATCACACAAATGAGAGGTTTGTTGAGAGATATCAATGAGGCCCATACCACTAGCCTCTTGTGGGAGACAATAATAATCCCAAGTAACTCTATGGAAAATATTATCATATGAGGGATTCTTGTAGATGAAATCCCTTAATAATTTTTTAATCTTACTGATGGCCTATTTGGTGGGCACCTAGCATGAGTAGTAATACACATGGATGGCAGTAAGCATTTTGGAGCAGATTTGGAAATTAATAGTTAAGGAAAGTGGTTTGGTATTCTAATACAAGAGTTTTTTCTTAACATGGTCAACCATGTATTACAAAAGATGAGAGGGGGGGCATAAAATGTGAAGGGGATCCCCATAAATTTAAATATTTTCATCATGTTTAAGTTAGTTCCAATTGTATTGTGTCATCTAGGTAGGTTTTGGAAGATAGGATTGCTTGTAGTACTACATTTTATGTCATTAAATGATGGAGCTAGAGGAAAGAAAAAATACCTATAGGTATTGCATTACATTGGCCACAATATCCTATTCATCTATGACCATAATAAAATTTTCATCATCATAGTGTCCATTGAGAATTTGTTGGGGTTCTTCCAAAGGAAGGGTCATACCATGCACCAGGTCTTGCAATTGAACATTAGCCAAGAGATACCCAAATACTTATGTTGTAATAACAATTAGAATTAGGACCAAGGGGAGACCTTGTATAATGTATTTTAATAGGCTAACAGGTTTTTAGTTGACTCCATTAACATATAGATATGCCAAAGCATCAAAAAAAAGGTGCACAGACTGAATGAAAATCAGATCAAAACCCAAATCTTGTAGCATAAGAAGGATAAATTTTCTTTCAATATAGTCATAGGCTTTACGTAAGTCTATTTTTATGAACAAATCCTTTTGGTGTGACCAATGAGCCCATTTCATGTATTCCCATACCACTATGATATTATCCAAAATATACTAGCATTAAATGAAGCTCATTTGTTTATGATGAATGATCGAAGGTGTCATATGCCTAAGGTACAGAGTGAAAGCCTTGGAAATTATTTTCTAAGAGACATTAATAAAAGTGATAAGATTCCAATTATAAATGATTTCAAGGTCACCAAATTTTGGGATGAATTTTATATTCCCTTTGTTAATGGTTGAGCCCAATGTTTGTGAGTGGAAGGCTTCGAGGTAGACCTAGAAAAGGTAAGCCCCCATAGTATCCCATATTTTCTTTTAAAGTTCACAGGGGAAGACATCATAACCTAGGGCTTTATCATTGGTATTTTTCATCATGGATTCAAATAGGTCCTCCAAATAGAGTATATTATCATAGGCAACCATTGGGTAGAGATAACTTTAGTGGGAACCATTCAGAGGCATTAGTTTAGGTCCTGTTGGATTTCCATGGATGATCATTGGGCATAAAAACTTATCAATAACATTTGGAAAATTCCTTGAACATCTCAGGTGTATTCATCAATCACTATCCATTATCTTAAATGTATACCATTTTTTGGGTGGTGGATTTGGCCTTGAACACATGGAATAATTCCTTGGAGACTTGATCACCCAATTTGAGCTAATGCATAATAAATCAAAGTTAAACACTTTGGGAATTTTTTTGATCATTAATTATGATTTTGGGGTGAAATCTATCCATCCACATCTATAATACTTCATAAAATAGGTGTTTTTATATTGAGGCCATTGGTTAGCTTAACTCAGAAGAGGTGGTGGAGTAGGATTATCATTGAATATTAGCTAATTTGGCACCCATAGATGCACAAAAATCTAGCCATCTAATTGAGAGTGTCCACCTACCACTAGATCCACCTTGGATAATAAGTAGTCCTAGGAATAATATTATAGACCCACTTGATGTGTGCCATGGTGGGCTCATGATCTAGGAGGGTCGTGTTAAGAAATAATTGAATCTTAAGAAATTTAGGCTTTTTTAAGAGCCAAGTAATATGAAATCTGATCAAAAAGTGGTTGTATAAAGTAATATTCCATAGATATTCCACTAGTGGTGATAACATGATATCAAAGGACAAGTATGGCTAAGAATAAATCATGGCATGATCAAGCTATTTAAAGATTCTATTAGAACCACCTTGAATATTGGTCTAAGTTTACCAAGCTTTTTGAGTGGGGTGTTGCCCTGAATTAAGGCCATGAAGGCTAATTTATTTTGCATGTATAATTACACCTCCTTTTCTCTAGTAGCCCAACTCATAGGTTGATTATTAATCTTTTTAGTTGATTCTTAAACAATATTAAAACCCCCATAAATAATTGAGTGGACACTAGGAAGATAATCACCAATCCATTTCCATAAAGTTGTATGCTCATGAGCATCATTTGAGGCATAAAAATTAATAATGCCAAATAAATTATTCTCAATATTGAAGAGGTCCTATATGACATGGTGGGAGGGCTTATTTACATACATCACAAAATGAGGCCACATTTTAGGTGCAATAAATGTCATAATGCCACCATGGCTTGGATCATGTTCACTAGAAAACACTTAACTATCAGGTCAAATAACTCTAATAACAATTGTGAGAAGGAAATCCATCAGCTTCACTTCATAAAGGTAGATAATGTCCAAATCTACAAAATTACTTTTAAAATATCAAACAACATACTTATAGACTGAATTTGCCAAGCCCTAAATATTCCATGAGAAATAATTCATAGATTATGCATGTCGAGAGACATATCTTCTGCATCTAGTCCTTTAAGGGATTCATTATCTATTCTTCAATAACTATTTTGATTTGGCTAGTATAAATTCGAGATACTAGGTAAATTCTATCACATAATCTAAATCCTAAAAAATATTCCAATGAATGGGGATTTGAGAGTTATTTAGAGAGTTATAAGAGGGTTTGCATGAGCATTTACTACTTCCAATTAGAATGAAGTGAGATGGAAAATCCAAACCATTTGTGGAGACATTTGATGAAATTTGAGAACTGGAAAAAACATCAGTCACCATGGGCATGCTTTGAAAATGAGGTTGATATGATGCTAATTTTGTAGCCATTGATTTCTTGATTGGGAGCGTGCTACAAGGCACACACTTTTTTTGGTAGAGCTAAGGGTTTAAGCACCCAAGGCCTAAAACTAGAGAAAGGCTTGTTAATATTCACATTACCAGTATGATCAGGTCCCTTGTTGAGATTTTATTTCTTCCCCCCATTATTTTTCCATCTATCTTCTTAAGTATTCTTAGGAGACATAAATTCCATCTTGGTGGGGTCCTATTATGGGGGACGTACAATTGGTAATCCTTAATCTTTTGGTCTATGTCTTGGTAGTGATATCATCTACTAGATAGGTTGATATACAAAATTATCTAAGAGTACTAAGAATTTCTTACTTGTATTTAGATTGATTCCTTGAGGTCCTTAGAAAGATCAACTTTCACATAGACCCTTATTTATGATTGGGATGAGTATAATCTTTGGGATTGATGAGTGAAAATCAAAACTATAGATCATGTTATTTGGTCTAAGAATGGCTATAAATTCAAGGGAAAACTTAGGAACTCAACCCATACAGGGACTTTTAGAGCAGCTTTCTCTGAGACAACAAAGTCTTTATTCCAAGGGAATAACACTAAGATGGAGTTTCAAACATATTAGGTGGTTAACTTGTTAAATATGACATCTTCATGAGTGGAGTCAATAAATTTTAATATAAAAAATCCTTTAGTCATGTTCCATATGATTTCAATCTTAATTCCATGGGCTTCTTAGGAGGATTGAACCCAAAACATTAGCATGCTTTCAGAAGGAATGTGGCCAATAAAGTAGCCTATTAGGTAGAACTCTTCTAGTCATTGATAATCAGAATCAAAAGTAGGTTGAGAGATAATAACATCAGAAGTAGAATCCTTACCTCATGATAAAATTTTGGGTAAATTTTACTTGGTCACTTATTTTTTAGGACCATTGTTGAGCCATCCTCCTTCAACTATCACAGATTCAATAGTCGAATGGGAAGGTGGGAAGGCCATTAAATAGCTCACCTAGAGGATGAAGTTATGAAATATTGACAAATTCTAATATCATGTGGGGATGTGGTATGGTAGGGATGTCCAGTGATGAAAATATAATGGCTCTTGATGAAAGGCATAAGCAAACCCTACCAGAACAAATTTGGTGCAAAAATTGTCCACACATCTTTTCAAATCTTTCTAAAATGGTTTCTTAATAAAAAATTTAAATATAAATATCAATTCATAAATTAATTCATCCACATCAAAACCCTACATGAATCCACATGCCATAGCAATTTATAAGTTCATAGATTAAATGTAACAAAATATATATTTAATGATATGATTAAGAGTCAACAGTTTTTTTATAAAATCTCAATAGTTCTGTATATATAACTTTATCTTTGCTTTCATGATTCATAATACTACATTAACTATTATCATTAAAATACGTAATAATTAGTCATGAAGCTAGATTTAAAATCCATAAAATAAAATCAATCATCTAATTAAATTTATGATAGAAATATTCAATTATTTAAAAGATTAAATTATTTACATGTATCAATTAATCTATATCATCACATAAAAGTGTGATTTTATATTTTTTAAATGATTTTCTTCATTATTCTCATATCTTGAAACAAATTATTTTTAATTTGTTTAGTAAATTATATATATATATTGTATTAAAAAATTAAAAGTAATTTGTCTCAAGGTATGAGGAAAATAAATAATATCATTTAAAACAATATAAAATCACACTTTTATGTGATGATATAGACTAATTATATATATGTAAACATCATAAGATAGATTTTAATATGGATTTTATTTCATATAAAATAAATTGTATTAAATATCAATAGATGATCGTATAATTTTTTTAAATAGAGAGCATATTTTACAACAACATTAATGAATTAAATATTAAAATAAATATTATGAGTATCATTAGTTATGATGTATGTGTAATTTAATTTCATGATGGTTCTTGATAGGTGGATAAATTTGTAATTAATATACCAAAGTAGGGGATGACTATCTGGTGTGATCTCCCATTTATGCCTATATGTTTCTCAATCTCTTACTTCCACTATAACTAGATATTTTTTCCCTTATTGTTTCATTGTGTCTTGGATAAAAATAGAGAAGGTGGTCAATTAGGATTTGGAACAGGATTTTATGTATCCTTTCCTTTGCATTAAAACATCCACTAGGGAAATGGTTTTTTGGGGAAAAGTGACCGAGCGTAGGTTGAAGATCATCTTTTTTTTAAATTATGGTTTGGTTTTCAATGCCATCATAGAGATTGTAGGTGCAACATTAATTTAGTATATAAATCTATGTAAGGTTAATTTATGGGTGGTTTCTATTTTCACACATAATTTTCTTTGGATTCTTAGTGATAAGGAGCCTACACACTTGGTAATGGTGAAATTTATGTGCCTTGAGTTTTGACATGATTTGGTATAAGCATTGGAAGTTTTTTTTATATTCTTCCTTTCACTTTTTTTATGAAACAAATTAATGAGGAATCATTCAATTTTGTGTGCTCCAATAATTAGAGAGGTAGTTTATGAAAATGGCTAAATTTATTGGCAACATGTAGAATCTTAGATGGGATAACAAATTTTGTCTAGAGAATACCATTAGTCCTTTCAACCTCGATGATCTCAGAGTTCCTCTACCTCTTCTATCAAAGTTCATTGACTTCTTAAATTGGGTAAAGATAGTGAAGGATGTGAGTTTATTAGCTAAAATGTGTGGGATTTCCTTTGATATCCCTTATTCAGTAGGAGATTGATCTAGAAAGTGTTCCTTTATTTATACATGTCACAAGGGTTCCTCAATTTTATATTAACTTTATCTAAGATATCTAATGTTAGAATTAAGGTGGTCCATTTTGTACTCATTGGTCTCAGAGTTACTTTCCTCATAAAAAATTATGTCCTCTTGAGACTCATTAGATGGTGATCCACCTAAATGGAGAATATTTTTTGGTTTTTTAATCCTGATCCTCAAGTTTGGTTTTTTTATTATGTCTATTTAAAAGGTCCTAATGCAAGGGGTGGTGGTGGGTAGATTTGGTGGTGGATTACATGGTGATATATATTGGGACTTAGATATTACATTTTGATTTGTATTTGATTTATTTGATAATGCTCCTCCCTCTTTGTATGCAAGCATTACTAGTATAGATTGTGAGTTGGTTGTGCATATGGATGTTAATGTAGATGAAGCGTTGGGGTATTTTTCACAATAATTTAGTGGTATACTTACATATTATTTTTTATAGTCATCTTATCATTGATGTATGTGTAGTTATCATTTTTTAAATCTTCTTATAGTTTTGGGAATCATTGTGTAATCTTCATGTTGTCTTATTGTTGGGCTTATCAGGGTTTGTTATTTGGATTTAGGTCCCTCTTTGGTTACTTTTGAGCCTAAAGAGCTATATTGGTTATAGATCATGGTTTTTATCCATGTTTCCCTCCATTTTTATAATATCACTACTTTATGTACAAGCAAGTGATCCTCAACCCTAATTATAAATTCAAAAAATATATATTATGAAAAAATAAATTATTTTCATCAAAAATTTAAGACTTCACTTTACCCCCAATTTTTAAATAATGAAATGAGGTGAAATGGTTTTAATTACTTTCATGATACCAGATGGTCTATTATACCATAGATTACATCGATTGATCCCACTACTCAAATATTCCCAAGAATACACCACCTCAATATACCCTTTTGAAAATTGACAAATGGGGTGTTGTTTCTTTCGTGTAGCTGATAAAATCATAATTTTGGTTTTCTTGATGTTTACATGCATAATGAATATATATATATATATAACACTATATTTCAATGCTTAAAATAAATTATGAGCATAATTAAAAACCTTATATAGGGGATGAAATCAGTTACAGATAAAATATCCTCATTTTTCAATTCATAACTAGTTTTCATACGCTTCGATGTGAGATTGGTAGATGGATGGTTCCTAAATAATAGTGGGTCAATAGGGTTTTGTTGCATCAAACACAATCCATATCTAATATTACATATGGGGACCCTCTTTCCTTAAACTTGGTTTCTTGTTTCTATTCTTCCTCGTTTACATGGCACTATTTATCAATACTAATTGTCATCAACATCTACTAACATGTTATCTTCATTTTTAGCTATTGGCCTAAAAAATTAACAAAATTTTGTAAATAAATGTGGATTCTCATATTTAATCTTTAACTCATAATTATTCCTGATGAATTTGATTTGGATTCACTTAATCTTTTGATTCATAATGCTCAAATAGTTCTTGTCTAAAATTTAAAAGCATAGAGTTAGATTATTAAGTTTTGTCTTAAGGAATTTAGGATTTCATACACAATTTGAGTTAGATATGCTTCAAGATTCATTTCAAAATTCAAGTTAAATATTGTTTCATCAGATCAATATTTACCAAGATTCATTTCAAAATTCAAGTTAAATATTGTTTCATCAGATCAATATTTACCTTTTACTTTGGATTTAAAATTTCTCCTTAATCTTAATAATTTTCACCCATCATCATTATCCATGTGGAATTTTTACCTTAAAATCATTTGAGGTTTAATCCATACACTATAACCTTTTTTATGATTAAGTATAAAAAGGGGGGCACTTTAAATGATATATGTTGAATGGTATTAGGCTTATCCATTAAATTATTAGGGCCTCCTTTTGTACCAAGTCTTGATCCAAATACTTTGTTAATTAGGAAAATGTCATCTTAAAATATTCATGTTTGACCCTTATTTCACTTATGTAGGTTCAACATCATCACAGTTCATTCAATTCAACTTTTAAATTGACTTTTTTTTTAATTAGAGAAGGTGAAAAAATAGGTTTTATAGAGCTCTTGAAACCACTATTAAAAAAAAGTAGTATAAGCAAAAGATAGCCAAAGAATGACATCAGTTCAAGGTAGAAGGCCTTTAGCCAACCATAAAGTAAATAGAAAAATATAATTAAAAATAAACCAATAGAGCCAACCAACTAAACATAAAAGACCACATACCAATTAACTTCTAGACCTAGAAAGCTCCATAGAGCTTGTATTTTCCTAATTGGTCTCTTTCTCTTCCTCAATCTCTAGGATAGATTCCTTTAGAAAAGTCTTTCTAATTTTGTCCTTAGTTTTCTTTGATAGGCCTTCATTTGAGATCAAATTGGTTCTATCCTATAGAAGGGATTCTTCAAAAATTTCCACTAGTTCTATTTTCTTCTAAAGGAAAGTATCTTTCATCTTTAAAACTACATCCAGGTCATTTTTTAGATTCACCATAACTTCTTTTAGTCTATTTTAGTATACAATGAGGTTTGACATGGCCATTCCAACCTATTCAGATTGTCTAAAAAAAACCCAATTATTTGTTGTGTTACCCAAAAGAGTCTTATGGGGATAGGGTAAGCGTGATTGAAGGGGTGGTTTCCTCTTTGGTAGGAGTGGAGATGATTTTACATTTTTAAGCTGAGGGCAAAGATGTGGAAATCATATGATTGAGGGGAGTATGAAAAAGGATACTAGAGGGGGTGAAGGATCCCAGGATGGGGGAAGACTACATTTTTTGGAGGGTCAAGGGATTTAGTAAGGGGATCTTCCGTGGGGAGGTCTATAAGTCTTTTATTTGTTTTAAATTTAGGATTTCACTTGAAACTAGTTTGAATTTTTCTTTTTTTGGCTTATATTTCATGTAAAAATACTTGTCTATGTCTTTACCTTTTTGGTTTGTTCATGTCTATTTTGACTTAGAAAGTTCATTAAAAAGTTTTGCTAGTTCAAAGTTCCCTTGGTTAAAGTGATGAAGATGCATGTGTCCATAACATTCAACTAGGGACTAATCCATCCAAAAATGACTATCTATGTGATTTACCCTAACTCCCTGAGATGGTTATAGGTGTCATCCTTGTAGAATATTAGGCTTGATCTATGTAGTTAACCAAGCCCAAAGGATCCCCCAACTACCTTCCCATTATTAAATCTTCAGATTGACTGCTCATGTTTGTCCTTAGCATCTAAATATGAATAACAAGATCTCTTAGAGACTTGAAGGGAAAATATCATGACATATGGCATGATATCAAGAACCTAAGGGCTTGAAAGAGATCCTAGACCATAGAGATAACTTAGAGGCCCCTTGATCATGCCATGTGGCATGATCACATTCCATCTTATATAATTTTATAAGCTTATATGCTTACATGTGGCATCACCCATGTACTAGAGGCCATAGATCAATGAATGAGGATCATAGACATGGACGTGATAAAATCATCAAACCCCCTATAAAATAATTTATGGGTGTTTACCTATCAGTAGACCATGAGACCCTAGACCCCCAAACCAATTAGATCTTACCACATGGTAGTAAACAATAAAATAAATTTGATGGATGTTTTCCCATTAATAAACTATCAAAATATTAGAGTGGGCCTTTTAAAATAGTTTTTTAGTTGAGTGTTATCTTCTAGGTTTTAAATCATGGTGTTTGATCTAGAAAATATTTAGATATAAATAATAGTAATTATCCCAAATTAAAAAATTATAATGAGTGTGAATGTCTAGTCTAGTTTAATCTATGCAAAATGGCCTTTGTTCTAGTCAAAATATGAGCTTAGTCTATGAAAAATAGGTTATTCTTTGGTCTATATTCAATTTCCATTTATTTTAATAACATATTAATCCTTGATTAGAGTGTATTTTGCCTTGTTTGCTTTGTATATTATTCCAATGAGCCCGAGCCATTCATTTTCTACCATGCATCTTGATCATGTTTATTCTGAGTTTAAGGCTCATCTAAAAGGTCTATAATAGTAGAAGGATCTCCCTATGGATCATTTTATCTTCCATATAATGACCTAAGTTCATAAAGTGGTTTATAATTTAGTAAATCAATCAAATATTTCATATGATATTTTTATATACCATTCAATATTCCATAAAATGGCTCACGTTCAATCAAAACTTGATTATAACAAATTTAATAAGTTAAGGAGCATAAACTTCCTAATATTATGACACTTATCACCATATCTAAATTTGGGGACTCAAAGAATTTATAAAGGATTTCCTAATCCTTGAATCCCTAATACACTTATGATTTCTCATAACAATGACTTGTGGGGGCCCAAATCTCATAATGGAGTAAAGCATAAAGAATCCAGGGAGCCTCATGATTGTTCCATGTGGCATGATCTCAGATAGATAATCATAGGATGAAATAAGAAGGAAAATTCTCCATCTACCTCAAATCCCCATAATTATACCACATGGAAACATTACAAGAGTCCAAGACTTATAAGACATAGAAATACATAATACAATGTCTGAAGCTCATCGACCATTGATATCCCATATCGATGGATCACATAAAATAATCACCACTAGGACCCAATAGTGATAAAGTGCCAAGTATCATGATCTAGTGAGCCCATAATATATAGTCAAAGAGACAGGAAGAGGATATGTGTCCCTTTAGGTGATATTAGCATATAATAATCATAAATTTGATAAGTTTTTGTGTGACATCATACCATCAAACCTAGGTTACTAACCAAATAGTATCCCACCACATGGAAGTAATCTTAGAGCTTAAGATTTATGGCTATCTATCTTATCAAAAAAGTTAAGCCCAAGATTAGATTGTGATTTTTTTTAAAACATAATGACTGAGAGGGGGGTGAATCAGTATTCAAAACTTTTTCAATCTTTACCTTATCATTCATGAACTATCAAAACAATATAGTAAACTAGCAACACATTAAGAACCATGAGCATGAGAGAATAGCATAACACATAGAACACTTATTTAAGTGGGAGACCCTCAAGGGGAATAAAACCCATTGATTATTAAAATTTACTTAATTCAAACATCAATATTTATTGAATCACTTATTTCACTTGGAGCACTAACTCCAACAGCCTAACACCAACTTCACTAGGCTTTAGCAAACACCCACTTGCAAGGAGGCACCAACCCCCTAGATGACTCAAAAACAACTTAGTCACCTAAAATATTTGATCACTTTAAATACCATTTTTTTCTCATACAACATATGATGATATACATCTTTATTACTTCACACACACCTATCCCTCTCAAACTGGTCTCTAGCCTTCACTCAATTAGCCCTCTTCTTGACTTGGTTAGGTCATATGACCTTGCTAATCATATACATTACCCATGTCATATATTCATGATGGTTTATATGTACCCTATTTATATTATACAATACCTTATTTAACTATTCAAATTTTTATCTGGTTTACTTCAACTCACACACTCTCACTATAGATAATTAAGCCTATTAGGCCTTGTTCATATACTAGGCTCTTTGTCATACACCTCTTGGTCAGCCATACACACTTTTCCACTTATTTTTTTATAAAATTGGCCTTATTACATTCAAAAAACATGAAAAATATATTAAAATAGGTCGGTCATATCATATAGGACCAAAAACCCCTTTTAGGCCTTACGGAGACCTAATTCAATTAGGCCTTCATTAACACACATTACCCTTTGAATAGATTAGGACACTTTTAGACTTATCAAATGGTATTAATATATAATATATAAATTTAATATACCCATACCAATTTCATCTTGTGTCCATGACACCTTTTAGATCCAACCACCACTTGAAGCATGTCATTAGCACTATTCACAATTAGGCCTATGCATACCTAGAAAGTTTGTCTTGAAAAACTAAACCAAAAAAAAAATCTATCAAAAAACCATGGAAAAAATTTACATATGAATAACCTTAAATACCTACACAAATTCACAAAGATCATTATACTTCATAACATAGGGTAAAAGGACTCAAACCCTTCTCTATAAGTAGCCCACTCAGAACTGTCAACTAGCTTCAAAACACAGTCATAGAAACATGAATTTATATTACATGAAATGGAATAATTAAGAACTTAAAATTAATTAATATTATCTTAAAATAACCTTATAAAAAAATTTAATAAATATATCATAAATTCTAATAGCAATATTGGTCTTACAGACCAATATCATTACTTCACTATACACAAACCTCACTAAGTTAGACAAGTCAATTTGAGAGCAACTTTATGTTATATAAAATCATCTAAAAATATTATATCTGATATGTAAATATATTAAAGGTATTTAAAAAAATCCTCATGCATTTTTATTCATCCCTAATCCATGATAACACACCCCTAATCTACTTCTCACTTCAGCCTAGTTTTCTCACTATTTGTACCACTAGGTCTGTTAGTGACTGGTCAACTTGTATGACCAATTTATCACCCATAAGGGATAAAACCTGATAAAAAACCATAATTTACAACAAATAAAAGTCTCAATATTAAACCTTAATCCATTTATAAACTTTGACTTGGTCAAATTTGACTACTACAACAAATTTCTAAAAAGTAAGGCTCTTCCTATAGGGTCCACTCACTCCCATGATAAACCAATCACACCTAGACATTCTTAGGAGATTTTAATACAAAAAAAAATTCAATCACATATCCATTTCCAAACATTTTGGGATTTTTTCATCAAGATCTTTCTCATCAATTCAATGTTAGGGTTTTAGAAAGGGTTAACATTATTTATGGTGTTAACAATTGATCATAAAGCTTATCTCCTCATTCTAGAAACCAATGCTTATAAATTTCATATATTACCCTCCCCATATACCATGAATATATTAGGTTCCCATACATAGGTTACACATGTCAATGAATGCTTTAAATTTCTTCTCAGGTTGAGAATCCTTCATTCTATGCACACAAGAAACCACAAAACACTTTTTCTTACCTTTTATTGAAAAATTTGACCTAAAACATGGTTAACATGATTAAAAAAACATGTAATACCTATTAAAATACTCATTTTTCCATGCTTATCTTGAAATCTAAAACTCATACCTCATTTGGCCATCATCTCTCTCTTTGTTTTCTTGGATCTTGACTTGTAAACCACATTAGGTCCTAAACCTGACCTTAAATACTTTTTTCATGTGATATCCACCTCATATACATGATCAATAAACCTCTAACATGATAAAAAACTACTTTTAATCCTTCATAGGCCTTGACAACACCTCATGGCACCTTATTAAGTTAGGTAGGGTCTAGAACTAGTCTAGTTGCATGCTAGTTCTATAGGTTCTACCACTTTAGACTCATCTTATATCTCTCATGAGTGTTACAATGCTTAATATGCATGATTAATCATAATCAAGAATCTAATCATGCCTATGTGTATCTATCTCACTAGGCCACTAGCCTCATACCTTCTCATAAAATCTCTTCATGTAATGACCAATGATATGACTAGGCTTATTAAGCTCTTGAAGCTTGAAAACTAATATTGAAACATTATTTCATGATTATATAACTTGATCACATGACTCACATGTTTATAATCCAATGTCATACCTCTCAAGGATGTAATCAAATAAAGACATTATTCAATGACCTCATGAAATACCTTTCACATCAATGACAATTTCAATGCCAAACCTCGACAATAGAAACAATGCTCAACAATATCCCCCTTTGTCATTTATGGAAAACCATAATAAAAATTGATCATCCTTATCTCCCCATTCTATTTTTCTCCCCCTTTGACATAAATGACAAAATGATGTCTGTAATTCCTTGGATCACACTCTTTACAACTAAAATACTCAACACACAGAACTATGAGTTCATGAAACATAAAACAAACATGTTCCCCCCATCTCCATGCATACATTATTAAAATAACTCACCTATTCTTGGATATAATGATAATTATTATCTCCCCCTAAGTATTTGATTATTCAATGATTGCTAGGTGTAGAAATTACACCCAATTCCTATCTTAGGTGTTCAAAAGTTACCTTTGGAAGTGGTTTGGTCAAGATGTCTATAATTTGATCTTGTGTAGAAACATATTAAATTTTTACACTTTTTAAACTTACTTTCTCTCTTATAAAATGATACTTGATGGGAATGTGTTTGGTCCTTGAGTATGTGATAGGGTTATTTGAGATGTTTATAGCACTTATATTGTCATAATAAATAGGGTTAGGAATATCATACTACCTTGTAGTCTTTTATGGTCTATCTCATCCATAGAACCTAAGTGAAACATAAATATTTAGTAATTTACTCAACCTCACAAGTGGACAAAGCTACTGATGGTTGCTTCTTTCTTATCCATGAAACTAGGCACCCACCTAGGAAAAAGGCTCCTCCACTGGTACTTTTCCTATCATCTATAATTCCTTCCCAATTTACATCTAGGAAGGATATTAAATTTAACTCCTTGATTCTTGGATACCATAATTTATACTCCATAGTCCCTTTGAGATACCTGAGTATCCTTTTGATTTCTTTCAAATGTTTCTCCTTTGGATCTACTTGAAACCTTCCCATAAGACCTAGTACTTGCATGATGTTAGGTTTAGAGGTAGTGGTGTACAAAAAACTTCCAATAATTCACCTATATGATGTTTGATTAGCCTTTTAAGACTCATATTCCTTGATCAACGTACATCCTATGATCATGGGTTTACTAACTACCTTTAAATCCTTGTTCTCAAACTTCTTCAACATTTTTGTTATGTACTTGGCTTGTGAGATGAATACACCTTTTTGTTTTATTGTTTTAGGAAATTAGGTGTTTAATTCTTAAATAATAAATGGGTTTAAGCAATGTAAATTAGTGAATAATATGCTTTAATTAACCTATTGATTTGTTTAAATAACTATTATTTTTGCCTTTTCTAAATATAGAAAGAAGTGAGGGAAAATAAAACTTAGATTATTCTAGTTGATCTAAAGTAAGACAGGGCCTGATACTAGAGAAGGACTAAAGGATAGGCTAGGATAGGTTTTTAAACTTCATTTTTGGGTTAGACAAGAGTGTCAAAAGTGTACACCCTACTATCTGGCACTATAGTCTTATTTTGGTGTTGTTGTCCTGAGGCTGAAAGCTTTTTGGGTTCTATTTGATAGACCTATTTTACCTTGTATATGAATTTTTGAGGACTAAAAGTCTAAAAATCTCATTGTGTGTCTAATTTAGTATTCAAAACCCTTAGGATCTCTTTGTGCTTTAACTTTAATGTAAATTTTGGAAAGAGAGAGAATGGGTTAGTGTGTAAAGGATACATTAGATGCACTTCACACCTCATGTGTGGGCATGTTGCCTACATACCCATACTCCAAAGAGGGATCAAGATAATGTAGTTCTCCCATTGAAGTTCTTGGTGAAATTGTGTATGATATATGTAACTAGATGTGAGATTTTATGTACTTTAGATGACTAGGGACTGATATGAGTGCTTGAATAGGCTTTACATACTCTTGGAAGGCTATATGCAGAGAATAGGGAAGAGTGCTTAAGTGTAGTTACTTATATTCTTACTTCTTTCCTATAAATGAGTGTCACCCCTTCTAAATGGACTTTGAATAGCCTTTTATAGGGTAATTAATGATTATGGGTTAAATGAACTTGTATTAGGCTAACAGGCAAAAAGATAAGGATTTGAGAAAATGTGATTCTTAGAGGTGAAAATGCACTTGGATAATAGCACCAAAAATAGGACACCCTAGGTTCTAGTGCTCCTATCTAATTTGGGCACTATTAACCTAAGGGGATGAGACTTGGGGGATAGATCTGGGCCTAAAAGGGATACCTGGGTCTAAAAAAGCTAAGTTTGAAAGGCTATGGATGACTAAAAATCAATGAAAGAATAGCCTACAAGGGTTGTGTGAGCTAGAAGGAGGACCTATGGGTTGGGTGTCATTAGTCATTCCTGAGTCATCTAATTTCTCATTTTATATCACTACATTTTCCTCCCTTTATTCTATTGATGCAACAAAGTGAAATAGTAGGATAAAGGAAAAAAAGAAAGCATACTTGAACTTACCTGTAAGGGAGAAGAAGCTCATGAATCTATGTGATGCTAGATGTACATAGAGAGAACACACTATGAAGTGTGAATCTACAAATGAAAACATAAAGTAGATCAATTCTTACTAGATATTCTATATCTAAAATAAGAACATACAAAAGTTCAATAAGAGGAAGAGAAAGGAGTGAATAAACCTCATTGGGTATGCAAACTAATATAAAACTTGTTGTGATGTTGGATTATGTTGGATTATTCTAAGTATGTGTTAAATCAAGAGTAATATCATGAACAAAGCTGAGTGATCAATTCCTTAGAAGGTGGCTCAAGAATGCAAAGGTTGGACCTTTCGTTCCATCATTGTCAACTAAGTAAACTTAATGAATCATGTGTGTGTTAATCAATGTCTAGACTGTGTGTCCAATCCCTCTGAATAGGTGGTTCAAGAATACAAAGGCTGGCCCTTTGGCTCCATCATTGTCCCATGAAGTGAATCTTGAATTGATATCAGTATAGAATAGATATAATATTAAATGGCTTATGGAGTCCATGGATGTGTTGGAAATTTGACAATGTGGCATAAAAAACCTGAATGTATGCTAAAAACTAGGCCACTCTTAGCCATTTTGAAAGGTGGAGGTGAGGCTTGTATGAAATCCACTCCTAAAATGATGTACTAGGCTTATATGAAAGCTAAATCAAGAACTTGGGTACTCAAAAAAGTTAAACTTGTATGAAATTTCAACTTGAAAATGATGCCAACCACTTACAAATAGAGTAAGGCATGCAACCATTAAGAATTCCTAGAATAAACTAAACTCAAAAATAAAATAAGATCAATGTACTACACATATTTCCCCCAATCACTAATGTTTGGAACATGGATTCTGATCTGGAAGTTATGCCAACTACCTAATTTTAACTAGAAAGTGAGAACCATCATGTTGTGTGTGATAACCCCTATATCTAAGAAAACTATACTGAAACTATTGAATCTAATTAATTTGAAAGTGTAAAAACTGTCCTTAAACTGAACTTTTTGCCTATTTCTAGAAAACCTAAGTATTTTTATACCTATATAGGAGGGATGAAATGTGGACACCCCTATGTTTGGTGCTACTATCTATTTTTGGTGTTATTGTCTAGTGTGAAAACTGGTTATTGATCTAGAATTGTCACTAATTTTCTATTCTATTTTGACTATTTTGACCTCTAGATTCTATACTGAGTAGTCTAAATGTTTTTATTTTGACTATTAGGAGCTCTGGTATCTACGAAAAAACCTCTATTTGATTCCCCCTCTTTTGAGGGTAGGAATGATGAACTTGTAATGACTACCCTCAAAATAAAATAGTCATGTGTGTTAATATGTATAGATATATGATATAACATTTGATATTTGGCAATATGTTTCAAGATACAACAATGTTTGTATTGATAGATTGTTAGATCAATAAGGGTATGCCTAGATAGATATAATAATGTAAAAGCATGTGTAAAGTACTGAACTAGAAATTTTACATATTAGTTTGTTAGTTTTTAATTGGAGGGATGGAACATGATGTCCATCATGGCATCCAAAAAAGTAAGGGAAATACATTATATGAATCATGGCATTGCATAAATTGAAAAGTAAACAAGAAATCAAGCAAACAAGCAAGAACCAAAAAGCACACAAAGATGGCTAAGGGGCCATGCAAACAAAGGACATGGGCACATGTCACTCAAACTAGAAATCAAGAATATAAGGCATGTTCAAATGCCACATACACATATAATTTGAAACAAGCAAAGATTGGCACAAGGACCACAGGTGCATAGAAGGGTAAAATCAATAGACATTGGAAAATGCCCAAAGGTATACACATACGAATAAAAGAAAAGGACATTGGCATATGTCTTAAGGCACACATAAGAAACAAAAATGGAATTGGAAATGCAATCTCATCTAGCTATATAAAGAAAGAAAGGAAATCATTCAAAATTGAAAAGACACAAGCACATCTAACTAATCAAAGAAAATGTGAAAGTATACAAAACATGTGTAGTGCAAGACTAGGTATATGCTAAGAGATACATAAGTGCTAAATACTAGTGAAATGTCTACATAATATTCTATATAAGCTATAAATTAATGTGCATCAGCATGATAACTTAGAGTGTCTAATGTAGGAATGACATTACCTGGATGGTTTAGTCATGTAGAAGATGTCCCTAATGGGTATGTATATTAATGTTCACCTTGATTTTAGAAGTAGGAGTCCCCTCTCAATGGGTAGAATGAAGCAATCAAGTAGTTGGGTGTCACTACACACACTCAAAGAAGATCAAGTGAAGCATGGTAATGTATAAATTCAACATACAATAGCATGAAATAACAAATATAAATCCTAACATGATAGTAGTAATGTAGAGCTTGGATGATGCATAAAATCAAAATGTTTTTGGTATTTTTGATATGTTTTGAATGTTTTTGTATTTTGAATTTTTATATTATTTTTGTATTTTGATATAATATATGTACAATCTATGTAGAAAATATTATATACAATCAATGTTGGAAAAAGACTATATACAAGTATGTAAATAAAGTAGTATGTACATAACGATATAAAATACTAGGCTAGTGGGGGGAAGGTATCTAAGGATGGAGCCTATTGGGGATGGAAATAGATGAAAGGGTCACAGCCATCATCAAATGCCTTGATATCATCATCATAAGTATCAACATACACTATAGATATTGTGTTTATGGTGTCATCATTCTGAACTAAAGGTTTCTTTGGTGGGGGAGATGTTGACTCTACTTTGGGACATTTAGTTTTGCTAGTAGATTACTTTAGTGGAAGTGGTGAAGTTGGTGCTACTAGTGGTGCTATAATCTGAATAATTCCTCGATACTATAGTTTATCTAATCTCTACTATAAATTTATACATGAGTTTGTATCATAGCTTGTAATCATGTGAAAAGTACAAAATGGGTGACCATCCTGATGTGACAATCTACTGATAGATCTATATCATATTGTAGGTAATGTGATCAATCCATGATCAAGTAATATTTTTGACATAAATTATGGCTGATTTTATGTGCTACCTACCTAAATTTGAATAACTAGCTTTATATCTATGGAAGTAATCATATGAACTATATGTGCTAAGTGATTTGTTTGTGGCTATGAGTGTGGAGCATATCCTAAGAGTTTAGTGTGAGATTCTAGAAGTGATGTAGGATGTGGGATGAGAGCTCTAGAGTCATCTCAATACTCTCCAAGGCCAATTAGTGTAAAGATCAATCCACACAAATTTTCATTTGTGAATTTGGGTGTTGTATCATCATATGAAGAAGCCTATTAATCTATATCAACATCATGTACATATGGCAACTCTAAATTTACAAGGTGTAACTGTGTTATAGGAGTCTCCTCAGCTATCATAGTATAATAATGTGTTGTTGCTAAAATATCTATAACTGGTGGAGTAACTATGGAATCAATAAGAACTATTGGTACTATTATCAGTGATGGTGGATGTGTAATAAGTGTTAGAACTATGACCAATAAAGTAACTAGAATAGTTGAAGATGCTATGACTGGTGAAAAAGATGGTGTTGATAGTGTGACTATAAGTGGAGTAGTGTGGGAAGTGCTAGTTTTGCCAACCTCATATATATGTATTTAATCAAGAGAAATGCTATGAAGTGGTGGTTGTACTATGAGATATGGTGTCCCATATGATGAAATAGTCAAAAATGACTCTATAAGTCAATAATATCTAAATGCTTGGTTGTCTGTTGGACATGTGTATAGATATCCCTCATGTAGAAACTTAATAAATCAATGGAGAGTGGAAGGGATAGCACCCATAGTATGTGTCCAGGGTCATCCAAGTAAAAGATTATAGTGAAGTGGACCTATCATGACCTAGAACTATGTTGGGAGGGTTTTTGGGCCCACCATGATATCTAAAGTAATAGTACCCAATGTCTATCATGATATATCATTGAACCCTTAGATGTTATTATATGTTTTTTGCATTGATTCCAAATCTACACCCATGGCCTATAAGAATGTGATATTACATAAATTTAATCTAGAACCACAATCAACAAGAACTCTACTGACTATGTTGGTTTTGACATATACTTATATGAATAGTCATAAATTTTGATCAATAACTATCTTATAAGGCATGTCCTCACTATAAAAATAAATTGCATATTTTATATTTTTTAAAGTGTTGACTACTAATTCAAAATAAGAAGGTTCTAAATCAATAGGCAGAGAAGTATGAGTGAGTGCCTGATAAAGAATGTCCTTGAATACATTAGCTTTTTGAAGCATTTCTAACATGGAATTTTAGTTGAAGTGTTTTGAAACTGATTAATAATGTCATATGACTTGTGAAAATCTACCTATGTGGGTGGTTTGGGCCTAGGATGGGTTGAAATAAAAGGGTGATAGGGACCCTGGGTAGGTGGAGAAGGCATAGTAGCACATTGAGTATTATCTCTAACTGTAGTATCTACAATTTGTATAGGATTAACTAGAGGAGAGTGAAAATAATCAATAGGTCAAGAATGTGGAGGGATAAAGGGTGTCAATTGGGCTCTTTAGATATGGGTAGGTACTTGGGGAAGAGTCAAATATACCATGTAACATGACGTGGTACGGGGAACGGGCTCTAAGGGAGGTGATGCAGGAGATGGATTAACATAATTAAGGATATATTACTTAACATCATCTCATGTAATAAAAAATAAACAAGAAATGCAAAGAATAACAATTTGTACTAACATATGATAAAATTCAACATTCATGTACATGATAGGACCTATTATGGTTTCTTGATTATTTGAAAGAAATGTAAGAAAAGTTTGTAAATAAAAGAACATCATTTTTGCAATTTAGCAAGAGATGTAAGATGATACCGTAAGAAGTAAAGAGGTGTTAGTATATGAAACTAAAGACTTTTTATAAATACTTGTGTAAAATGCTTATGAATTTTTAATGTTGAAATTGATTTTCTGAGTTTGATATACAACTAAAATTTTAGAAAATGATGTGAAAAGTACTAGAAAATTACTAGGAGTTTAGTTGATGCAACTAGGGTTTTGAATGAATTTTTTCAAAATTAATGTAATAATTTGAAAATTTTAGAGAAAATTGTAGAATCTTTCTTGAAAAATTTATTAAAAATCAAAAAATATTTCTACAATTAGCAATATATTTTTCCTAATGTTTTGAATTTGTTTGTATGCAAAAAGGACCAATTGGTTGTGAACCAAGTTTCAATAAAATTTAAATTTAAATTTTATTACCTCAAAAAATACAAACATAGGGCATGGAATTTAATTTAATTATTCACTGCTATTAATATTATTCCCATCCCCTAAGAGAAAAACCAAATTGTTAATTTTTTGGTAACTACTACTACTATTCTGACACCTCTAGATGATATAGAATTTCATCAGTTTTATATTAATTTATTCCTTTATCCTTATATCCCATACAATGTATAAAATTTCTAGGTCTTTGAGGATGGCTATAATATCATAGAGTTCCTTCACAATTCATGGGTGTTTGAGGCTCAAATAATTGATGAAGTAAAAAGGTAAAATCTTAGGGAGTGGCCATTTGACCATGATGGTGTTATAAAGATCAAGAGAAAATAAATTCTAAAAATGATGATCTCAATAGAAAGAAATTTTAATGTTGATGACCCTTCACACCTACCTAAAAATCCAAAATATGAGCAAAAAAAATATCGAACCATTAACCTTGGCTCCCTAAAAAATCCCCAAAATGTCAATATTAGCTCTTATGGGATAGATGTAGATGTATAATAACTTCAAAAGTTATTTTTAAGATATATATACATCATTTCCTAGGCATATAAAGATCTCAAGGTCTTCAACCCAAAGGTAATGACCACACCATTCCTCTTAATCCAAATTAGAAACCATGTAGGCAAAGATAAAACCCTATGAACCTAATTTTTTAACCGCTTAAACATAAATAAGTTTAGAAGCTTCTCTAAACTATTATTTTATTTCCAATTCACCATTCCACCCAGGTATCAAATTTGATTCATGTTCAAAATAAAAATGGAGAGATTAGAATATGTATAGACTTTCAAAAACTAAATAGAGCTTCAAAGAAAGATAATTATACATTGCCTTCCCTTGATTAGGTCATACATATGGTGAGTGGATCCAAGATGTCATGTTTTGATGGACTCTTGGGGTATAATTAGGTTTAGGTAAACTTAAAAAGATAGATCCAAGACTACATTCCCCATGAAATGGGGCATGTTTGCTTACAAACTAATGCCATTTATTCTAGTAAATGTAGGGGAAACATTTCAAAGGGCCATGGACTTTGATTTTGAAAGATTAATAGGAAAATGCATTGTAATTTACATGAATTATTTAATAGTGTTTTTGAAATGCAAGTCTGATCTCATGCACCATTTTTATATTTTTTTAAATGATGTAGAAGGTATGGAATTTTCTTAAACCTAAAGAAGAGTGTGTTTGGTGTCATTCAAGGTAAACTTATTGGACACATCATCATAAAAATGGTAATTATATAGACCCTGATCATGTTGATGTAATTTATAAATTTCCTCTACCTAACAACAAGAAATAATTAAAATCCTTCTTTGGGAAAACTAACTTTGTCCATAAATTTATTTCTAAATTTTTTGAGATCATTAAACCTTTGAATTTTATTCTCGAATAGGAAGCCAAATTAGATTAGAATGTTGAATCCAATAACCAAAACATCAAATAAACCATAATGTAGGAACCTATGCTAATTGGCCTAGATTATGCCAAATACTATTATCTTTATCCTTTTGCATCTGAACATACCATTATTTTAATTATAATGCAAAGGCTAGATGGAGAGGATCACCCAATTGCCTTTATGAGAATGTACTTAAAATATGTAGAGCTTAGGTATTCCACATTGGGAAATCATGCATACACATTAGTCAAGGAAGTAAAAAGTCTTGGACACTACATCCTCATAAATAAAGTGCATGCAATAGTTCTAGACCTACTTATCAAGATCACGATAAGGTAGAATGAATTAGAGGAATATAGAGGTAGATGAATGGATAAACTCTAATAATATAATTTTTAAATCAACCTTGACAAGTTGGTTAGAGGATAGGGTCTCACTTAAATTATCACTAAGATTAATACTTGAATCATAGTGCACCAAGTCAACCAAACATAAATGCCTCAATAGGATAGGTATGCCCTAGTCATTAAATATCTTTTTTATGTAAGTCCACTACCTAAATGGATCTTATATTGAATTATATATATATATATATATATATATATATATATAACTATGAAGGTAGATACCTCATATTCCTATCATAAAATGAATCCAAAGAAGTTGTGGTTATATTTCATGAGAAACTAGGTAGTGGGCATCCCACAAAAAATACAACTGTGCATAATATACTAGAGATGGATACTATTGTCATACCATATTCAAGGATATACATGCTTATATTAAATCATGCCATCAATGCCAAACATTCACCAAGGGATAAGTAAATGGTGCAATACATTTTGAGCATGTTTTGGAGGAAATACCTTTTACACAATGGGGATTGTATTTTATATGAGTCATCAATCCCAAATCCTTAATGGGCCATAAATTTGTCCTCACTACCATATATTACTGTAAAAGGTGGACTAAGGCAAAAATAAAAAAGAATAACATTTCTGATTAAGTGATCAAGTTATCTTCTTACATAGTTTGGCATGCCAATTTCCTTGGTCTATTATAATAACCCTACATTCTAATAAATAGAGCTTATTAAATGGTCTTATGAACAAGGGATTATTTTGAGATACTCATCCAACTACTATCCACAAAGGAATGGATTGGTGAATTAAACCAATAGAAATTAAATTAATGCAATTAATAATTTGGAAGAATATAAACAAAGGAAAGTCATTCTCTATTAAAGTATGCTCTCTAGGTTGATTGCATTAGAAATAAACATGCTCTAAAAAGCTCATCATTATGGATAGTTTATGGTTTGGAACTGGTCTTCCCCATTAGACTCAATTTTACCACCTATAATTTCATGTTGAATATATGGAAAGTGACAAGAAGGTGAATTTAAGACTATTGGACATGTTCCATTTAGAATAAACTTGAGAATAAGCCTTACTAAACTTTAATAAGCATTAAATCATTGTTAAACGATGGTTTGACAAAAAAGATAAGATGAAATATTTCAAAAATTTTGATTTATCATTATGATGGGATAAGTCCCATAAAAATAAAGGCTAATATTCCAAGTTTAATCCTCTTTGGATTGGCCAATACTTGATATGTGAGCTATTGGGATAGAATGATCTTTGCCCAAAGGATTTAGAAGGAAATGATCTCTTGTTTCCTATGAATGGATAGTTATTAAAGCATTACTTATTAGCTATTTCTTAAAATTTATTTTATGAATGAATTTTTATTGAAGTTTTGGTGATGTATATATTATAATATATCTAACTTAGTTTGATTCAGTTGTGTGTTTGACTCTTTTGCTTTGTTTTCTTTGGTTGTGCATTTGCTTCAGTTTCTTGTTCTTTTAGTTTGTCCCTTCTTCCATGTCTCATCCTCAACTTCTATTTTTATTTCATTATTTTGTCATATTATTTCATTTTTTATAAGCTAAATTGTGCCTTAATAAGAAAATTAAGAGTAAAACATTAGAAACATGAACTAAAAAGCAAGTTTACATCCACCTAAACTATGTTGATCACTTTAACAGGTGGACAAAATCCTAGATAAATAGAAAGTACATTTTTATTTAAACAATCCATATACTAGGATTAATTTTTTTCCATATCTTAGAAATTTTGAAGGCCAATGATTCATAAAATAGAAAGTGGATTTTATAAAAGTTTCATTTTCTTATCAATAACCATCACCAAACACTAATTGAACATCTTAAGTTAACATGAAAACACTGAGTCAATTTAATGATTTATGAGAAACATTATACCTTGGTTTTGTCCTAACTCTCATTATATTTTACATAAATATATTTTAAAAAGAAAATTTTAAATAAAATTGAATTTAAATGCAAAATCACAAGTCTTCTTCGAAAGGGTGATTCAAGAAATCTCCATCATATGATTTCCCTCTTGGATAGAAGTGGAGTAAGGCCTTGCATGCGACCAGTGGTATCTTTATTAGGGATATAAACACATGGATGATAGTAGATCAATTCCCATGCCATTCCCTCCCAAGCCAAATAACCTGTCAATTCCTTCAAAAGTTTTAATGCCTAGACTGATCTAAACTTGTTCATGTGAACTTAGATGGAGCTAAATAAAATTTATCACTTCACACACTAATAGTCCTCTAGTAGATATGTATCTTAGTATGGCACTTGATAGGGTATATTTTAGTGTCTTTTTTTGGGTTCAACATGCCCCATACATAGATTCTTCTGTATGGGGACCCTATTTTTTTATCATGTCCTTGTATAAATGGTAAGATTTCATTTAGAAATGTCATTCAAATAGTATAGATTTGGTTTGATTTATAGTCTCTAACTCATGATATTAACCTTTTTATCACATTTTGGTTTATGTATGCATCATATATCTATATACTTCATGTAATTTTAAAATTCAAGTAAAATGTGGATTCATGTATGATCAAATTATTCCTCATTATCCTAGCTAGAAACATTTTCCTTATGATACACTATTAAAAAATTTGATTGTATTATGGTCATGTTACATGTGTATTCTATTCAAATTCTAATCTAGATGATCATGCTATCAATTTTAAATGCTTATTTATTTGTTAAGTTTTTCTATTTCATTCATAATTATGTTTATCTACTTTAAGTCTCCATTAAAATCATGGTTTATTTACATTTAGGGCTTTACTTGTAGTAGATTTTGATTTTGGTTGAATCATATTTATCTTTCATATGATTTTATCTATGTCATTATATGTTTTTATCAAGACTTATTTTAGTTTAAAACTAACCTACTGATTATTTCTTGAGTCTGCCTTTATTTTATCTTTGTTTGCATAAATGAAATTCTCTATAATAGAATATTTTCAAAACAACTAAAGTAATTTTAATGCCCCAAAGTCCTAAGATCATGCTATGTAGCACAATCCTAGTGACTCGGTACAATAGAGTCTCAGTGAGAAATTTAAATCCCCATGCCATGAATTTATTAGGATTACACCACTTATCACAATAACAGAAGCCTGACAACCCAGAAGTGTACCATTAGTGATAAATATATGTGCTCACAAGAATATGCCATGTGTTATCATCCCAAAAACATAGAGGTGATGTCAATAAAGTTCCTTTTATGTTCATTACTAGGTGAGTAGAGTAATGATATCCATCCACATGTTGAAATCCTACTAACCTCAAGGTGATGGTAGTAGAGTTCCTTGTATGGTCATTTATGAGTGAGCATAGTAGTGAGAGTTATCCATGTGTCTAAATTTTATTAACTTAGGATTATTCTAATAATGTAAAGTCCAAATCCCTAAAACAATGGTAGTATTGAACTTGGGACCACATGTACCTAGTAAATCCATGAATATAGTAATCTGTAAGCAATAGAAAGCCAAGAAGGTGATAGGTGGCTAAGAAGCAGGCAAACAAGCATCCCCTTAACATATATCAAGTCTAGATTTGATTTCCAAGGAAAATTCTAGGTGACGATTAAGTGACACCTTATGTTTTATAAAAAATCAAATATATTAAGTACAGGAGAGCAAGTGACTACAAGATATAAACCCAAACATTTTTAACTAGACAAATAACATAATAAGTTAAAAAGATCCTACATTTTTGGTCTCATAAAGTGATCACAAGAAGGAAAAATGAAAATAGAGATGGAAATGTTTAGGACATTGGTGAATATCTGGTTAAAATAAGTGGATGAAATCAGTAATTTTATTCAAATATCCATAATAGGGTCAACCCAAAGGATAGTGATATTAGTAAGTTTATCAATAGAACTGAATAAATGTATTTATAGATGGGAGAAATCCATAGTTTTATATTACATAGACATCAACATTTAATAGGAAATGAGACTTATGGAAGGCACTTTATTATCTTAGGAATAAGCATAAACACATGGAATGGATGAAGCTAGAGTAAATATATAATGGCTTTATCATTAGGATTGTTTTATAATGAGGTATCTCCACCTATTTGTATCAATGATCAGTCAATGGAAGAAATTGAATACCAGAGAGTCCTTATTTTGTGTTGGATATTGAATCCACTTCCCTGCTAGAAGTTATACCTGAGAATTATGCCATGACTAGATCCTTATCCTTTCTTAATGTGTTATCATATAAAACTAATTTATAGTCAATTATTCCATTTGATTTTTATATCAAGAGCATTTAATTTATGGTTGTGCACCATAGCCATGATGGAATAACATTGTTTATATAAGCAACATTGATTTATATTATAAATGGTAATAATTTTGATCCCAAAATGTTGTCATAATAATGCCCTGATTACACATATTTATTCTTCATGGTTTTTTATTTTGATTGTCTACCATGGTTAATACATTGGAGTACCAAAAATCTATAAATATTTAGATATGATTTCACCTACCATTCCTACTAGTTTTGTCTTGTTGGTTTGCCAAAGACCTTGATTTGAAAAGTAATCTATGTAGAAATTTTTTGATATTGTAGGTGTGCAAGTGGATATATAATTAGATTGTGCAATAGTTAGTTTAGTTGAACTTTATATCTCATCCTAGTTATGTTTAGGCTTACATTGGTCATGGTGATAAAATAGCTACAAGATGGTGTAATTATTTTCTTTGAATAGGTTTATAGATTTTATGTTCACATATTATTCCTTGGAGTCTTATTCATTGTGGTGTTTTGATTTTTGCGATAGCTAGATTTGATTCCCAATGATTAACTACAAATCATATTGATCTAATTTTTGAGTATTGGAAGACATGTCTCAATCAAGGTATTTATCTATTTTCTACCTTAATTTTCACTCTTTCTCTTTTTTAATGATAAATGATCTACCCATTACATTGTAAATAACCCATTTTTAGAGGAACCAATAGTGAGATATTGAATATCATGAGGAAAACATTTGAACCTTCAGTGGAAATAATCATAGCCTACTTGTAATATATTCTTTTGGAGTTTATTGGAACTTAGATCACCAACAGATCCTAAAAGGAAGGGCAATTTTGTACCATAAACTATTAAAATTACTTTTGTTCATTTAGATTAGTTAGTTCCTAACTGTGTTTGAGTAAATCATAATTTTAGCCTAAAAAATTGGTGCTACAAGGCTTAAAATATTTCATAGTATATAAGTTTTGACCCTTGAACCTCTGATTACCTCTGAAATTTGTAATTTTATTTAGGTAGCTTAAGCTCAGAGGGAATTATTAAAAAGTTCTATAATTTGGAATTCTTATTATGTGATTTGAACACACTAACATAAATTGGTGCTCTTTTCCTATCTTATAAGTATTCTAATCTCAAAATTCCATATGCTTTGACATTATTTATTGATTAAGACTAGTAATGCATTTTTTATGCTTGTATTTTTTGTGATTAAAATCATACTAACAAGATATTAGGATTTTTTACTTTGGAGTCTTCTTCAAAAGTCACATAATTTAGAATCAAGTTGGGAAAAAGAATATTAATTATTTCTCCTCTTCAAGCACATAGATGTCCTTAATCTAACCAAGGTAGACCAAGGAGATTAGTGTACCCAACCACATCGTCAATAAAATATATTACCAATAGACCAATCCAAATGGATTCCACCTAGATACATGAATCCACCATAAATATTTGTGGTGATGTGCATAGTTTACCTAGAAACCTTGAGTAAAATCTTCCAAATTTCACTCTAGACACTAAAAAGATTTTAGAAGATCACATTACATCATATAAAACATATATGAGATTGCTCAATGTTGAGCATGAGGATGTAGCTTATAGGTTATTTCCCTTCGCCTTACTTGATCAAGATTATGATTGGTTCCTTAGCCTTCCTAGAAATTCAATTTCATGATAGAATCAATTGATTACCTTATTTTTAGCCTAGTTTGGTCAAGTTGTAGATCCAAGTATATTGTACCAGTAATTTACTTGAATGAGAAGGGAATACCATGACCTTATATGTAAATTCAAGGCATTTTTTTATAAAATGTATAGTAAGGTAACAAATTTATATAGTACAAAAGTCTAATTAGTGTTATAAATGTTTAAAAATTCCTTAGGCCCATGGACTGCCACTTTCATAAGAATAGAATCCAGCCATCATTGTTTTTCCTCTTCTATATGATAAATAAATAAAAGTGGAAAGGCAACTCAATCCAAAAGGACACATGTTGGATCTTATCCCTAATGTTCTCTCAAATATGCTAGCACTAAACTTAATCCCACCTAAAAATTATAATGTATCATTACCACAACCTCTTCCAATTACAAATCTATTGTCATTGTCTCATGTTGTCCATAATAAAAATTTAGGATTTCTAAATCTAGTTGGTAGTGAGGTAATGCCTCAGTCTTATAATCAATCTTTAGTTCTAGTAGTAGACAATAATATGCAGAACACTCCTCAAGATGCATCCAAACCTAAGTTAAATGTAATCTAAATAATGGTCCAAAATTTGATAAATGATTTTATAAGTTTGTAAAAACAAATAGGTAGCTTGATTAGTGTAGATTTAGCTCCAAATTCCACTTATAATTATAGACCCTTTAATAGAGTTGATAAACAAGCCAAATCCTCATACAATAAGTTTTGCTAGGATTAACATCATGGAGATTTTTTTTCCAAATTGGCATCATGTACACAACACAACCCAACATGGAGAACTTGAAATTTTTGATTTTTGTCTAGCCTTTGACATTCTATAAAAATAAATTAATGAATATAAATTTGTTTTGAATGATCAAAATGATTCGAGTAGTTATAATTTTTTTACTTCATCAAAGTCTCCTCATATAGCCATGGTATTAGAAAATCTAGGTTTCCCTAACATAAAATACAATGAGCATGAATAAAATAATAATGATATCCTAGTTTTCTATCAAAACCAAAGAGTAAACTATACTCTTAGGAGTAGATCACATCATCCTTTAACTACCTCAACTCCATCAGATAATGTTGTTACACCACCTGATCCTAAAGATAAAAAATGATCTACCTCCACAAAAATTAAGTAAAAATCAACCTTCCACTATCAAAATTGGTTATAACATCATGGAAGACATGAAAAGGATTAAATCAAACATAACTTTCCATGAACTAGCCCAAATCATTGAACAAATGGATTTACTTCTTAAGTCTCACATGGAGAAGAGTAGTTAGCCTAAACTAAATAACCAAACCAATAACAATGTTGTAATACATAATATTAGACCTGAAGTTCCACCATTATTGCTTACAATAATATTTTTGGTAAGAACCTTCATGATTGTTTTTTATATTCTGGTGCATCAGCTAATGTTATGCATGCAAGTGTTTTCAAGAAGTTAGGATTATTTCCCATGAAACCAGACAAGGTGGTATTTAGTTGTATAAGTATGAATTCAATGTCTTTAGAGAGGTGTTGAATTTACTTATAGAGCTTCAAGTTGAGCCAAGGGTCCAACTATTTATAGACATACAGGTATTTGAGATCCTAGAAAATATTTCATGCTATTAAGTATAAATTGCTCAATATCACTCAATGTCTATATGAAAATTGAATTTTACCACATGTGGCTTCCATAGAGAGTAGTATCAAATCAAATTAGAATTGATAGAGAGCCACAAATGAAATTGGTGATAATAGAATACAATGTAATCAATGAGTAAGTTAATTTCACTTCTACAGATACAAGTGTATATACTTTGTCAATCAAACCAATAAATAAGAAAATTTCTAATCATGATCATAAGTTACATATGTGGTCCTTGGATTTAGATGAATCATGATCTAAGTAATGATTCAGGGTTGATATTATCCTCATTGGTCCCAGTAGTAATAAAATTATTACAGCTTTTAGATTATAATTTCCTTATACTAAAAACATGACATAATGTGAAGTTTTGGTCTTAGGTTTGTATTTTACATTTAGGTATGATGTTTATCAATTAAAACTCTTTAGTGACATTGAATTGGTTGTTAACTAGGTATGTAGCAAATTTCAGTGCAAGCTTTCCTATTTGAATAAATACAAATATCATGCTTGGGATGTAACTAAATTTTTAATGCTTTTAACATTTTAGTCATTCCTAGAGCTAAAAATTTAATGGTTGACTCATTACTCATCCCATATACTAACCTCACATCATTAGACAAGACTGACTTGTAAAAGCTTGAAGTAGAATTTATTTTTTGTCCCTATGTACTTGATAATGTTAAGAATTTCCAAGTTGTTGATGATGATAAGTAAATTATTTATTTTTTCTAACTCCAATGATTTTGATGCACATGTAATTGATGAAGAAGAAAGACTTAATTTTTAGGAATAATAATACAATTCTGATGGAGTGCTTCAGCTTAAAGATAACCATATTCCAAAAGGGATGTTGTCCCTTGAGAGATTATATGACTTGGACAACATAGAAAATAGATTAGGAAAGGAGTTTTGGTTGAGTCAAGAGTCATGAATGATCAACATGGGAACTAAAGACAAGCCTAAAAACATGGTGGTTAGACCCAAATGCAGCAATGAAGAGATGCAAACATTGACAAATATGTTTTTGTGCTATCAAGATATCATAGCATGGAGCTATAAGGACCTGAAGATGTCTTAACCTTAAGTTATGACATAAATCATTCCCATGAAACCTAGTCATGGACCCTTTAGGCAACATCAAAGGATAATTAATTTGGTCTTAGAACTGATCATTCTAAAAGAAGTCTAAAATATGTTATTAATTGGCATTATCTTCTTGGTGCACCATTCAACTTGGGTGCAAACCTAGTACATGTGAGGAAAAAACATGGAAAAATATGCCTTTGTGTAGATTTGATAAATCTCAATCATTTATCAGATAAAGATAACTACCCCTTTCCTTCACTCTATGAATCCATTCAATAGGTAAGTGGTTCAGAGATGATGTCCTTTTTGGATAGATTATCAATTTATAACTAGATCTTAGTAGATAAAGTAGAAGGATCAAAAACTACATTCATCACTAAGTGGGTAACTATGCCTATAATAAAATGCCATTTGGTTTGCTTAATTTTGGTTCCACATTTCAATGATCTATGAACATTGCTTTCAAATTCCTAATTAGTAAGTGAATAGTAGTATACATGTATGACCTGACTATATTCTCAAAACACATATTATATCACTTCAGTCATCTAGAGAAGGTCTTCGAGCTCTATAAAAGGTTTAGCATATCCCTTAATCCAAAAAAATATGTCTTTTGTGCAATGTTGTTTATTGACCCAGAATGAGCTAGTTTTATTTCCAAAAATTAGTTTCTAAATAGTAAAAAAGACTTGAAATTATTTTTTGGCAAGATCAATTTTGTATAAAAGTTTATTTTTGGTTTCACTGAGATCAGTAAACCTCTGAATGTTATGTTAAAATATTAAGACATTTCAAGAGATCAAGGATGACATTATGAAATATCTTGTATTGGTCAACCCATATTATTCTATAGATTTATATATTTATTCTTTTAATTTTGACCACATAATTATAGTTGTGTTGATGCAAGGATTCAAAAATGGATAGCACCACATAGCTTATATGAGTACATATTTGAAGGAATCTAAAGTGAAATGCCCTATTTTGGATAAATAAGCCTATGCATTGGTGAAGGAAGTCAAAAAATTTCATCATTATATATTGAGAAACAAGGTAAATTCTATAGTTCTAAACCTTATAATCAAGCAAATGCTAGGACATAATGAGTTGGGTGAGAGAAAGGGATGATTGGCTGATAAAATTTAGGAATATGATATTGAAGTAAAACCTAAAAATTGGTATGCGATCAAGGTTTGTTTAAGTTAATTTTATAAATTGATCTTAGCATTTCCATTATATAATTTGATCAATCTAGAGTTCGATTTGGTCCTTGGTATGATTTGATCATTCATTATTTACTTTATGGAAAATCACCAGCCATTTTAATAGAATGCAAATAAGAGCTTTAAGGTTGAAGGTTGCATATAATATGCTACAAAGAGGAGTTTTTTACTATAGGTATCATGAGGGAGTTTATTTGATATGTTTATCTAAGGATGAAGCACAAGACGTGATGAATTCATTTCATGATAAATTAGGAAGTCATCCTTCTAATAATGTCACAACATACATAATTCTCATAATTGGATACTATTGGCTAACATTATTCATGGATGTTTATGCACATGTGAGGACTTGTCATTCATGCCAAGTATTTTATAAGAGAGAAATTCATGCTCCCATGTTACTAAAATAAGTAATAGATCAATGTATCTTTGCTTAGTGGGGCATTGACTTCATTAGAGTCATAAATCTTAAATCAGCAGTTGGTCATAAGTTGATTTTCACCACTATTGACTATTGTATGAGGTGTACTAAAGCAAAAGCAATGAGGAATAGTAAAATTAAAGAAGTTATTGCATTTTGGGAAGAATGTATTGTAACTCAATTTGGTACTCCTATATAACTTGTTTTTTATAATGGATATTCCTTTTAATGAACAAATATGATTGATTCGGCTTATCATAATGGAATTACACTAAAATTCTCTTAAAACTCTTATCCCTAAGGAAATAGTTTGGCCAAGTCTACAAACAATAATTTTTTAAATGTCATGAGGAAATCAATTGACCAAAACCCACACAATTGGCATGTACTACTCAAATATGCCTTATATATTGATAGAATAAGGTATAAAAAAAGTAAGAATAGTCCCCCTTTCTCTCTTTTCTATGGAGTATATCCAATTTTCCCAATGCAGCTTAAGAATCCCACTTATCAGTTTATACAATAGTACATGCAGCCATATTCGAGAAGTCGCTCCATATTATTTGACATAATTTAATTAGAAGATAAATTGGATGAATCTTTAAAAAAATTATCAAATATCAACCTACTTTGAAGAGATGGTTTGATAAGAAATCATAAGTGAAATCCTTTTGCATTTCATATTTGGTTTTGTTATGTGATAAAGCACATGATTAAAAGGGTCACCATACTAAGGTTACTCCTTCATGAAATGGTACTTATCAATTATTTGATCTTTTGGGTCACAATGTATTTTGACTGAGGGATCTCCATGGCATGGACTTACCACTAGTAGTTAATGGACAATACTTGAAGTATTACTTCATAGCTACCCCATCAAATATTGCATCTAAGTGAAGATATCTAGGTTCCTTTGTGTAGATATTTTGTACATATTCATTTCATAGTTAGTGTATCCTACTTTGGTTTAGTTTGATTTTCTTTTTTTATTTTGGGTGTCTTTATTTTCCCTCTTCATCTTTCTTGAGGTCAAGTTTTTGTGTGTTTGATCTTTTGTTGGCTTTTGGTATGTCTTTTTATACTTTGATCAGAGTTGGTCATATGTTTATTTTGAGAAATTAATACCTAAAAGATAGTCTTAGATTTCTTGAATCTCTCTCGGAATGATCCAGTCTTTAAATAGTAAGGTCTTTTCACAATTAATACTTTAGGATAATCATATTTTCAGGAATGGACAATGGATTTCTAGATAACACTATGTTAAAGTAATGTTGTGTCCTTATGCTTCTATAGGTGAAGAAATCCAAATGGTGAACAATAAAATATGAGAATTTTTAGTTATTTGGAAATTAGAATGTGAATAATCCTCACCCCATTATATAGGCTACTACAATTTCTTTATGCATTTCTAGAATTTGAAAGACTATGATTCGAAATAGAATGTATGAATTTTAGAAACTTTTCATTTTCTTGTTGAAGCCATCAAACTTCACTTAATTTCACATTAGAATAAAAATGTGAGAATTGCATTGATTTAGCTTTGTCTTAATAGTTATGTATTTTTTGAGTCTATCATTATACCCATGGATTGGTTCACAATGCTCAATGGACTAAATAATGAAATATTTTTAAAATAAATAAATCAAAAACGAAATTGAATAAAATTCAAAATACAAATTATTTCCTCTAAAAAGTGATTCAAAAAATATCCATCACAGAATTTATAGCCTGGTTGGAAATGGAGCAAGGACATGAGTGGGAATATAGGTATCTCTATTTAGGATATAGACTCTTGGCTGGTAGCATATCAATGCCCATGCCATTCCACCCAAGTCAAACATCCAAAATTGTATTTCTCATAAATTCTAATTATTTTATATAAGATTAAATTTTTTTACATGAATGCAATGGCCATAAATGAATCAATCACTTTTAACACACATTTATGGTGGCATATAGATCTACAACTTACTATGTTATATATTGAATTATACTTTACTTATTTCATGTTTTGGTTTTTTCTATAGGAGTTGTTTGTGATTTTGCATTTCTTTTTGAGTTGGATGAATTACAATCTGTGTTCTGAATGTTGAGCAACATTATTCCCATGGAAATCTCAATTTACTTGGTAAAATAGGACCCATACATAAATTCTTTTGTATGGGGCTCCTTTAGATTTATCATAGCTATTTTCTTTTCATTTTCATGCATAATTGGTAAGATTTAATTTAGGAATGCCATTCAAATGGAATATATTTGCTTCCATTTATAGTATCTAATTCATGAGCCCAACCTATTTATCATAATTGTGTTTATGTATGCATCATAGAGGTATATACTTCATGTAATTTCAAAGGTCAAGTAAAATTTGGATTCGCGTATGATCAAATTATTCTTCATCATCATAGCTAGAATCATTTACCTTGTGCTACATTTATGATATTTTCAACTATATTATGGTCATGTTTCATGTGTTTTCAATTTAAATTATAATCTAGATGATCATGATATCAATTTAAAAATCTTATTTAGCTGTTAACACTCTTTATTTCATTTAAAATTATGTTTATCTACTTAAAGTCTCTATTGGAAATTAGGGTTTATTTACATTTTTTTTATTTACATATAGTAGATTTCTTTTTTGTTGAATCATATTTGTATTTCATACGATTAAATTTTTGTATTTATATGATTTTTTCAAACCTTATTTTGTTTTTTGACTAATCTACTAATTATCTCTCAAGTATGCCTTTGCTTTGTATTTGTTCATAGATGTGAAATGCTCTACAATTGAATATTTTCAAAATGGCTAGTCATTTTAATGCCCTTGAGTCTCAAGATCATTCCACACGACATGATATCATTGACATGATAGAGTAAAGACTCAATTAGAAATGTAAATTCCCATGCCCCCAAGTTCTAAGGATTGTACCAATTTTCACAATCTTGAAATATCAATGATCTAAAAGTGTATTGACAATGATAAAGATGTGTGCCCCTAGGATTGTGCCATGTGTCATCATCCCACTAACCTAGAGATGATGTAAATAATGTTCTTTATATGGTTATTATTGAGTGAGTGGACCAAAAAGCTCTAACCAAAAGTAGAAATCATGATAACCTAGAGGTGACATTATCAAATTTTAGTGTAAGATCATTACCAAGTGAGTAGAGAAGTGAGAGCCATGCATGTGTTAAAATATTGTTAAATTAAGAGCACTGCAACAATGTAAATCCTAGAGACCCAAACTAATGGTAGTATTGAACCTGGGACCATGTGGTCATAGGAAATCCATGAATATAGTAAAGGAGTAGTGGAAAGATGAGAAGATGACAAGTGGATAAGAATAAGTCACACAAACATCCCCTTAGCATATAATAAGTCTAAATTTGATGGCTAGGGTAAAAAATAAGTGACAAGAAAGTGATGACTTGTGTTTGATTGAAATCAAAGACATTAAAAAAAGGAGAATAAGTAAATGTAAGATATAAACCTAAATGTTTTTTAACTAGATAGAGCATAGAATTAGTTAAAAATAACCTACGCCATTGGTCTCATACACTAATCACAATAAGGTAGAATGAAAATAGTGATGGTAATGCCTAGGATATTAGCAAAGATATATGGAAAGGAATTGAATTAAATTAAAAAGGTAATTCATGGATCCAAGGTAGGTCAAACTAGAGTACAAGGATATAAGTAGGTTTATCAAGAGAAATGAATGCATCTATTTATAGATGGGAGAAACCCATAGTTAGATATTGATTGGACATCAACATTTAATAGGAAATAACACTTATGGAAGGTTCTTTGTTGTCTTGGGAATAAGCATAAACATGTGGAATAGATGAATCTATGGTAAATATCCAATTACATTATCATTGGTATTGGTTTGAAAAGAGTAATATCCACCTATTTGGATTGATGATCAACTAGTGGAAGAAATTGAATACTAGATAATCCTTATTTTGCATTGGATATTGAATCCACTTCCATACTAGAACTTTTATGTGGGAATTGTGTCATGAATGGATAATTATCCCTCCTTGATGTGTTATCATATAAGACTAATTTATAATCAATTATTACCTTTAATTTTTGTATTAATAGAATTTAATTTATGATTGTGCACCATAGCCATGATGGAATAACATTGTCTATATAAGCAATATTACTTATTATTATAAAGAGTCGGCAAATTTGATCCCAAAACATTGTCACAATAATTCCAACATTACACTTGATTTTTTCCTCATTCTTTTGGATCTTTATTATCTACCATGGTCAACACATTTGAGTACCAAAACTATGTAAAGATTTAGCTAGCATTTCACATACCATTCCTACTAGTTTTGTCTTGATGATTTTCCAATTATCTTGATTTGAGAATTAATATATGTAGATAAGTTTTGATATTATTGGTGTGAAAGTGGATATACAATTAGATTGTGTTTTAAATATTTTAGTTAAATTTAAGAGATCATTATGGTTATATTTAGGCTTACATTTGTCTTGGTTTGAAAATAGCTGCAGGCTAGTGTAATTGATTTCTTTGAATAAAGTTCTAGATTTTATGTTCACATATCTTTCCTTGGATTCTTGTTCATTGTAGTGTTCTAATTTATGTAATAGGTATAATGCCTAATGATTAACTACAAACCATATTAATATAATTTATGAGTATTGAAATACCTCTCTCAATCAAGGGATTTAACTCTTTTCTACCTTACTCTTCCCTTTGTTTTATATTTTTTTAATGAGAAATGATCTACCCATTACATTGTGAATAAACCATTTGTAGAGGAACCAACGGTGAGATCTTGAATATTAGAAGGAAAAAATCTAAACTTTTGGTGCAAATAATCATATCTTTCCTATGCAATAATATCTTGGAGTTTATTGGCCCTTAGATCACCATTAGATCCTAAAAACAAGGGGAATTTTGTCCCATGAGTTTTTCACTAATTTTGTTCATTTAGATCAGTTAGTTCTTAATTGTGTTTGAGTGAGTCACAATTTCAATTTAACACCATTTTTTTTAAATGTTTAAGGAATTGCTTATAGATCATTTATGTTCAAGGATGAAAACTAAAATTTAGGTTATAAATTAAACAGCATTTTTCCTATGGAAGTTGCCATTTTTTCGGTCCAACACACTCCATATTCAAAAATTCCCATGGGGACCCTCTTTCCTTAAACACGATTACTTGTTTATATTTTTCCTCACTTGCATGGTGTTATTTATGCATGTTAATTATCTTCAACATTTGCTAATGGGTTATCTTCATTTTTAGTTATTGGCCTAAAATTTTTTAAAATGTTTGTACTAAATGTGGATTCTCATCTTGAAGCTATAACTCATAAGTATGATTTGGCTTAACTTGATCTTTTGATTTGTAAATTCTCAAATAGTTCTTATCTAGAATTTGACAATCTAGATTTGAATTATTAAGACTTATCTTAAGGAATTTAGGCTTTTTTACACCATTTGATTTGGATATTTTTATAGTTTCATTTAAAAAATCAAGTTAAATAGTGTTTCATCATATCAATATTGCCATTTTACTTTGGATTGAAACATTTACCTCAATATTAATAATTTTTTCCCATCATCATTATCCATGTGGAATTTATTATCTTTAAATAATTTGATCTCTAATCCATAGACCATAACCTTTTATTATGATTAAGTTTAAAAAGGGGGAACTTTAAATAATTTATTTTCAATTATCTTAATCTTATATATTGAATTATTTAGGCCTATTTTTGTACCAATTTGTGATCTAAATATCTCATTAATTAGGAAAAGGTCACAATAAATTATTCATTTTTGGCCATTAGTTCACTTATTTAGGTTCAATATAATCCCAATTCATCCAAGTTTATGTTTCAATTGACTTTATTTATGACTGTGAGTATTTAATTTGGTTTAAAGTCAAGCTTTCATTTGAAATTGGTTCGATTTTCACCTTTTTAGCCTATCTTTCATGTAAAAATGCTTGTCTATGCCTTTGCCTTTCAATTTTGTTTAGGTATGTTTTGACTTATCTAGTTTGTTGAAAATTATTTTTGATTTAAAGTTCCCTAGGTTCACGTGATGAAGGTGTGTGTCTCCATCACATTCAACTAGGGACCGATCCATCCAAAAATGATTGTTTATGAGCTTTCCCCTAACTCCCTAAGATGAAGATAGGTGTTAACATCATAGAATCATAGGATTGATATATGTAGTTATCCAAGTATAATGAATCTCTTGAATACCTACCCACCATTTAATCTTTGGATCAATAATTCACATTGGTCCTTAGCAGCCAAAGTTGAAGACTAAGATCTCTAGGAGACCTAAAGGCCTAATATCATGTCATGTGGCATGATATTGGGATCTCAAGGTCTCAAAAGAGATATTTGACCATAAAGATAACCCAAAGGCCCCATCATCATGTCATGTGGCATGATCGTGTTCCATCTTGTAGAACTCAAGAATTTGAGATGATGCCATGTGGCATCATCCCATAAAATAAAGGACACATACTAATGAACAAGGGACATCCATGTAGAAATAATGATGTCATCAGACCCCCTAGCATAAATTTGATAGGTATATACCCATCAAAAGACTATTTGACCCTATACCCTTGAACCAATTAGATCTTTTCACATGATAGTAAATAATATATTAAATTTAATGGGTGTCTTCATGTTAGCAAACTATCAATAGGCAAGAGTGGGTATTTTAAAAGCATTTTTTAGTTGAATGTTTTCTTCTAAGTTTTAAATAATGGTATCTAATCTATAAAATATTTAGATTTGATTAATGGTCATTATTTCAAACCAAATTTTTTGATGAGTTTGAATGTCTAGTCTAGTTTAATCTATGCAAAATGGCCTTTATTCTAGCTAAAATATGACTAGTATATAGAAAACAAGTTTTTATTTGGTATATATTCTATAAAAATGTATTATACTAATATATCATTCCTTATTTGGAGTGTCTTTTGCCTTGTTTACCTTATAGATTATTCCAATGATCTTGCACTGTTAGTTTTATGCCACCCATATTTATCACATTTATTTTGAGTTTAGGTCTCATCCAAAAGTTGTATAAGATAAAAATGATCATCTCATGGACCACATTCATCAAGTATTCTAATTCATTTTAAAAATTGACCAAGTATTTTAGTTGGGATCTTTTCAAACCGTTTGATCTTCCATCAAATGATTCACTTTTGATTAGATCCCAAATATAGAAAATTTTATAAGTCAAGGAGTCCCTGACTTCGTAAGATTGTGATACATGTCACCATCTCAAAACCAGAGAACTCATAGGATTTACAAAGAATAATCTTATCCATGAATCCCTACTATTGATCTAATCTCTTAAATCAATTACTCATGGGGGTCTTGGACTTGAAAGGTAACAAAGCATAAAGAATCTCAAGAGCCCCGTGATCATTCCATGTTACAAAATATCAAATAGCTAGTCATAGGATGCAATAGTGAGGAAAAAATGGCCCTGAACCCTAAATTCCCACAATGTCACCATGTGATAGCATCATAGGAACCTGAGACTTGAAATACATGATAACACAGTAAAATTCACAAAGGTCCCTAGCCTTTAATCTCACAGATAAACAAAGCAAAAAATATAAACACCAATAAGATCCAACAACGCTAGAGATATAAGTGGCATGATATATTGAGATTGAAATCTACAGGTGAGGAAGTGAGAAGAGGATATATGGCCCTGTAAGTGATGTCATCAAATAATGAACATAAACTTGATAGGTACCTGATAGCATATTGTCAAACCTAGGTCATAAAAGAAATAAAATCCTACCATGTGAAAGTAAGCTTAAAGCTTAATATTTATGGCCATGTTTCCCATCAAGACCTTCATGCCCAAGATTTGACTATACATTCAATCCAATTTGAGGAATCAAGTTTTGATTTATTCCCTTATCAATAAATTGATTAGAAAAGGGTTTAATTAACTATAAAAAATGAATAGGGATTAGATCATGGGCATGAAATGCACATTGGGATTAAGATAATACCACTAAGGATATGAACACATCCTTTAAGAGGCATGACCTTTAATTGTGAATCATGATCAAGCCATTAAATCTATCATAATCTCAAATGATTTTCCCAATCATCATTGAATATTTGTAACCACCCTAATAGTAGGCTAAGTTTACTCAATGAGATTAAATTGTCTATATATAGACAAGTCTTTAGTGTAAAAAATGGTTGACACTTTGTGTAAAGAGACTTTATCAAAATCATAGTAGCATCATTTTATTTGTTTTCGCTTTGTCTTCTTTCCTAGGAATGTTGTCCATAGTCCTTGTTTAGATTTTATTCTTATGATAAGGAGTTTATGTTATGATCTATTAACAAATTAATGAAATTATTATATTTTACTTATACTAATCTAGTTTTCTTTTAAGTTCTATTCATTTTCTTTAGAACACTCTTTTCTTTATGTACTTATAACTATAAGGTAATTTGAAAGTCCTATGTGTAGTTTATAATAGTCCTATTGGTGTGTTTATAGTTAATGAATAATTTTTTAGTTAGGCATTAAATTTGGTTTACTTATAAGATTTCACATTGAGAGGTTAAACATTTGTGTAATTGTTGAAATAGTTATACCGTGGTGTAACTATGACTTCTCATGTATAATTTATTGTGGCATTCGTATCCTCTCAACCAGAGGTCTCATTTTTTGCCTTCCCTTTACCTCTTTTTCATCTTTATTTTAAAACTAAACTAAAAATCCCTTATTTTAAAAGATGATGAGATAGAATAGATTAAGTAAATATCAAAATAGTGAGTAATAGTTCCTTGTCAAATTTGAGATTGAATCTCTGGTGGTAACATTATATTTCTTGGAAGCTTTTCTTAGTAGGATACATCATGGATCCACATACCTACAATCATTATCTATATTGATCCATATATCAATCCTAAAATGGAGGATGAAAATCCCTTACTACCCTTGAATTTCCTCTATAAGCACATAATCTCATATGTGTTCTTAAAGCATGATTTTGGGGTAAATAATAGGTTTATGTTATTTTCACCATATGGGTATTCTAAATAGATGATCACTTCATCCTTGAATGTCCTTAGTACATACACATACAATCTAAATATGTGGAATATTTTAATGTTTGTATTTTAGGAGAAAAGAATAAAAATGTCTGGCTAGATGCTAATCTAGTTTGATAACATACAGAGTAGTGTTCTAAAATATGCCTTGTGTCTTAAGAATACTTGAATAGTTTGAGAAATCAGTATAATTGGTTTTTGGTGTTAGAAAGGATGCCTCATGCCTTAATAATATTTAAATATTTAGAGCAACCGGTATGATTGGAAATTGCATAGACCGATCAGGCTTGTGGACATAATTAAAACAATTTTAATTTAAATTTCATGAATTTATAATTCATTACATAATAGATATAAAGGGTAGAGATGATATCTTAAATTTAAACAACCCCATTGGGTTTTACTAAAGAACACACAATTTTTTTTCTTTTTCATTTCCTAGAAGCACACTTTACTAAAAATAATCTTTAGTAATTAACACAATGATTTACTATTTGACAACTAAATAATCTAGAATAATATGTACAAAAGATAGAGTTAACACATTATTTAGGTTATGATCTATTTATATTTCAACCAAAATTTAATAGTGTAGAATATGTTATTCATCTCATAATGCATATGCAGAGTGAATGGTACAATAGTACATTGAAATAATTCATTCTTACATCTAAACACACACACATACAACCTCTACTATTTCCAACATATAGAATCATGCACAAAGGTACATCCATTGTTGTATTTAATAATAATAATAAATGTACAAATGTTACATTATATCACTAAATATCATAATAACACATTATAGGATGTACAATAGTAAATTTAAATTTTATAAGGTAATCTAATCAATCAATATAATAGCCATGAGTATGTTTCTAGAATGGTTGATAATCGAAAGAAAGGGAGAGAATTATCAAGTCACTTTTTCTCCGACCACATACCATCAATCTCCCACTCACCTCCCCATTGGGAGTGGCCCTTACATACATACAAGGGCATATAATGGCAATGAAAATATCTAGAATTCAACCAAAATCCATGTGTAGTACAATCTCTAATACATGAAGCAGTCACATAGACCATATAAAATAATCCTCTATCTAATATGACATCATGCATATGCATGTAAACTACAAATTATAGTGTAATGACAATGTCTTAGATATAACATTTATTTGGAAAAAGTTTTCACTATAGAATTTTAGATCACTCATGGATTGAAGTCAATTCCACACACATAGATACTCTTTGATAACTAAAAATCAATCAATCCTATGATACCATAAGACATCTATATGCATCACATGGCATCAAACCCATATGTCAATCATTTGTTATCATAATAAATTATGCAATGGTATAATGTTATGAACTAACTCAAAGACATACTAATAAAAGTTTTACAACATACAAATATTAATACTCAAGACATATCCTCTCATAATTATACAATACAATTTTAGATCTTCCATCTTCTATAGAAAATCACTTATTTTCCAGTATAGAACTATTATTAACACCTCCAAAAATTATAGATCTATATCAACCATTACAGTTCTTAATATCATAATGTAATAATAACTATATGCCTATGTTTTAAAATTTCATGTGAACAGATATAATATCCTCTTCTCAAAATAATTATACAACTCCATTTAGTTAAAATTCCATAACATTATAAGAAATGAATAATAGGTTAAACTACATTCTAAAAGGTTCATATATGCATAGACAAGGATAATTTGCTAATATGAAAAAGGATATCATATCAATTTTTAACCACCCAATCCTTATTGGCTATTTTAATAATTTTATAGCATGTCATAACTTTATTTTTTTACCAAAAAATATACATAGTTCATACACATATATGTACACATAGATACTACCATATTTCATTACTAAAAACAAGTATAAATAATCATTTTTTCCTCAAGACTATATATCTATTTACAAATTTATAGGCAAACTTATATATAAATAAAACCTTTAAAAGTCTTATAATGATCCACTCAAATCCAAAACATAATTTAATGTAACATCAATTTACCAAATATGTTAACTCTATAGAAGATTGACTATAAATATTGTTACATGTCTATAGATTATTTATACATTCACTATTGAATATATCTCAAATCTCGACTGAGTATTTAAGAGTTACATTCTTATTTCATTTTTACACCAAGTCTTGTGTGTGTGTGTGTGTGTGTGTACTTCTTGTTCATATTAACAACTTAAGCATAGTCTACCCACTAAATCATAATATATTTTGGTACAAATACAACTTATATATGGTAATGAGACTATAAAATAAACCAAAATATACTTCATCATTCAAATTATATTATTTATATACATATACATACATAGACTATACAATTCCCTTATCGATATACATCTACAGCTTGTGTATGGAGATATGACTATAAACAAGATGCCACTTTTATCAAAGCATAACCTATAATTTATTATATTATAACAATAAATTATCAATCAACAACTTTAAAATCAATATCCAAAACAATATGTGTATACACACAATATTTTCAAACTTTTATTGATTACTAACACTTTGTATCTTGCAAGAAACTATTGAGTCTCAATCTCTCTTAGTGCATGCATTAAGGGGTGCACCAAGAAAGGGGTGGGCAGACCATCAATGCTTCATAAGATTGTTGTCCATTTTTCCACTTGTCATCTACACACTCATCTCCTAAAACCATTAACTCTAAGCTTATTCTTCTCAGTTCTACCCATTCCATTCATTTTCCTCTTTTCATCCTCTTTTTCTTACCTTAGTTCCCTTTTAGACTATCGGCTATACTAGGTCGACCATGGTAGACCCTGTATAGTTTAGGGGCATTTTTCACTTTTTGGGTTTATTAGCCTTTCATCTGACATAGCTCAGACCTAGTGAATTATCCCTAAAAACATGTAGGGTCAACCATGGCTAACCTTATACAGCCAACATTTCTAGGAGGATTTAGGGCAAGATCCACCTATATATACAAGTTCATTTCCAACCATTTTTAGAGAAGAGAAGCAAATAAGAATAAGTGCAAATAAACATCTACTTATTGACCATTCTACTTGAGGAATAAAGCTTAGGGTTCCATACTTTCTTTGGAGATACGGATCTTGTCTTGTGGAGAAGTCTTTTAGATGAATAGATAGGTTGTGTAGCTTAGAGATGATTTATCTTTGTTATCCTTACATACCACAATAATCTCTTACAAAGCACCTTGGTCAAGGGAAATATTGAGGCTTGACAGTTCATCTTCAAAGGTAAGTATTCCTAACTTTATTTCTCCTTTGTAAGAGTATATAGATATCACAATTGTGATCCTTTATTTCCATGCATTAGGATTCTATATACATTAACGTGAGTATATGTCTTCTATGCATGTTTAGTTTAGTTGTTTGTTTTGTTTCTAACCCCCACTTTGTACCACAAGCTTTGGTGTGCACTAGATTAGATTTACTTTATTGTTTATTAACATAGGTGAAATATCAAACCTTATGACTCTTTTAGGGTTTTTGCATGATTATGTTAGACTATAGGCTTTAGAACCCTACTTCACATGGTCATCCCCTAATTGGATTTAGTGTATCCCCATATTGGTCATGCTCTCACTTAACAAATGTATTCTCAATCAGAAGTGTAGGTATGCTTTATCTTCTCTGAGCCAAGATTGATTTATAGACATGATGCATTTTTGATTGTATATATTCTAGTGAACCCAAAGTGAAACTAACCCTTGCAAGATTTATTTCACTTTATTTCATTATTTTTACCATTATTTTTATCATATATCTATCATAATGTATTGACTCTGTCAACCCAGTGTTAATCTATGTGTAAAGGTTTTCAGGAATAGGCAACTAGATCAACTCAAATGACCTAGTACAAGTTTCTAAACTTCCAGACTCCTAGTTCAGACTACTAGGTCAACCTAGTCAACCCTTCTTTTAGGCATCTAGATTTAGCTACTAGGTCAACCTTGGTTGACCTTATACATTTTAGGCACTCAGTAGTAAGATTCTACAAAGCTTGATCAACCCAGTTGACCTAGCTAGTAGAGTTTTCAAGCATATTCTAAGGTTCTTGACTAGCAATCTTCATTCTTAGCATCTCTAATCGACCAAGTTCCTTTCTATCTCTCTATCTCTTTATTTTATGTCTTTACTTTTACAATTTGAAGTCTTCAAAACTACTCTTACACAGTCAACTAGATCGACCCTACCAACCTAGTTATATGTTTTGTGTGTTGTCTAAATATCTAGGTCAACTCTGGCCAACCATGTTCATTTTTAGACCTTACTTTTGTAGTACAGGTTCAACCCTATTGACCTTGTTCTATATTTTTTTTATATAGTGTCAACAATATACCTTGTTTCAAGTTAGAATTAATCTCTATATGCTAGTAATTAGTTCACACCTTTCTTTTCTTATTGTTTGCATGCTTAGAATAGTTTACATAGTCTAATTAGGAGTTTTTAATTAACCATTTAGTTTTAATATTTTTATTTTATGCACACACAACCAAATCATAAAAACTAAACAAGCATTTTAACATTTTTCTACCCAAGGCCAACCTACTTGGATTTCATCACCAAGGGGGAAGTCAACTTGATACTCTAGTGAAGTATAAAGCATGGTTAATGGTATATTTTGGCTAAGCACCTAATAACCTTATCACTATGATGTGTGAAGTGAGGGGTAGGCCCCAATACAAAGCCTATATCATTTCCACTACAGTCCCTTTCAGCCCAAACTACCTAAAACCATCCTTAGATTGTTATCTAGTTCCTTACTTACATCCAACTTCCCATCACATTTAAAATCATTTATTAATAATCTAATAAAACATTTTAGGTTGAACAATTATTTATATCTTTATTTTTAATTTGATTTCTTGTTCTTTGCTCAGTTGTGTGTACAAAAACTTACATTAGCTAACATTAGTGTAAGGTTTTGTATTGTGTTCTTCAATTAGATTGGCCAGCATTGGTCCAATTGATTGTTTGTTTCCTTTCAGTTCTTACTTTCCTAGATTAACTACAAAAATTATCTTATTTTAGTTCACAACTTGTTACAAACTTTCTTTTCTTTCCTGTCTGATGTACTAGATCGACCCAGTCAACCCTGTACCTTTTTTAGCCTCTATGCACTATACAAGATGAACCTAGTTAACCCTATATTTTCTATAGCCCCTTTAACCTCTTTCTTTAGCCTCTGTGTACTATAAAAGATCAACCTAGTCAACCCTATATTATTTGTATCCCCTTCTACCTCTTTCTTTAGTCTCTATGCACTGTATTAGATTGACCCAGTCGACCCTATATAGTTTTGTAGTCCCTATTTTTGTGCTAGGTAGACCCAGTTGACCCTGTACTATTTTAGTCACTTCTTAGTTCTTTTCTTTATCATCTTTATTACTTTCCCTTCATCATGAAATTTATGTTTGATAGTGACACTAAGTTATAGTCAATAGACATGATGAATCTTACCAATCCTCATAGGGTGTCCCATAGATAGAGTAGGGATCCTCTCTTGGATGCTAATATATATATATATATATATATATATATATATACTTGGATGCTAATATATATATATATATATATATATATATATATATTACCATCACACAATGAACTATGGGACCCCTCCTAATACCTCTTCATAACATAATCCTCTTTTCTCACTAGAAAATCAATATGAATTAGAGTATACTCCCAAAATGCTCTTCTTTATCTTTGAATTTCCTCAACATCGAGGAAAGGATCCTGCTACCATTTATGATCTTATGATTAGTGGTCAAGTTAAAGAGCCTCACTCACCTAATCTTAAATTTTAATTAGATTTTGTGGTACCACTTTCTTTGATTCTCAACCTATTCCTTCGATTATGACCCCTTCTCATACCATGACCTCTTCTTCTCTAACTTCTTCCACCTCCATGCCTAGTATATCCACTAACATGGTAGGTTATACATCTAGTGGGCCTTTCTTAAGATCCATTATCTTTACTCCATCTACTAGTGTTTCATTTGCTACTTAAGGCAATCATGTTTCTAGTGCTTCTTCCTCTTAACCATTCACTAGTCTATTTTTTGCTATAGAAGCAAATTTTACCACTAGTGCATCACACTCTAATAATCCTCTACAAGCTCCTATCAATACCAATAGTGGTACCCAAGCCACTAATACTAACACTAATGCCAAACTTAATGATTATACTGATGATAATCATACTCATCAACTTTTGTTGTAAAATCTCAATCAAATGAATACATTTTAAGTTCATAACACAAATCAATTGATAATAATGCAAAATCACCTTCTCCACCTTCAATCTCATTCTAAACCAATGGCTTGGGGCACACATAACTAGAATGTTCCCCCTCCTCTTCTTAGAGATTCTCAAGGCAATATCATTCCTCAACCTCTTTTAATCAACAAAACCATCAAGCATATTCAAAATGAGCCTCTCACTACTCAAATTTCTAACATTGACATAAGAGGTATAACACCTACAATTTCTTATAATGGATCAACCAATCCTACCCTTCATTTTAAGTCATTTGGAAATATTTTTAAGGATTAGGTCAAATCAAACACCTTTGATGCTACCAAAATCCTTGCTAAAACCCTCATAGGTGATGCCTATTACTAGTTTGGAGGATTTAGTGAATGCTTTAGTTCAAGAATTCCAAACTAGTGATCTTCCTGAAAACACTTTGGCCCATTTCATAAATTACAAATAAAATGAAAATGAAATCACTTAAGCCTTTGTTACAAGATGGAATACTTTTTCAAATAAATGTGAACATAACATGGCTAGTGACGATCTTTTCCATCTCTTTACCAATGCCCTTTTTCTTAAATTACAATATCGAGTCTACACTCTCTCTCCACATACCTTGGAGGAGGCTATTAACCAAGCTAAATGACAATATTTCCTAATGCATCAATTCGAGCCACCCCAACCTTCTATGGGTCTTCATTTCTTGCTCAATAATAAAAACCATAATATTACCAGTGATGGTGTTATAGATTCTTATGACACCATTCACAATGTTCAAGCTATTGTTCCTACCACTTTATCAAAACCAATTCCCCCTTCTGAATAATATGCTAATCCTCATGTATCTTCACTAAATAACATCAATGTTCACAATCCTCTATCCGTAGATGAATTACTTAAGCATCTACCTAGGCCTCTTTCATGAGAATTTGACCCTACTCATCTTATGAAATCCTAGTATGATCTTAACAAGTTTTGTTGGTTTCATGCTAGTTAGGGTCATTCTCATGAGACCTGTAGACAACTTCATAATTTAGCTATGGATTTTCTTCTTGGACCTAATTTTGATCATGATTCCAAAATTCACAAGCACTAACAAGCTTATGAAATTGCTTTCAAGGACTATAAAACACATGACAAAACTCAAGCTCTGAATCAATAAAATGCTCATTTATCTATCTATAAATACCCTCTTCCTAATCATCAACCAACTCAAGACACCCAAGACAAGCCCACCCCTTCTACCAGTAATGTATAAATTCTTATTGAGCCAACTTCCAAAGAGAATATGGTTAGCATGACTAATACGTGAAGGGTGGTGGTTTTCATCGATTCCCAACCTATCTACACTCTTTCATCTCAAACATATCATGTTATACAAGATTCTTATCCAACTCATTTAAATGAGTTGGGACAAGATGACCTTATTACCTTTGACAATTTTATTTATGATTCTTTCTTGGATAACACTTCCCATTATATTTCTACCATTCTTACATCATCTTCTAATACTAATGATAATCAAATTTCTACTAACACTTCTTCCAATTCTCAAAATCAAATTAAACCAACTACTTCATCATCTCACCATGATTTACAACCTTATTCTTCTTATCAACAAAAATTCTAATGTACTTTGGTTCTTACTTCTGAAAACCTTCTTAACCATTATGCACCTATATCTAACAACATTATTATGGACTATGATGAGTGGGATCCCATTGCAGAGCTCACTAATATCCCATCCCAAATTCTATTCCTTGAGATCATGAGGACTTATCCCCATCATAGAAACCATCTTATGTAACCACTATTCGAGATGAATGTTCCTCATCCTCCCTATCATGATGAGAGGTAACTTTATCTATTTTTGAAGATAATATATTACAATAATGTGAAGAGATGTCTATCTACATTGATAAAACTATAAACACTTTTCTTTCCTTAAAATTTCCCATAGATCCTATGATTCCTGATGAGATTGTACTTTATGTGGATGATCCTCCCTTATTCATTAGTGTACAAATAGGCAATATCCAAGTTAAGTGTGCATTGATTGACAAGGGTTCTGCCACTTGCATTACCTCTCTCAATTTCATTAAGACCCTTAAATATTTAAAATGCAATTTCAAGTCTACACGTATCACATGCCAAGGATATGGTAGAAGGAAAATTCTTCCTCTAGGTTGTGTGTGGCATCCCATTACTATCCCACTTGTCACCATCCATGTGAAGGTGATGGATGATCTTTAACTTCCCCCTTTATTATAACATTTTTCTTGGTAGGCCATGGACTCGTCGTATGAGATCTATTGCTTATTTTGCTTTCCACTGCATTAAATTCCCTCATAATGGAGCCATTTACAAGATTCAAAGTGATATTAATCCTTAAAATTTCAAACAATTCTAAGATCATGGTGTCTTCAAGATTCCCACTCTTGATCCTTTTCCAAGCATTTCGTTATATGAGTCTCAACATCTCAACTTTCCCATTAATTCAACCCAAGGTTACAATGGGCATCCTAAGCTCATTGTTAACATTCCTCCTAACATCTTAGACTCTAATAATGATGATCCTATTGAGATTAACTTAAAGATAAAAACTTCTGATCTCTCACCTCATCTCATCTTACAACTTCATGTTTCCTTGCAGCTTTGCTCTCACAAACCTCTTTATGATGACATTCCCATAGTCTTGACCAAGACTAGGCATTGTATTCACCATACTTCATCAGATGATAAGGTCATCCCTACTTGTGTCACTAACCTTCACACCCTAGATTACAATGATGGTTATTCCTTATATGATCCATTGTTAGGTGATCTTGTACAATCCCATGATGTCGATATTGTCTATTATCATTCTCATTTACTTGAGACTTTTTGTTCATCTCATCATTTTCCTTCACTTATAATTCCTATTTTTTGTATTTTTCCCCTTTATCATAGGGTAGAGATGACACTGACACCTCCAATTTTTGAGGATCCACGTAGGACTATGCTCATAGATCATGTTATGACTGGGCCTAACCATTTTGATAAGTACCCTAACCCTCATAGCTAGTTTACCCCTGAGGTTAGTATAACTCTCCTTAGACCTTCTGTATATCCTGTTCCTCCCTCAGTAGAGACCGCTATAGTTGAGCCTCTTCCCACTCCTACTATAGTTAAGCCTATTTCCACTCCTACTATTATTAAGCCTAACCTTATTTCTAATTTCATTGTTCCTTCTGTTGAGCCTAATTCCACTCCTTCTTCATCATCACCCTCCCTTGGTGATGGTTTGCTTCCATTGCCTAAGATGGCTCCTCTACCCACCAAATGGGCCAATGAGTGTTCTTTGTCTTCTTCCACTCCTATTACACCTCCTTCCATGATTTATTCTACTAAAACCAATCATCAGCGTATATGTTACTTCCATAAGATAGATAATCATTCTTTCACCCATTGTCACAAGTTATGATAATATATTGATACCTTGCATCTTTCTTTCCCATCATCAAACAAAGCCATACCTCCCTCAAAGGTACTTCCTAAATATCTACCCAAGCATAGCAGAGTATATTGTCTATGCCATCTATGTGGCACCCATCATATTGATTGTTACCTCATCTTTCAACATCTTAAGGATCACCTTATATACATTCCCAAACCTTCTACCACTCCTCCCATAGGTCATTCCCACAAGAAGGCTCCTCCTTTTTATACCATGGCTCCACCTCTAGTGGTTCCATTGCCTCTTATGGTACCTTTACCACCTTTTGTTCCTCCACCCATGATTCCTTCACCCATGGATCCTTCTCCATCAATGATTCCTACATCTCTCATAAATATTTCTCCCATGCATTATCCTAACCATCCCTTTCCTAAATTCCCTCCTCGGTATGATCCTTCAAGCATTCCTACTTTTTTTGTGGAGGAGATTAGAAGAGAAGTATTTGCCTAGTATTCATTAAATATTGATGAGACATTAGTGGTAGTTCATCTCCAACTTCATAGAGATTTATCTGATGTCTTTGATAATGTGTGGATAGATTTATTAGTAATAATGAGCACATGCATGATGCTTTCACATTTTCATTTGGGTTAGGCATATGCTCCAATCTTATCTTTATCTATCTATTATATCATTTGACAATGTGTCAAAATTTTCCTTATCATTTATCGTGATCTTACTTATTGTACTATATCTTAATTATCTTATCATTTATATTTCACATATGATTGTCTTTATTTATCATTGATTTCTCTCTTTTACTTAAATTTTTATCAAAACTCTTTTCTTTCCTCTTCATGATTATTTACTTTCTTATCTCTATTTTTCATCGTTAATTATCATTATGACTTGGTTATACAAACCCTATTCCCTTTGGTCATTGTCTCCCTTTTTACTATGTGATCAGTGAGCAAATAATCCTATTCATTACTATCTCCTTACACTAGTCCATTTTTTGGATCTCCTTTTTCCCTTCTTCCTTTTTCACAAACTAAGCATATACACAGTTGAGACTTGAGATCACATGCTAATTCATTATTAAGCCTAAGTGTTGTAGTCAGTCTATCTTTGGTTACTTAGCTTCCTTTCACCTTATCCTAGAGCTCATTCGTGTGTATCACTACATCTCTCATGATTGGTCATTCTAAGTCTGTATGGAGGAGGAATATTTAAAAAATCCATAAAAAGTTAAAAGCCAAATCATTTGAACAAAAGGCAATGATACAAAAGGCAAAACTATTCTTAAAAGTCTAATCACACTAAAAGATGTGATTCAAAGTGCATCTCTTTCGTCTAGTTGAAGCTAAAACTCCAAAGTTGGCCTCATGGTATATCCAAGGTCCTTTGGGGTGTGGTAGACAAATATATTAGAAGAAGAGAATCAAAAAATCTTTTAGTGCTAACTACTTTCTCACACAAGTACCCAATCTTTGTAGTAGACCGATGGCTCTGTAAGGGGTCCTAAAGAATGGGGAACACATCATGGGAAGGTAGGTACATTTTATTTTTCTTGTACCAATCTACCTTTATGAGTTTATCTTATTAACATGCCTATTTTCTTACAAATCTTTGTGTCTATAGCAAACAGGTTTTTTTTGTACATAGATTACCACTAGTCACTTAGTGTCTTCTCATGTCCTTAGTATGTCTCCTATCTCCTAAGGTCATAAGATGCCTAAGACTTTCTTTTTACATTCCCTTTTTAATTCCATATATCTCTCATATTTTTCCTTAATAAATATTGTTTTGTCTACTAATCACTCCCCTTGGGATTTCATTTGTGAGTTGTTTTGTAAGACCATGGATAAGACCTAGCCATCCTCACAAACTGCCATCTTTTCCTTCCTATTACACACATCCTTGTTTACCTAATTTGTATTATTTATTACACCTCATTGGTGTTCTCTTTGTGAGTTGCAATTTAAGATCATGGATAGGACCTGCCATTCCTCACAAAATTTTCCAATACCCAAGTCATAATCTAAAATTACATATGTCAAATATGATATAAGATTCAATTGATTATAAATTTACACATCATTGACATGCTTCCCAACTTGATTTAGTGTGTTTTATGCTTACTTTATTTCTCTTTCACCTTTTTATATTCTTATTTTCCAAGTTCATGTAAGAATAAAACCATTTCTTACATTTTTCATACTTCCCAGCTTGAATTAGTGTGATCAATTTAAGACCAATCTTTTGCCAATTTTGTTTTTCTCTTATACTTCCCAACATGATTTAGTATAATTGATTGACTTAATTCATTTATTTGTATACCATTTTTTCCCTTTTACATACCTTCCATTTTATTACATTATTTTTCATACTTCCCAACGTGAATTAGTATGATTTTACTTGTTTAATTTGGTGCAAAAATCTTTCACTTTGGTTTTAAAACAAATATTTTTTTTACCATCTCTTTTTACCATTTATTGGTTCTTTATACTTAGTTATTTTTTTGTTATTACATAATTCCTAGTTTGAAATAGTGTGTAGTACATTTGCTTGATTGATTATATTTTACCAAGTCCTTTTTTGCCTATTTATTTTTAACCATGCATGTGTTTTTCATATTGCTATAAAAGAAACCACATCTCATATATTTCATATAGCATATACAACAAAGCTAAATACATGTTCTATAAAAAAAAAATCCAAAGCATCCACAACCTCAACCATAATAAACCATAATGACAACATACACAACTAACAACAATATGTTAAAATGATCCATATCTATATATCTCATGAATTTGATACAAAAAATACAACCATATACAATGTTCTAGCTTTAGGGCTAGGTCACATCCTATCTATCTCATGGCCTATCCATGTTGCCTATTGAGGCCTTAGACTAACTCCTTTAAATAGTACATTTTAAGGAGTCCATTTAGGATCTCATTCCCTCTACCTATACTTGTGACTATGTCAATTAGGTCTAGATGTCTATCATCTACATCATTATGGCTAGATGCATAGCTCTCTCTATTGGTGGTTGCATCCTCTCTCTCTCTCTATGTGCCCATAGTTGTCTTGTTGCCTCCCTAGCTATTCTAAACCAACTCACCTGAGTTGGGGCAAATGGTACGTTGGGGTCCTCCAATGTATTAGGATCATATCATTGTAAATTCTCATCCAGGATGTCATAAAGTTCTCCCCTCACCAGGGACCACCATATCTGCTCTACATCCTTAGCTATGTCTACAAAATAACACCATATGGATATTAGATCACTATTATATCTCAAAATATCTATCTCTACTTTCAAATAAAAAATAAAGCAATAATTTAGCCATCTTTTCTTACCTATTTATGTCTTGGCTACTATGGTCTTGCCATTTGTATGACTACCTAGCATAATCTCCCCATATGTGCAGCTTCCTAGTACCTCCTCTATAGGCTACCTCCTCAGCTCAAATCCCTCTATTATGGCTCACATCCATCTCAACCTATGCTTGAGTAGTCTTTCTATCATCCATCCCTCCTCTAGCTCCTTTATTGGCTCGTTAAGGATGACATTGATCTCTATTATCTCTTACTTCTTCCATCACCATCATGTCCTCGATGGTCATATCTCCTCCTACTATGGAACTAGTAGTGGTACATCTAGTATCACTACCTCCACTTCCCTATCCTCCTTCTCTACTCCCCATCATGCTTGACCAGTCTATGATGGCTGTTCATGACATGGTCTCAGTGTTGGTCTCACTATCTTTGGTCTTAGTCCTCTCCTCCCCTATAGCTCCCTCTTTTTCCAAGCCCACTACTCATGCATCAGTATCAATTTCATTGGATGAGGTAGGCCCATCTATCTTAACACCCATGCCACCAGATGTGGATCTGTCTACCATGTGTAGTGTCTAATAACCTCTATCCTCTCTATCATTGGTGCATCTATGTGTCAACTCACCCATGTAGTCACTATGTTTCCATATGGTTTCCATACTATGTTTTTACATCTCACTGACTATAGTTTTAGCATGTGGGACACAACTCATACTACCTAGTCCTCTCTCCATCTTCATACTTGAGGTGACCTATCATCAACCACATGGGCCAACCCTATCAGTTGATACATAAGAAACCTCTCATATATCCAAGTTGTCAATAATATAATCAATTCCATGGTCTTTTATCCTCTGAATATCATTTCATATAGATCATGTACGAGTTAGACCTAGATCATAGATCCTAAATCATATATAACTCACTCCTCTAGTAGCATCTTACTCAAGGCTGCCATAAATAGTGGTACCTTGCCATCTAACTTGTGACATAGCACCTATTGTGTCATAAGTCCTATCACAACTTTTTTGATACTCAAAATTTATTATGTATATACATCATCTATACTAACTCTCCATCCTCTCAAAATCATCTTTGAGCTTGTAGCCCACATGGCTAAGGCTGTCCTCTCCTCTATAATGTTTGGTATCCCTATGGTCATTGGTGCTCTTACTATGGGTAGCCTGAAGATGGCATGGACATCCTCTAGTGTGATCACCACCTCTATCACATCCCCATCCACCTCCCATTTTAATGTGTTAGTCAATAATTTATAGTAACTGAGGAATATGACTAACAAATTTGAACTCATGAGCATCCCACACATATCAACTATGCCTCCTAGACTTATGGATACTAGTATAGCTCTATCTCTATCTAAAAATCACTCCAATAATGTTGGTAACTAGGCCACATCCACCAATCTCAAGAACCTCTATCAGCTATGTAACCAAGAAATAATAAAGGATGTATCAGTTCTTTCATGTCATGTATAGTCAAAATACATTCTTTTTACATTTTTACATCAAAAACAACCCTAATTGCTTTTAAACTTATACATTTTTATTAATTTTACCCTATTTCTATCCTACTTGATCCTTATTTCCCTCATTTTATCATTTTAGGCCATTCTAGTCCTCTTTTAGCTTTTTACACACTTTTTTGTGCTTATTCTAGTTCTTTGGTCAACCTAGTTTGGCCAAAATTTCCCTATTTTTTCCTAGTTGACTTCAAAATTTTAGTCAAACCTCTTATTTTCCCCTTCCTAATGTTGCATTGTCTTTTTGAACCTTTAAAATAAATTGGAAAACTAAATTAGGGTGGTATCCTATAGAATATATAGGGTTGACCCATATCTACTGGGTCAGCACTATGGATTCTACCTAGTTTCAGCCTACTAGGTCGACTAGGTCAACCTAGTTTATTTTGTCTATCGACCCCTTGCATTTTCCTTAAAAAGTGCATTTTTATAATTTCTTCCTAATTACTATAAACCCATTTCATGTCTTATTATTTTTTACCCCTATAATCTGATTTTATCTCATTCTGACAATTAGAAATACATAAAATTTGAAATTACTAAAAATACACTTAATTCACTACAAATTAAAAAAATTGGTTTGAGATTCATAGTTGTATACCTATAGTACACTCGATGCTACCTCTAGATCCTCTCCTTATCTAGCTTGTCATATCTTAATCATCCTAGATCATTTGTTCTCCAAATATCTTTTTTCTCTCTTTCACAAGTCAAAACAACAAATGACTTATCTTTTCCCCTATTTAAAAACACTTTTCAAAATTCTAATTCTTCAATTATTGTCTTGTAGATTCCTTCTTTTGCCTATATATTTATTTTTACTCATCCATTTTCAAAATCATAAAATACATTATATTTGTGATGACTGAGAGATTACTTTATAATATCATATGCCTATTTTCTAAAAATATCAATTTTTAGCTATTTTTTGCACTAACTTCTATAAGTTCACCTAGTTTTCTTCACATTGGATGCCTTCACTTTCTCTTTTATTCTACTTCTTTATCTACAGCACTAAGGTAAATAAAGGTATGTGTTTCTCAGATTTGTCTTTTATTTTATATTATTTTCTACTTACTGCACTATACTTAGCATCAACATTATGTGTTATCATGTTCTATCCTGAAGCACCATCTCTTGTTGCACTTATGTGACACGTGATGAGATTTGAGTGGGGCATATGTATACACATAATATTTTTAAACTTCTATTAATTACCGACACCTTTTATCTTGCAGGAACCTGTCAAGTCTTAATCTCTCTGAGTGCATGCCTTAAGGGGTGCATTGAGAAAGGGTGGCATACCATCGGTGCTTCGTAAGATTATTGTCCATTTTTCCACTTACCATCTACACACTCATATCCTAAAACCATTAACCCTAATCTTATTATTCTTAGTTTTACCTATTTCAATTATTTTCCTCTTTTCATCCTCCTTTTCTTGCCTTAATTCTCTTTTAGACTATCAACTATACTAGATAAACCATGATCGACCCTATATAGTTTAGGGGAATTTTTCACTTTTTGGTTTTGTTATCCTTTCAACTGACCTAACTCAAACCTAGTAAATTATCCCTAAAAACATACATGGTCAACCATGGTCGACTCTATACAGTCGATGTTTTCAAGAGGATTTAGGGCAAGATCCACCTATATATACAAGTTTATTTCCAACAATTTGTAGAGAAGAGAAGAAAAGAAGAATAATTGTGAATGAACATCTACTTATTGACCATTCTACTTGAGGAATAAAGCTTAGGGTTCCATACTTTCTTTAGAGTTATATATCTTGTCTTGTGGAGAAGTCTTTTGGATGTATAGATAGGTTGTGTAGCCTAGAGTTGATTTGTCTGTGTTATCCTTACATACCACAACAATCTCTTGCAAAACACCTTGACCAAGGGAGAGATTGAGGCTCGGTGGGTTCATCTTCAAAGGTAAGTATTCCTAATTTTATTTCTCCTTTGTAAGAGTAGATAGATAATGTAGTTATGCTTATTTCTTCCCATGCATTAGGATTTCATAGACATTTAAGTGAGTATATGTCATCTATGCATGTTTAGTTTAGTTGTTTATTTTGTTTCTAACCCTCACTTTGTGCCACAAGCTTTGGTGTGCACTAGATTATATTTACTTTCTTGTTTATTAGCATAAGTGAAATATCTAAACTTAGGACTCTTTTAGGGTTGTTGTGTGATTGTATTAGACTATAGGCTTTAGAACCCTACCTCACATGGTTTATTATGACAAGTGATCCCCTAATTTGATCCATAAAATCCCCATATTGGTCATGTTCCCACTTAATAAATGTATTCTCAATTAGAAGTGTAGGTATGCTCTATGTTCTCTAAGCCAGGATTGATTTATAGACATGATACACTTTTTATTGCATACAATCTCATCTTAATCAATTTCATCAATGAAACAAATAATTGATATTTTTTACTACCAATGAATAATTTTTCAAATAAATTATCCCAAATTATTTTAACTAGTCTTCTTGAATGGTGGTTAGACATTTTATTTGGCATTGGTTTCAAAAAAAATCATCAAATTCAATTAAGTACTTGCCTTTTCTATGTAAAATCCTTGGAGGAGTTAATTAATAACCAAATTTGACTTCTTGGTCAAATTTGGCCACCCCTAGGCAATTTTTTTTTATTTTAAAAATTTTAAGGGGTCCTAATTGTTGTAATAGGAAGTGTCACTTATTATATGATGTCATTTGAGATCAAATTAGCTTTAGTCTTAGTCACATTAGTTAATTTTTCTATTAGGGGTCATTTTAAGAGTCATTAATTCTTTTATCACATTTCTCAAGGTGATTATGTGTCTCAATTTCATGACAAACATACAATAAGTTAGTTTAAATATCCGTTATGTCAGTTACATCAGATACTTGCAAGCTCCCTAACTAAAACTATAGAAATCAGCTAAAAAAGAGGGAACATGGCACTTGTATAGATTCTTAGGAGTGTTCCATGTTGGGAATATTTTTTGGGGTCCCTACAACCTTATAATAATCATCCCCATGTATGGTTTTCTCTAAAAGTTCCATTTCGAAGCCAAAACCATTCTACATTTTTTTGCTCTTCTTGGTAGTCTGAACTAACCTTCAAGTTTTTGTTTAGTATGGGAAGCACATGTAGTTTCAAAAAAATGATTTTGGGAGGTTGTTTTACACTTTAATACCTTCATTTTCATATATGGAGTTTGAAGATTGGTAAAATCTACTGTAAGAACAATTGCTAACAAGTTGACTATGTAGATTTGATAGTTGTTTGGTGAACCCTAACAGTTTTGATCCATTTATACCAAATCCATAAAATCAATTATTGATGTTGGCTCCAAAAGATTTTTTATTCATTCGCATATGGTATCCAATCTTTGTTTCATGATTTATGATGTTTGGATGAGAAAAATTGGTCTATCATGATGGAAGTGTCACCATGTATGGTTTCAGTTGGAGTGTTTTGATTTGTTGAATATATCTCTCTTGTAGGTGAATTTTTAAACTAGGAAAGAGTGTCCCATAAGTCCCAGGATCATATCACTACTTCCTTCCATGTTTTGATCTCATCATGGCATTCTTTGGGTAGGTTACAAGCTTGTTTTTCATCATTTACCAACTTTATGCTTAGTTTCAGTTGAATTTCATGCACAAACTTGTTCACCCTATATATGAAGTGGTAATGGAGGTGTTTTTTATTTTAAATACTTTGGAGGTTGAGTGAGGTTCCCTTTTCAAGTTAAATTAGGTATATACTTGACCATGTGCTCATGTCCCAAGCTATCTCAGTCATGAAATGCTATTATCTATTGAATTCCATGAACATACAGGTGATTTCCACATAGAGGAGGGTGTTTTGAAGTTGTTTTCAAAGTGTTCTTGATGGAGGTTATTTATGTGAGGTCTAAAAATTTCATTTGAGGTGGTTTGAGAGCTTTACCATTGCATTTTCTTGCTCCTTCTATGCCTCTACCTACACATAATCAAAACCTTCACTTGTAAGCCCTGATGACATCATGTTGATGTTAGGAGAAATGTACTTGTGATCTAATTTCTTAACATTGTCTAATATGCATCAACATGTCTAATAAATCCTTTCCTAGGCTTGTTTTGGTCTTATATCACCTACACTACGAGGCATACAGTCAAATACATACCTACAGGTGACATTAGTAGGGGTTGAAGGTTTGTCAGAGGTTTTTCGAAAGATTGAGCCCTCATGAGGTTTATGAGGCAAGTTGATGGCTTATAAATCATAGCTTAATACCCTTGGAAGCTCACTAGTTGTTGGAGAATCATCCCAACAAATACTTTTAATTTTTAATACCATCTTCCCCAAAATGATAAAATAGAGGACCTATTGGTTTTGTGAGTAATATATACCACAGTCTCAAGATCCCTTTGATGCTTCTAATTGTTTGGCCTTGTATTCCTTGGCATGGATAATGAATTTACCAAGTTTTAAGGGGTGATGTAAATTAGAGAGAGGTATTCTAAGGGTCTAAAAGTGATCTCAAACACACTAAAAAGCTCTAGTAGTGTCTACAAGCCTGTAGGGAACAAAAGGCTTTTATCACCTTAAAAAAAAATCCAACTATAAGAACATGGAGTGAATGACTAGACTAGCTTAAGGAGACAAGATGAAATTAAAGACAAAAAAAGAGGTCAAGGTAGAATATTGAACATGCCATGACTACCTACAGGTCTCCATTCAAGAAGAAAAGGTTAACCTACAGGGGCAAGATAGGTTGAACAAGAGGAAGAAATGTTTTGTACATATTTAGTGTGGTTTAGTCTATTGTAAGTGATTATTCAATGGTTATACAATGTGGGGAGATCCAAAGGGAGTTCAAGAAACATTTTCTCATGGTAATCATCCAAATCAATCCCTATTTTAACACCTACAACAGGGTACAAACATGGTACCTCAATCTAAGTAGGAATCAAGTAGGATAGACATTGTTTGAGATTTAATGGAACAGATAAGAGATATCTAAATGAAACATACATTTCTTAACCCCAAAGGGTGTCTTGAAGATCTAGTACATACCATGACAAGGTGAAAGCGATACCCTATTAAGAAAGAGTATATCAGTCTTGAACTGTATGAAATATAATAAAAATTATGACATTCTTAAGAGAGGTGCCACTAGAAGAAGGAATTTGATGACCTTAGAATTTCTCAACGGGTTCTAAGAGTATGATATGAGCTTCATGATCTCTATATAGGACAAATTACACTATAGGCAGGGGTAGAAGTACAATGTATCAATCAGGCAGATAGTAACTAGAAAGGTTGACACTAGAATGATGCCTTAAGTTTTGAAAGAGGATGCTAGTGAAAATATGTGTATTTACACCTAAGGAGTTTCATTTAGAATTATACACATTTTTTCAAGCTCATTAAAGACCAATAAACACCTACAGACAAAATTATATTAGTCAAGGCAGGGTCTAGACAAGCTAAGGCTATAATGAAGTATAAACCCTCTAAGAGTGAAAAGAAAGTATGAGTGACTTAAAGAAGATACATTATGGTCTAATGGATGTCATATGATTCCTAAGACCCTCCTAAGATGCCCAAACATCTTTCTCACTTGGCAAATAGACTACAGTACATACAAGCAAGCTAGGAAACCCTTAGTTCAAAGGGTAAGCATAAGGAATCCACTAAGGAGAAGGGTGTTTGATGGTTTCAAAAGCCAAATGAGAAAAAATTTAAGGTGAGAAACATGTATAGGAATCTTATAAACATAATTAGTTTGGAAAGGTTACCTACAGGTCGATTTGGACAAGAATGCAAGAAAATAGGGTTTTTTAGTCCCTTTTTTAGACAAGTTGAGTTGGTTAGGTACTTAAATGAGGGAGTCTGACCTTTCCCTTTTTTACAAATCCTCATTATGACCTTATATAACTCTAAAAACTCTCATTTTTTCATGGTAATTAGGACTATATCTCTTTGTTTTATCTCATAGACCAGTCACTAAAGAAAATCAGAACTTTGGTCTACCAAGAAAAAGATGGGGAAATGAGTGAATGACCTAAGATGAGACCTTGAGATATTAAATTAACATTGGTTGATGTGTATTTAAGGTTTAATTATGATTAGGAACACTCACACAAGCTCAAATACCTCATAGTGACCTGATTGTGGATGCATACAATCCAATTTGGTAGGGTTCCACTAGGCCAAGTTGGCAAAAGTGAGTAAAAGTGATGAAAGGAGTGTTGGAAAGGTCATGTGATAGCTTAGTGAGTATTAATGAAGTGTGAAAATGTGTAATAATCCATCCTAATCATATTATTACAATACAAATGAGCCAAACTTGCAAGGTATATGCTAAGCCCACTAAGCATTCAATAGACATAGAACCATCTTGAGGTCTACCCCCATTTATAACTCTTGGAAAGATATTTGGTTGATTGAAACATGAATATAAGATGAAAATATACATGTTTGAGCTCTTATAATATAAACAGACCTATAGGAGAGCAATTTCTAGCCTTAGCACAATCTTAGCATACAAAATGAGAGGAAAACAAGTTTGATGGGTGTTTTAAAGAACTCATATATTTTCTAAGGATATGCATGGAAACAAGAGAGATTGAGGGAATTTATTAGGGTCCTTTGGCATCAAAATTGTGGAATTTGGAAGTAGGTTCATCATCAAAGTTTTATGAACAAAGCTTAAGACCTAGAGCTACCTAAAACCCTACTAAAACCTTAGTTATGACCTAATGATTAAAATGAGCTTAGAGAGCCAACCTAATGGAATATTTGACAAGGAAACATATTTTAACATGGAGAAGACTCAACCAGTCTCTCATCCATGCAAGGAGATGTATAGAACTATATGGACAATAGGCAAAATGTAGTTTTTCTCACCATTTTTTGTGTTTTTAAGGGTCTATGTTGTTTTAGAAGGTGTAATAAAGTTTGATGGGAATATCAAGACCTTTATTAACTCTATATAGTCATTTAATCCTATGGAAAAGTTTATAAGTGTCCAAACTAAAGCTTTCCTTTCAGCCAGTCAAAATTGGCATGGTGCACACAAGGGTGAAAAGTGTGGAAACCTCAATTAGATGTCCTTTTAAGGTGAGTTTGAGAGGTATAAGGCCATGTATAATATTTCCAGGTGTCATTAACTCCATATCATGGTTTTTCATGGGAAATTGAAGACTTTTTTGGGGTTAAGTGTGAGGGGTAACTGAAACAAGGAGTTTTAACACTATAGACAATGATTGATTCATTACAAGAGTTTCCCAAAGTGTAGGGATGAAAATAATGCATGGAATTAAATTATTTAAGGCATTCCATCTCATCCAAATCATTATGATTATCCCTATTTAGTGGTGGGATGTTCAAATAGATGAAAATTATGAAGGCAGTTTTCTATGTTAGGATTGAGAGTTTTATGCCACTTCATAATTTTCATGGCTTGTATGGATAATTGGACCTCATAATTTTGTATGGTTTGACTCATTCCTATTTTTCATGCAAATTTTAACTAATTTTATAATATTGACCCATGTCCAAGTGACTTTTGGACTTCTTTTACTTTGCCTCTCTCTCAAAAGCTATAAATATGGACTCTATTGCTTCTTTTTGACAGCCTCCATTGGTTAATGGGGAAAATCTAGCCAAATTTGTACTTGAAATACTATTAAAGAAATGTACAAGTGATTTTTCCACTTACATGTTATACTATTTAGTATTGATTGTAATCTTGTTGGTCTTGTCTAGTGAAAGATCTTCTTTTCTAGCATGTTACCCCTGATTGTCTACCAAATATACAGAAAGGTTATTACTACAAGTCTTTTTTAGTATTATTTTTTAAGTTTATATGTGTCTTATAAGTGTTTTAAGACTATATCCCTTCATGGAATCATCCATTACCCTCCTAAGTATCAAATACCTTCTTGAATCTAACATATGAAACATTGATGTGATAATGCATCTTAAGTTGTGAGTTTTGTGTGAGAGAGACTTTGTTCATCTTTAAGTAGTAGATATTTAGTCAAATTGGAGGAGATTAAACATTGGTGCATCACCTTTTTTGGTTTTCTTAGTTGTTTTCTTAACCCTTTTCATCCACAAGTTGATAGGTAAAGAAGTGCTTCGATGGTGCATCAAGGGAACTAGCCCTTCTAGAGATTCATCTCTCAACATTGTCACCCACAGAAAGAGGGATGTATCCATTATGAAACTTGGATGAGGAGAGATAGGCATCTCTTCAAGGGTGAAAATCCAAGTGTCAATAATTATTGGCATGTTTAGTGGGACCTCAAGTCTTAGAAGACTGTTCAAAATTGGTGTTGGTCTTGACATAGTTGCAGCTGCAAGAACATCTAAATTTAGTACCTAGCAACTCCATTGAATATTTCAAGTCTTTATTTAATGATCAGTCCTTAGTTTTCATGCCAAAGGTGACCACTAGGTCTGTTGATAAAGGTATACCCTTTGAGTTTGTGTAATTACCACTATATTTTGCCAAAAGGTTTACATTTGTGAATATTGATCCTTATTCAAGAGAGTTAGTGTTTAATAAATCTAAGTTTTGGTTGAGTTCAACTCTCAAAACTCAAATTTTAAATCCCAATATGGCTTGAAATCAACATTTTATAGCCTTCACCAGATCATCTCCTTTAAATCTTTCCCAATATGACCAAATTCTACGAGCAACCCTTAAGAGTGTTCCATATTTTAGTGGAGAGGGTCCTATTACTACCATTGAAAACATTAGAAACACATAAAAATTATAAAATATCCATAATATCATTCAATAAAATGTGGCCATTAGGTTGTTGGCATTGTCTTTCAAAAGAAAAGTCTTGGATTGGTATGGGACTTTACCTAAAAAAATTATTAGTTCATGGGATGAACTAGGAGATTTATTGACTAAGAGGTTTAGAGAGAGGAATGAATATCTATATCTAGCTGAGCAATTGACCACTATAAAGAGGGAACCACATGGGTTTATGAAATATTTTAACACTAGGTTTCAGAAAACATGGGATAAGATCCTAGCTCTTGTGAGGCCTACTCCAAACTATGCATTGTTGTACTATCTAAAAGCATTGAATAGTGATGTAGATATGATGATCCAATCCATGGGTGGGAATACACTCCCTGTTACCTATGAGATAGATATAAATGTTGATAATTATCTCGTTCAATCAGGAAAGATTGCTCTTGGCCCTCTAATGCCATTGTTCCCTAATTTTCAGCCTCCTAGTCAAGTTACATTACCTAACTTGGCTCCTTTGCCTAGTCATGAGAAATCTTCCATTGTTCCTTCCAATAAGATCCATGAAGTCAAAATCTTATTACAAAGTGTCACTAATGATTTTTTTGACCTCAAAAGGCAACAATCCCAAAGTTATAGGCCATACCAATATTAAAATCAGTTTGGACAAACCAATAGACCCCCTTCTCAAGGTAATGCTCAAGGACAAGGTCAAATTACCCAAGCTAGGTTTTATCAAAGCTACAATCCTAATGCTCCATCATCTTATAAAGCTCTTTTTCCCACTCAAAATAACTTGGTTTGAGAAAAACCATGTTATCCATCCTTTAAATAAAATCAATAAAAAGTTGTTTATGCAAATGAAATGCACAACCAAACCATGGCAATGCAAGGTAATCAATCTTTCCAAGTTTCAGGTTTTGAAGGACAAATGCAAAGTGGGGTGGAGAATGGTCAACCAAAATCTGATTCTACCATCACAAATCATTTGGAGGGAGAGTTTTTTTCTATTAATCACTTAGGGAATCCAAGTAATATGAATACTAGGGTTGCCTCTAACACCAGGTCCAAGAAAAGGGTTGTTGAAAAGCTAAAAGGCACAGCTCAAGGACCTGTTTTGGTCCCCACTTCATCTCCAATGGAAATTCTGTCAAATTTAGTTCCTAGATTTCAAGAAATTCAAAAGTTTTATAATATGAAGACAACCCCAATTCACCCTCCTTCTCAAGCTACACCACAAGGAGCTAGCACTCCTAAAGATCCCCTAAAGGTGAACAATTCTTCCATTAATGTTTTAGACCAAATGAAGAAGCTACACATGAACATCTCATTGTAGGATTCTTTAACAATACCAAGGTAGAAATATATGCTCCAAAAATAATTTCAAGGATTGGGTAAGCAACTTGGCTCATCTAAGAATGAAAATATTGTCCTAGTTAATGGAACTCAACCTATATATGGTCAAGTGAAAAAGAATGAAAAAACTCCTCTTTTCTACCTATCTCTAATAATTGGTGAGTCCTTGGTTCATAATTTCATCATAGATAAATGGGCTAGTAATTCATTTATGCCCAAGTGTATAGCAGATAAACTAGGCCTCAAATATGAGCCAATTACTAAGGGAGTCTTACAATTGGATGGATCACTAGCCAAGACTTTGGGAGTAGTTAAAGATTTTAATTTGATCCTACATGCTTGTCCTACCTTCTCTATTCCTCATGATGTGGTTGTGGTAGATTTACCTCCATACTTTGCCCTTTGCTTGTCAAGAGAGTTTACAGCTAAGATAGGTGGATACTTAGCAGTCAATTGGTCTTACATGGTGTTTAGGACAAAGTATGGTACTAAGGTGAAGATTGAATCATAACCTATTCATCATAATCACTTAGAGCCTTAGACACCTAAAGTGGTAAATGTCAATTATGCCATCATTGATGAAGAGGAACTCCACATTGACCAATCTCCAACATCTTCCCTTGAAGGAGTTTCCAATTTGTACTTAGATGAATAGGGAGATGAACATTATGAACATGATCCTTACAAATTTATGAAGTTAGTCTTGGGGTGTATTATATGCATGAGGAATTTTTCATACCAAAATTAGTGAATCCAAGTGAGAATGTGAATGGTTTATTGCAGATTTTATTTCATGGGTCAAGAAGCAAGATTGGGGCAGGTGGTAGAACAATGTTGGTTTCACCTTCTAATGAAAGGTATTATTCAACTTTTACATTTCAATTCTCATGTACTTGTAATGTGGAAGAATATGAGGCCCTCATTCATGGCCTTGAATGGGCAAGGAAAAGAGGTGTCAAAGAGTTGTAAGTGTTTGGTGATAGTGAGTTAGTTGTGAATCAAGTGAGAGAGTAGAATTTAACCAAGAACCCTTTGCTTAAGTCCTATAAGCATAGAGTGTGGGATCTTGTGGAAGGTTTCCAAGCTTTCAAAATCACATCTATTCCAAGAGGGGACAACAAGAATGCTGATAGTTTGGCATCAATTAGATCTCAGTTTGATGTTCCAAATGGGATAAAAGAGGATAAGAAACAACCACATCTCAAGGTCATTATAAGTCCCTCCATACCAGATAATATCACTAATTGGTAAGTGTTTGATAGTGATCAACAAATAGCACTTTTTATACAAGAAGAGGCTAAGTTTTCTACCAAGAATCATTCCAAACTACAACAACAATATGGAATGCAGATTGTCCAATTGAAATCCAACAAGCTTCCTAAAGGCCTAGTTACTCTTAAGAGCATATTCAATGAGGATGACCAGCTAGAAAAAGAGAAGGTAAGCATGTCTACCAAGAAATATAACTATGATAAGGTAGAAATATTTAAGGATAAGTTACTTTCACTTGTAAAATTATGCATTGGTCAAGAGAAACATGCTTTCATTGAGTTATGCAAAGAGTTTAGTGATGTTTTTGCATGGGAGTATAGTGATTTGAAGGGTTTTGATCCAAGCCTAGCTCAACACACCATAGATCTATATGAAAATTCCAAGACTATTAAGCAAAGACAAAGGGAAATCAATCCTAAGATTGAACCCCTCATGAAGAAAGAGCTCACTAAGTTGATTGAGTCTAGAATCATCTTTCCTATCAAGCATTCATCTCAATTGGCCAACCTAGTCCTTGTTAGAAAGAAGAATGGGGAGATCAGATTGTGTGTTGACTTTATGGACTTGAATGGAGTTTCCTTGAGGGATCATTATCCCCTTCCTTCTATGTAATAAATTCTACAAGTTGTGGCAGGTAGTGAGTGGTTTTCTCTCCTTGATGGGTATTCTAGGTATAATCAAATTTTGGTGAAGGAAAGTGACCAATATAAGATATCCTTTACTACTAAATGAGGTACATATGATTTTAGAAAAATTCCTTTTGGATTTTATAATACTAGAGTTACATTTCAACATGCAATGCATATGGATTTTCAAGGAATAATCAATGACATTGTGTTGGTGTATCTTGATGATGTAACAATTTTCTCCAAGGATGCAAATGATCACTTAAATCATCTAAGGTATATTTTTGAAAGGTGTAGAGAGTTTGGGATCTCTATAAACCTAAAGAAATGTGTGTTTGTTATACATGAAGTCAAACTCTTAGAACACATTATCTCGAAGAAGGGCTTATCCATTGATCCTGAAAGGGTGAGTGTCATCTTGGCATTGTCTTTGCCTAAACACAAGAAATGTTTGCAAAGTTTATTTGGGAAATAAATTTTATAAGGAGATTCATTCTTGATTTTTATAATTTGGTTAAGCCTCTAACCTCCATGATAAGGAAGGATGAAGTGTTCACTTGAACAAGGAGGAAGGAAAGTTTTGAAGACATCAAAAAATCCATTACCCAAGCTCCTACTCTTGCAAGCCCTAATTTCTCCAAAGATTTCAATTTTTATACCTTTGAGAATGAAGAGGTAATATCTATCATTCTTACTCAAGAAAATTATAAAAATTTAGAGCAGCCTATTGCCTTCTTTAGTCAAGGTTTAGAAGGCTATGAGGTGAGACACACCTATGTTGAGAAACAAGTACTTTCAGTTATTAGGAGCTTAAATAAATTTAGGCATATGTTATCTAATAACAAGATTCACATATTTATACCTCATCCTAGTGTCAAATACTTTCTCTTGAGTAGGGATTTGAATGAGAAGAGGGAATTTTGGATCACAAAAGTGATGGAATATGATGTGTAAATCAAGACAACTAAACTAGTGAAAGGAAAAGGGCTATGTGAGAATCTTGTTTCAAACTTTAAGGAGAAAAATGAGGTTGTTTTGGTACTTCATGATGAACCTATGATATCTAAATATTTACCCATGAGGATATTGACACAAGATATGATTCATTTCCTTCAAACTGGTGAGTGTCCATAAGGTCTTGATAGAGCTAGAAGAAGGTACTTTAGATTGCAATCCATTTCTTATGTACTTGTTGATGGAGTGATATTTAGGAAGGAATTTTTAGGTGTATTATTGAGGTGTATTGACTCAGATTAGATTGACAAGGTACCATTTGATTTTCATGATAGACCAATTGGTGGTCACTTTGCTCCAAGAACCATAACTGCAAGGATTATGAGGTATGGATACTTTTGGCCTAGCTTGTTCAAGGACACCCATGTTTGGTTAAGAAAATGTCAAAAGTGTGATATTTTTGATGTAAAACAAAATATTATTGCCTTTCCACTTCATCCAATCTAAGTTGAGCAACCCTTCATGCAATGGGGTTTAGATTTCATAGGCCTAATCAATCCACCTTATAGTGTAGTCAAAAATGGGTGTTGACTACTATAAATTACTTTACAAGATGGGTGGAGGATGTATCTCTCAATAAGGAAAATGAAAACTCAATTCTAGACTTCTATGAATGTATAGTAACAAGTTTTGGGGCTCCTTCAACAATAATTTTAGATAATGCTTTGGCTTTTTTTGGAACAAGGACAAGTGAATGGGCTTGAAGCATGGCATTTATCTTTGCACCTGCTCCAACTATTATCCCCAAGGGAATGGACTAGATGAGTCCACAAACAAGAATCTAATTAGGATCATAAAGAGGACAATGGAGTAGAATCAAAGGATTTGGCATTCCAAGTTGAAGATATCCCTTTAGGTTGATAGGATTACCCCAAAGAGAGCAATTGGGAATTCACCATACATATTTATGGGAGAGAATCTAGATTGCCTATTTCACTTTAGTTACCATCCTTGGACCTTACCTATCAACTATAATTGATGGAGAATGAAAGCATGGAATTCAAGTTATTTGAGTTGATGGAGCTTGAGGAGATAAGAGATTAAGCTATGAAAACTATGAGAACTCACCAAGAACAAACAAAGAGATACTTTGACAAGAAATCCATGCTAAGAATTTTCAAAGAGGGATAAATTATCCTAAAGTGCGATGAAGATAGAGAAAAACCTAGAAGACACATAAATTTTGATGCTTTGTGGAGTGGCTCATATGTGATCACATAATGAAAGTAATATAATGCTTTCCAACTCTCTAGGTTGGATGGAGAGGAGCTTCATATCCCAGTTAATGGGATGTATCTCAAATATTGTTACTAATGTTATCCTCTCCCCTTGTACATATTTTCTTGCTTTCCTTGTGTTCCCTAAGTGCTTATGTACAAGTGTGAGTTTTGTCTTGTGTCTTGCCTTATTTTGTGTTTTGGTTGGTCTTGTTTTGTTGGTGTGGTGTGCTTGTTTTGTGTTTGTTTGGTAAGATTCCTTGTTATTTTTATTCAAAAATACATTGAATCCATTGGACCTTAGTAGGATAAGGCCACTGGCCCTCAGTATAGCAAGCATACTACCCCTATGAGTCACCATTTTATTGACCAAATTTGACTTTTTGGTCAAATTTGGGCACCCCTAGGCAAAAACAATTTATTTTAGACATTTTAATGGGTCATAATTTTTTTCATAGAAATTTTTAATTGTTACATGATGTCATTTGAGATCACATTAGCTTTAGTCTTAGTCACATTAGCCAATTTATCCATTAGAGGTCATTTTATGCCATTTTAAGAGTCATTAATGCATTTTGCACATTTACCAAGGTTCCTAAGTCTCTCAATTTTGTGAAAAACATCAAATAATTTATTTTATATGTCTAAAATATTAGTTACATCAGATAATTTTAGGCTCCTTAACTAAAATTGTAGCAATCAATTAAAAAAGAGGGAAAATGGCACTTGTACAAATTTTTGGGAAGTGTGCCACTTGGGGAAGATTTTGGGGGGTCCCTAAAACCTCAAAAAAATTCATATCCATTTTTTTTTTGCTTTATAATTTCCATTTTTAAGCCAAAACCATTCTATATTTTTTTGCTCTTCTTGGTAGATAGAACTGACCTTCAAGTTTTTGCTCAGTATGAGAAGCACAATTAGTTTTAGAAAAAATTATTTTAGGAGATAATTTTACACTCTAATACCTTAATTTTAATATATTTATTTTTAATATTGGTCAAATTTTATATATGAATAATCACTATCAAATTGACTATGCAGATTTGATAGTTGTTTGGTGAACCCTAACAATTTTACTCCATTTTTGCCAAATTTGTATGAACCAATTGTTGGTGTTGGCTTTATAGGATTTTATATTACTTATTAGATGATATCCATTCTTTTTTTCATGATTCATGATGTTTAGATGAGAAAAATTGGTCTATGATGAAGGAGGTGTCACCATGTATAGTTTTAGTTGGAGTGTTTTGATTTGTTAAGTGTATCTCTCATGTAGGTTACTTTTTCAACTGGAAAAGAGTGTCCCATAAGTCCTTGGGTCATATAAATAATTCCTTCTATGTTTTGATCTCATCATGACATTTCTTGGGTAGTTTACAAGCTTTTTTTTCTTCATTTGCCAACTTCATGCTTAGATTCAGTTGAATTTCATGCTTCAGCTTGTTCACCCTATATATGAAGTGATAATGGAGGTGTTTTATATTTTCAAGAATTTGGAGGTTGAGTGAGGTTCCCTTTTCATGTTAAAAGAGGCATAGAATTGACCATGTGCTCATATCGCAAGCTATCTCAGTCATGAAATGCAATTATCTATTGAATTCCATGAACATACAAGTGATTTCCATGTAGAGGAGGGTGTTTTGAAGTTTTTTTAAAAGTGTTCTTGATGGAGGTTATCCATGTGAGGTCTAAAATTTTCATTTTAGGTGGTTTGAGAGCCTTACCCTTACATTTTATAGCTCTTTATATGCCTCTACCTACTCATAGTCAAAACCTTCACCTATAGGCCTTAATGATGTCATGCTAATGTTGGGAGAAATGTAATTTTACTCTGATTGCTTAACATTGTCTAATATGCATCAACATGTCTAATAGAGCCTTTCATAGGCTTGTTTTGGTCTTATATCACCTACACTACCAAGCATATAGTCAAATGCATACCTATAAGTGACATCAGCAGGGGTTGAAGGTTTGTACAGAGGTATTTCACAAGGTTGAGCCCTCATGAGGTTTATGAGGCAAGTTGATAGCTTATAAATCATGTTTAATACCCTTGGCAGATCATTAGGTGTTGGAGAAGCATCCCAACAAACATTTCTAAGTTTTAACACCATTTTCCCAAAAATGACAAAATAGAGGACCTATTGGTTTTGTGAGTAACATATGCCACAGTCTCAAGATCTCTTTGATACTCCTAATTGTTTCATCTTATATCCCTTGGCATGGAGAATGAATGTACCAAGTTTTAAGGGGTGATATCAAATGGAGAAAGGTATTATAAAGGTCTAAAAGTGCTCTCAAACACACTAAAAAGCTCTAGTAGTGTCTACAGGCCTGTAGGGAACAAAAGGCTTTTGTCACCTTAAGAAAATAATTTCAACTATAAGAACATGGAGTTAATGACTATACTAGCTTAAGCAGACAATATGAAATCAAAGATAATAAAAGAGGTTAGGGTAGAACATTGAACATTCCATGATCACTTACAGGCCTCCATTCAAGCATAAAAGTTTAACCTACATGGGTCAGATAGGTTAAACAAGAGGAAGAAATGTTTTGTACGTATTTGGTGTGGTCTAGTCTATTATAAGTGACTATTCAATGGTTAGACAATGTGGGGAGATCCAGAGGGAGTTCAAGAAACATTTTCTCATGGTAATCATCCAAATTAACCCCTACTTTAGCACCTATAATAGGGTAAAAACATGGTATCTCAGTCTTAGTAGGAATCAAGCAGGATAGACATTGTTTGAGCTTTAATGGAATAGATAAGAGAAATCTAAATGAAACATACATTGCTTAACCCCAAAGGGTGTCTTGAAGATCTGATACATACCATGACAAGGTGAAAGGGATACCCTATGATGACTTATAGGAAGGGTTTAAGAAAGAGTGTATCAGTCTTGAACTAGTATGAAATACAATAAAGATTATGACATTATTAAGATAGGTGCCAATAGAAGAAATAAGTTGATGACATTATAAGGTCTCAATGGGGTCTAAGAGCATGAGATGAGCTTCATTATCTCTAAACAAGACAACCTAAACTATAGGCAGGGGTAGAAGTATAGTGTATCAGTCAGGGAGATAGTGACTAGAAAGGTTGACACTAGAATGATGCCTTAAGTTTTGTAAGATGATGATAGTGCAAATATGTACATGTCTACCTAAGGAGGTTTTGTTGATGTAGTGGATTTCACACTCTGAAGGGAGGCTTAGCTCTCTTCATCCATGTGACACAATGGAGACATCCCTCTTGTCGTTGGTTGTAAACATGAGGGATGAATCTCTAGATTAGGGGCTAGCTCCCCTTGATGCACTTTGAGATCCTGGATTTCCTACTACTAACAATAGTGGGGATGAAAAGGGAGATAAATATTGAAATCAAAACCTACGCTAAATCGGTGATGTACCAAAATGTATGGTCTACTCAGCTTTGACATACACTTTACACCAGAAACAAACAAGCATACACTTCATTCAAATGAGAACCTTTCCTGCATCAGTGTTCCAATAGGGGGTCCTATGGAGATATAGGGAGGTAGAACTACCAGAGGTGTTCTAAGACACACTATGGACAACCTATTCACATGTGCCTATACTCTATTCTGGACACTTCTTATTGACCTGGAAGAGAAGAACTCACAATACACTAGATATTCTGGATTCAAACTATGAGAGCATGAAAGAAAATGACTTGACATAAGATCAAAACCATGGACATATGCAAAAGTGTAAACTCAAATGGAGGTAAAATGCTATGTCTAATTCAATGTAAATTCATGTAGGGCTTCACCATACAAGCTAAGATATTTTTTTTATTATTTTTTTCAAATGAGAAATTATAATATATAGAGATCTGGAAACAAGATGTTGATAAATCAAGGAATGGAGACCCATGCTAAGTTAAACACTATTGAGACAAGAGACTATGCTGCTACCATATTCTTTAAACTTTGTATGGGAGAGCCATGCTCTAGATGCCCAAACTGTCACCCTTGCTATCTTGGGCCTGCAAAAGCATGGGATACTCCTTCTAGCAACTGACAAAGCCATCCCTAAGTTGTTTTGGCTAGACCATGCTCTCTTCAATGCTAGGTGCAACTGGTTATGCATTAATGGTGAAGCATGAAGACATGATATGCTCTCCTCTATAGTTCAAAGACCAATCTATTTATTAGTTTTTGGTAGATATTTTCCACCTAAATGTATTAACTCCCTTTGCTAAGTTGTCCATGCCACTTGTCTTGTTCTGATTGGTCCTTAATTCTGCCCTTTATCTTTGTCAACAATTAGAATAGTTTTGAGTTTTGTATTTTTTGCTTTGTCTTTGCCCATGTTTTGTCCCTGATTTCCTCTTGCCTTGTCTTTACTTATCAGGCCTTTAGGCTCTCAGCAGTCTTCTAATCCTTATCAGGCCTTTGCCTTTGTCTCTTTTTCATCGGGTTTTTTACTTCCATTTGTTTCTTCCTCTTTGATTCCTCCTTTCTATCTCTTCCTTTCATTTGTCTTTGTTCACTCTTCATCTTTGGGTTTTTGGCTTCGAGCTTTTGGTGTGGGGTCATCTCAAAAAAAATTCCAAGACAAACTTCCCATTGGAAAGTTCTATGACTTCTTTCCTTGCTCGTTTCTTCCCTTTGGCTCCTTCTTGTTTCTCTCTTCCTTTCTTTCTTTCCTACTTGCCTTTGCTTGCTCACTCTTTGCTTGTGACAAGATTTTCTTTGTATAAATTTATTTATATAAAATGTTTGAAGGATTTCCTTCAAACATTTTGTCTGAAGGAAATCATCCTCTGGCTTTCATCCCTTGTACTATTGGCCCTCGAGCTTTTATTCAGGCATCCTTCAGACAAAATATCTAAAGGATTTCCTTCAAACATTGTGTCTAAAGGAAATCACCCTCTACCTTAGCTCACTTCTTTGTTTGGATTCGTTTAGGCTTTTGGCAAATGTCAATTCCTTCGGACATTTGTCCAAAAGAATTCTTCCTCTACATCAGCCTTTTTTCCCAAAGGGCCTTCTTTTCTTTAGATAAAATGTCTAAAGGAAATCCTTCAAAAAAATTGTCTAAAGGATATCTCTTTTAGCACAATATTTTCTAGAAGGGCACCTTCTAAACCTAATTCCTTTTTGATAGACTATTTCAAAATTCTTGGAAGCTTCTACTTCAGGTTTCACGTCAACTCCTGCTTATAAGACAAATGAGTAAAGCCATTTAGAAAACCTGATTTGTTCTAGCAAGACCAAATCAGGGTTTTCAAGTGGCTTTACTTATGAATTTTTACAACTAAAGTGTTCTGCAAAACTTATAATGCACTACGGAGACCCAATTGGGTTTATCCAACAGCTTGACTTATGAAGTTTTTACAAGTAAAGTTGTTTGGAAAACCTAATTTGGTATGTCATCAAGTTTTGCAAGTAACTTAGCTTATAAACCTTTCACAAGTAAAGTCACCTGACAAACCCAAAATGCACTTAGCAAGAAAAAGAGGAAATCACTTGGTTTTTTCATGGGAAATGGTCTGATAGAGAACATTTTACACAAGGCAATTGAGGGATGAACTAACCAGAACATGGATTGAATGACTCTTACAAAGAAAAAGGATGGGGTGCCAAATTTTGCCCTAAAAGACCAAAAATTGGTCAATGGGTTCATTTAGAATTCTACACATATTTTTTAAAGCTCATTAAAGACCAATAAACACCTACAGACATGACTATATCAGTCAAGGTAGGGTCTAGACAAGTTAAGGCTACAACAAGATATAAACCCTCTAGGAGTGAAAAGAAAATGTGAGTGACTTAAATAAGATCCATTATGGTCCAATGTATGTCATATGATGCCTAAGACCCTCCCAAGATGCCCAAACATATTTCTCACTTGGCAAATAGACTATAGTCTATACAACCAAGCTAGGAAACCCTTGGTTCAAAGGGTAAGCATAAGGAATCCACTAAGGAGAAGGGTGTTGTATGGTTTGAAAAGCTCCATGAGCAAAAATTAAAGGTTAGAAACATGTATAGACATCTTATAAACATCAAATTGGTTTGGAAAGGTTACCTACAGGTGGATTTGGATAAGAATGTAAGAAAATAAGGTTTTTTAGCCCCTTTTTTAGACAAGTTAAGTTGGTTAGGTACATAAATGAGGGATTTATAACTTTCTCTTTGGTACATATCCTTATTGGAATGTTATAAAACTCCCAAAACTCTCATTTTTCCATGGTAATTAGGGATACATCTCTCTATTTTGTCTCAAAGACTAGCCACTCAGGAAAATTAAAACTTTGGTCTACCAGGCAAAAGATGGGAAAATGAGTGAATGACCTAAGATGAGGCCTTTAGATATTCAAGGAACATTGAGTGATGTGTATATAAGGTGTAATGATTTTTATGAACACTCACACAAGCTCCAATCCCTAAGAGTGACCTGATTGTGCATGCATACAGTCCAATTTGGTAGGGTTCCACTAGGCCAAGTTGGCAAAAGTGAGGGAAAATGATGGAGTTACTAGACAAGGATAGGTAGTTACTAAAATGATTTTCTTACTAGGCATGATCATCCAAGCATGATCAAGGGCATCTTCCAGCTGAAACATATTCCTAGAATATTATGGGTGAAAGAGTTGTATAAAAAGAGGGCTTACATTCTTTTCAAAGGTTGTTGGTTGTTTTTCTTTCTAGGTCTTAGCCTCTTTCAAATTTTAGGATCTTTGTTATGTGTGTCTTGTCTCTCTTGCTAAGGTGGTTGTAGCTATACAGCCATTATCAAGATCTAAAAGCATTGTATATGTCTCCCATGTTAAAAAAGCAAACTCACCATGCTTTTCCCCTTGATCACATTATGAGAAATGATGTATGTAAGATTTATTTTCAAGATAATGGAAAATAGTTGTGATTTCTGTTGTATTTTTTCAATGAAATGTAATAATATATTTTTCATGCTTTGCTAATTTAGGTATTTAATTTATGTTTATCAATGGTGGTAGTTGTTTTGGGCATAGATCTAAGTTGTAAATTCCTTTTGCTTTGTGATTTTAGAGTATGTCATTGATAACCTCTTAAAGGCACCCTGGGTTTATGAATTTGATAGGAAAAAGCATTTGAATCTCTAGTTGCAATGTATGATTTAGGGTTTCAAGAATCATTTGAATATTTGTATTGTATTGGCACCAATGGATGCAAATCATTCTTGATAATTTCCACAGCCTATATTTTAGTCTTTTTCATCTTTGCAAATGAATGATGTCATGCCTTTTGAAGGAGATTATGTTGTTTGAAAAACCACACTATTGCACCTCTCTTTTGAATAATTAATTAACTCATCCTACCCTATTTTACCCTACAAATTGTTGGTTGAATATTTTGTCGATCAAGGTACTAATAAACAGCATAGGTATGATCAGCCAAAGAAGGAAGATTAGTCATCCAAATGTGTAGTTTTACCACATCAGAAAGACATTGATCTCTCCTCTCATCAAGGGGAGGTTCCCTGTAGGTATGCTATATATATATATACATATATATAAAAACAAAAAATAATACTCATGGGTAGGACAAACCATCCATCTCTCTTTCTTCAGAGATGATGCACGTGGATCAAAGGAAAAACTCAGGGGAAATGATAGACAATACTCCTCTTCTTTCAAAAGTACTATTCAACAAACCACAAGAATACTCCTAATAGTAACAACAAAATGTAGCAAAGGATGTAATAACCAGCAAATCGAGATGCAGCACAAAGTCTTCACCTGGATTGCTCAAGAGTAAGATACGAAGGACAATGAGGGCACAAACTCTCCTCAAGGTCCTTTACATAGAAATGAAAAGAAAACACACTAAAGGCAATTATGGGGCACAAAGTCTCTCCACAGTTGACTCTTTAGGACACCTTCTTGATTGTTGTCACTAATTCTGCTTGTTGAATTAAAAGAACAAAAGATATATTGAAGAAAAAGACATAAGAACAATTTCCTCAATAACAAAGATATTATAGCACAAAGTCTAAAAAACTACTTGCTTTCTTATTCCAGTAAAAAAATATGATCGGCAATCTGAGCTCAAAGTCTTAGTAATGCCTTACAATTTGGGCAGAGTTTCATTCTAAATGTCAAAAAAGAGATCCATTTACAATAGAAGAGAGTTCCTTAAATAGCCATTTCAAGGACTCGAGAACAGTAATACATCATTTTGCATTGGAAGCTGTTAAGAAGACATGCTATAACTTAGGGTCATTTTACCCATTTGATTTTATCAATGCAAGGAAACAAGTCGCACTTATTGAAAGTTTACAACTTTCAATGTCCACCTAGTGATCTGATCTTATCTTCATCGTTCCTCCTTTTTTGGTTAATTGAATCTAGTCCTAAATTTAGTTTGTTGTTATGTTCCTTCCCTGCTTTCTGTTGGTCTTGACCTTGAAATCTATGATTGTATTCTAGTCTGTATGTTTAAAGGATCAACAGCTAATTTTGTTGTCTTGAATTTTGACGTTTGTGTGCCCATCACTATGTTTTCAATGGCTAATTCGCTATGTTGAATTTGATGTCTTCAGGTGCGTCACCCCTTGGTCTTCTTTCAGCTTTTTGCTTGGCACTTTTTTGGATTGGACTTGCCCTTTCGGACCACGGCTTTGAACCTCTTGTTGAACCACTTTGTTGAACCAATTGGTTGAACCAAGCTTTGAACCAAAATGGTTCAAGCTGATGGTTCAATTGAATGAACCAAGTCGATGAACTAAGCATTGAACCAAACATTGAACCCACCTTTGAACCATTTGACGTTGAACCAAACATTGAACCTACTGCTGATGCTTGTCGATGGACATTTCTGTTTGAACCAAGGTGATGAACCAATTTCAAAAATGACCAATTGTTAGAAACTGATTCTTTTGATTGAACCCACCTGTAGAAGCCGTGAAGCCCGTTGAACTTGTAGAAATGAGGCTGTTTGCAGAGTCTGTAGATTTCTAAAAAGCTTGAAAAATGAGGAATTTGAATGCTCAAGACAAATTTTGGAAAGCAAAGAGATAATTTTGGTCTGTAGAACCAAAATAGTTCAAATGTTGTCCCAAAAATGAGTGATATTTTTGGGGGATAACAGCTGGCTCCAATTGGGGAACTTCTGTCAATTGCAAAAAGAATTGAAAGGAGTAGAATCCAGAATCTCTAGTGTCTTCATGTGTACCATTGGGTTATGGAGTCATGCTACCCAAAAATGAAAGGCATCAAAAACAAAACAAAACAAAATAGAATTAAAACTATACAAATATACATATATACAGATGCAATGTTCTGACACTTCAAGAGTTGAAGTGTTTCAGATGCTGCTTCTTGGAAGACAGTGAAAATAGTGCTCTATTCTGATAAACCAACAAGAAGACATTTTGCCCCCAAAAATGGTGACGAGCGAATGGAGCTCTCCACCAGAAAACCAATTTTTTGTGTCTTCCCCTTGGCTTTTTCTTCTTCTTGTTCCAAGGCAGGATGTGGTCTTCAAACCAAAAACCATAACTCCTTGCTCTCTTGGTGAAGGATTCCTTTGCCTGATTTTGATTTGCACCAGTATGGTCCACCATCATAACTTGTTGTTCTACTGGTCTAGTCCAGCACATGATTGGATTGTCCATATCAAACTCCTGACAAACCATCAGTTTAGCATCTCCTTTAATGTGAAGGAGTTTGACTTCTTCACCCTCAGCAGTATTCAATCTGAGCAACAGAGTTCTGTATCCAGCTGTGAAAGAATGTTGACTTACAAATTGCATGAAGGAAGAATATCTCCTTGAGGAGATATCAACACAGTCCCAACTTCATCATTGGTGGAAGAATTATTGTCATCATCAGAAGCTGATCTATCAGATTTCTCTTCATTAGAAATGGAAGATCCTTCCTTGTTTATACTACATCCCACCAATTCTCCTGAAGTCTTATTTGGATCAATTCTTGGATTGTCAGCTACAGGACTTTCATCAAAAACATGAACATCCTCTGTGGTAAAGAAATAATTACCCTTGCTTGAAGACTTAGACAAAATTTGTGCTACAGGGGCTGATGTTTGGGTGACCACGTATTTTGTCTCAAACACATCCGCATCTAGTTCTCCATCAATGTCCAATTTCTCAGGATTGACTTGCAGGGATTCAAACTCAGTCATTTAAATTTTGGATTCCTTGACATGATCAATCATGTCAAATGACTGGAATGGGTTTGGAAGAGAGGATGGGAGTTCATCCTTTTGATTTTTGGGAGGGGGAGGACTAGTTTGCGAAGCTGAAGAGAAGGTACAGAGATGTTCGATGTACTTACTTCTTTGGTAATCACTGAGTCCTTTGATTGAAAAGGAAGAGGGGTTATCTACTTAACAATTGAAATTATTGGTTGGGGTCACTCCTCTGTCTTCTCTTTATCAGCCTGTTGGGCTGATTGATTTTGGGACTGGGTGAATACTGCATATGATCCTTTGATTGCTTCACCTTCACTTTTGGGTTCATTTTGGTAATTCAAGAAACCAATGTGGGAGTCACCAATAGATTCTTTTAGATCCTCCCTGAAGAGATCAGTGCCATTTTCTTGCTCTAACTCAAGTTGGAAATAGGAAACATGCTCTATTTCTAGATATACAACTATCAAGTTTATTGGAGGTGCTTCAAGGGCAGGATTCCTCTATGGGGGAGGAAGACAACTGAGCGATCATGGGAATCTTGTGCCTCAGCTTGTTGAACCTGGCAATGAAGTCCCTCATAGGTTCATGGGGCTCCTTCATCTGTGTGAGTTGGGCCAGTAAGGCATGTGCATCTTCTACGGGCTTGAATCTTGCTTCGAACTTGGTTTTAAGTGTATCCCAGTCAGTCATTAATCCAGCTTACAAATGGTAGAACCAGTCTGTAGTAGCACCTTGTAGTGTCTCCATAAAAAGCCTGACTGCCATGTTTTCAAATTCCACCCCTGTAACACCACAGGCTATGTTGAAGGTTGCAATGTGTTCATCAGGGTGAACTATCCCATCACCAAATAATTTGGAAAAAAAAATTCTTGAACTATGTGGGAGTTCATGCAGAGGTGGAGTCAAGTTGAGTGGGCCAAATGAGTTACCCCAGGGGCCTCGAACTGCCATGATCGGATTATGAACAATAGGGATAACACATCTGAGTGGAGTTGCCAGATTATAGGACAAAAATGGAAAAGAAATTGGCCTTGCTTTAGGTTAAAGCTTGAGGCTTCAAATTGCACTTTCTTTCCCAGCAGCTCTAGTTTTGCAGACCAGATAATATAATAGAGATGGATGAAAATGGAGATAGATGAAAATGGTAAGGCTATAAATGGATAATGGGTAAGACCCATATGGGAGTCACCAGACTCTATAATGGATAAGGAAAGGAACTGATTCAATCTAAAACTTGAGGCTTCAGATTGCACGTTATTCCCCAGCGGAGTTGCCAAAAACTGTTAGTTGAATATTTTGTCGATCAGTGTACTGATAAACAAAATAGGTCTGATTAGCCAAAGTAGGAAGATTAGTCATCCAAATGTGTAGTTTTACCACATCAGAAAGACACTGATCTCTCCTCTCATCAAGGGGAGGTTCCCTATATATGTATATATATATATATAAACAAAAAATAATACTCATGGGTAGGACAAACCATCCATCTCTCTTTCTTTAGAGATGATGTGTGCGGATCAAAGGAAAAACTTAGGGGAAATAATAGACAATACTCCTCTTCTTTCAGAAGTACTATTTAGCAAACCACAAGAATACTCCTGGCAGTAACAACAAAATGTAGCAAAAGATGTAATAACCAGCAAATCGAGATGCAGCACAAAGTCTTCACCTGGATTGCTCAAGAGTAAGATATGAAGGACAATGAGGGCACAAAGTTGCCTCAAGGTCCTTTACACAGAAATGAAAAGAAAACACACTAAAGGCAATTAGGGGGCACAAAGTCTCTCCACAATTAACTCTTTAGGACACCTTCTTGACTGATGTCACTAATTCTACTTGTTGAATTAAAGGAACAGAAGATATATTGAAGAAAAAGACATAAGAACAATTTCCTCAATAACAAAGATATTACAGCTCAAAGTCTGAAAAACCACTTGCTTTCTTATTCCAGTAACAAAATATGATTGGCAATCTGAGCTCAAAGTCTCAGTAACGCCTTACAATTTGGGCAGATTTTCATTCTAAATGTCAAAAAAGAGATCCATTTACAATAGAAGAGAGTTCCTTATATAGCCATTTCAAGGACTCCAGAACAGTAATACATCATTTTGCATTGGAATATGTTAAGAAGACATAGCCCCTGGAACTTAGGGGTGTTTTACCCATTTGATTTTATCAATGCAGGGAAACAAGTCGTGCTTATTGAAAGTTTGCAACTTTCAATGTCCACCTGGTGATGTGATCTTATCTTCATCGTTCCTCCTTTTTTGGTTAATTAAATCAAGTCCTAAATTTAGTTTGTTGTTCTGTTCCTTTCCCGCTTTCTGCTGGTCTTGACCTTGAAATTTGTGAATGTATTCTGGTCTGTATGTTTAAAGGATCAACGGCTAATTTTGTTGTCTTGAATTTTGACGTTCGGGCACCCGTCACTATGTTTTTAATGGCTAATTCATTGTGTTGACTTTGATGTCTTTAGGCGTGTCACCCCTTGGTCTTATTTTGACTTTTTGCTTGGCACTTTTACAGATTGGACTTGCCCTTTTGGGCCACGGCTTTGAACCTCTTGTTGAACCACTTCATTAAACCAATCGATTGAACCAAGCTTTGAACCAAAATGGTTCAAGCCGATGGTTCAATTGAATGAACCAAGTCAATGAACTAAGCATTGAACCAAACATTGAACCTGCCTTTGAACCATTTGAAATTGAACCAAAGGACGAACCAAACATTGAACCTGTTGTTAATGCTTGCCGATGGAGATTTTTATTTGAACCAAGGTGATGAACCAATTCCAAAAATGACCAATTGTTAAAAACTGATTCTTTTGATTGAACCCACCTGCAGAAGCCGTGAAGCCCGTTGAACTTGTATAAATGAGCCTGTTTGTAGAGTCCGTAGATTTAAGCCTATAGATTTCGTAGATTTCTGAAAAGCTTGAAAAATGAGGAATTTGAATGCTCAAGACAAATTTTGGAAAGGAAAGAGATAATTTTGGTCTGTAGGACCAAAATAGTTCAAATGTTGTCCCAAAAATGAGTGATATTTTTGGGGGACAACACAAATAATACACCTTGTTACATATTCTGAATATTGTTTGCCTATAGATGCAAAAATATTGCATATCTGAAATGTGTCTATATTTTGTGCTTTGAAGACCAACATTGCAGTCTTTCATTTGGCCCTTAGTTGTTGAAAATTTATTTAGAAATGAAGGTTGCAATCACTTTCCCATCTATCTTTAGTAGCATGTATCTGAATTAGAGTATTTGTTCATTCCGTGTGACAACCCTTCTTGGGTGGAGTGTGCAAACTTGGTTATGCTTTGTTCAGATTTGTGTGTTTTATGTGCCAAAAATCCACATAGAAATTGAACTATTTTATCCCTCCATGTGATCAAGCTACCCCTTAAGTCCTCTCACCTTGGTCCAAGCAGAGCTAGAAGTAGCAGGGAGCTAACCATACTCTTCATCAGTGTCTTCCAATCATTGTCTATGTTTAGTCCATCTTGATGTTAAACCCTTCCTTGTCTATAATGACATATTTTTGAGTTTTTCATCTTCATTTCCCATATTACCCAAGTGTGCAAGGATGAGTGCAAGAGGTGTACAACTGGGAACCAACAAGATCTATGTGCCTACATATATCAAAATGTTTCTTATGATGGCCATAGGCAGGTGCAACATTATATGTTAATATATTTTGTGAATTATCTTCTTGAATTTTTACCATAAATGGCTGATCATGAGGATACAAACACAAGAAGTTAGCATTACCTTCTTCCCCCTTAAGGCTATTAAGCAGTTTTTTCCTTAATGTGATATTATTTCCACCCAATTACAACCGATTACATATGGAGGATATCATGCCAATATTGAATGGTAAACTAACAAATGAATCAAAACCAATATAAGAAGAGAAATTTGTTGTTGCATTATCTAGCATACCATGGACCTTGTATAGATAATAGTCATTTTCCAACTTATCATCAATCACCATGTCATATGCATTTGCCAATGCAATTGTAGTTTGGATATTAGATTTGAGGACAACTAAAATGATATGGATTTGTTTACTAGGGTTATAAATTATTACATTGTTATTTTCTTTGAGAGCACTATCAGATGTGTGGTGACATGCCTTTGTTCCTTTTATTTGATCTATGTGCTCCAACCACTAAATCGAATTATCATTCAGAATATTTTCCTTATGCTCATCTAGAGTCAATTCAAATTTTTCTCTTATCCATTTGTATGGGATGAGGAAACCTATAAACAATAAAGATATTGAAATTAAAAACTCTACCCTTTACAGATCTTAAAATATCAACTGGATCCCACATGATTATGCACAAACAATTTTGACCCAAAGGATGTATCTTCACTCTTTTACCCTTCTTACAATGATGGTAAAATTGAAATAGATGTGTGATATAATTCCCATATCTTGAGCTGAAATTATAAGAGTGCTTACTCTCTTTGGCTAAAGTAGAAGCTTTTGAGAGATTTATTTCAGTATTATAATCAACTAAAACATTTTCTTTAATTGCATGCCTATCAACATGATTATTCTAAAATTCAATCTTATGTGGTAGTGGCTACTCTTCAGAAGATTGTTTTCAATTATGGACATTTTACATTCATTGTGTAATGTCTACTTCTTATTGACTTCATTGATACAAACATTAAGTTTATCATAAGTCGTACCTTTTTATTTTGAAGACTCTTCACCTTCAGCTTGCATGGTGGATTATTTATGTTCTTGAACACTGGTCTGTTCAGCTTCTTGTAGGTTTGGTCTTGGATATTCTTCTTCTTTTATGGATGCATTCTTAGGTTCTTGCCCCTTGATCTCATTCTTATCAATCCTTTGAGGTTTTAGTTTCAAATTCTCTTCTTTCTTCTTTAATTTTATACTTCTATCTTCTTCTAACATCTTCAAGAATTCTTCAAATGCAAAGTCATAGTTTTCATCATATGTGAGAAGCTTGCTCAGGGGATTTTACGTGATCCTTCTTCCTCTTCATCTTGGTACATACCTCCTTATTAAGTCAAATAAATCTCTGAGGGTCACGTCAGCTTGAAATTTCAGGCCTAGATTATAATATTCTTCACAATAGGCCTCATAATCAATTTGAGTTATCGTTGTCATTCTTCTTCTTCTGACTCTTACTCCAACTCTTTTTTATACAACTATATTTTTATTGATGCCACTAGATTTTGCATTCTATTATAATATTCTTCAAAATATTTGTCCATTTTATCTTGCCTTTGTTTTATCAAATCTATAAAATGATCAATCTAAGTTTCCACCATAATTCATAGGCTAGCTAAATCAATACTCTATATCTTAACATGCACACTAGTGGGATCATAGCTTTGATATCTCTGTAATGTCCCTTTTGAAATAAACCAATAATTTATGTAATTTTATGATTTTTACACTTAAGAATAATTGTAACCATCACAAGTAATCATTGACATATTCACAAATAATAGGTAAACATGAACCATTCATCAACAATTTTACAAGCAGTTGGCATACATAACCCATTGTTGCTCTTACCACTAGAAAATTTCACAACTAATTGGTAAACATATTAGGCAACAACATATAATAACATTATTCTAAATGCTACTGAAATCATTCATATTAAGGATTTGTATAAAACTAATAACAATACTAAAATCCTAGTTGATTTCTTTTATTTCAATAAACTAAATACACATATAAAATGATTATATTATAAATGGAGTAATAGTGATGTGACAAAAACCTCTTAGTCATGGAACCCCTAGTCTAATGATCACGTACAACAATCAACAATTTCCCATGGTGGTTGTGTCTAATGTGTAGCAGGTCACGTAATGTATTATGACTAGCTTGGAAGATGAAACAATAATATCCAAGGCATTTGATCTGATGTTGGGTGATGACTGCAATATACACATGAGTCTCCACACTTCACAAGTCATAGCAGAATGTAACAATGCAACAATAGCAATAGGTGATGTTGTATGAATATTCCCGACATGTTTATGATGGTGTACAATAGGCACTTTAATGATGCACAATGGTGAATACTTTGAACCTTCACCCAATTGTGAAACTTGTTTGAAATTTTAACCAATTGCAACTAGAAATTATCACAATTTTTAGTAAAAATGTGATTCCAGGATGGAATCACCATACATGGATAAGAGAGTTTTTTTGGAAATATTGTCATTGATGTCAAAGGTCTAGCATTATTGGTGATAAAGGCCCCATTGTATTTGATGATGTTTTTAATTCATATCTTGGCTAATATGTGTTAATATTTATTTAATATTAATGAATATATTTTTGGTTACATATAAGTCAAAAGAGGGCCCATGGGGAAGTCAAAGAGTCATGGGGTAAAAGATGAAAGAGGAATCGGACGTATTTTCTCATAAAGAGTCATCTTGAGGAATTCTAAGAGTCACCATGTGAAGACAAAAGAGGTATGACATATTTTTCCATGAAGGGACACTTTGAGGAATATGAAAAGTCACCAAGATAAAGACAAAAGAGGAAATGACGCTTTTGCTTATGAAGGGTCACCATATGACTTTTTAAATGCAAAGATATGAAGGGTCATGCAATTTTGATGCATTTTTTCATGAAAATTAAAGGGTCACAAAGGGCGAATGCCAAAGGTCATTTGGAAAGCTATAAATAAAGGCTTGAAAATCCATTTGTAAGATGTAAGAGAGTGCATGGTTAGTATTTATTTTTGAAAAGAGAAAAACAGGAGATATTATAGAGTTCTATCATTTATTGAGTAAGCAACATTGAGAGACAGTTGTGTTTTATACATAAAAGGGGTTGGTGATCCTATGGGTTGGTGCTCACAAATAGTTGTGTTGGTGCTCGACAAAGGGGTTGGTGCTTCTACAAGTTGGTGCTTGTGAACTTTGTATTTTGAGTTGGTGCTCATTCATATACTTGATATTGTTCTTCATGGTTTTTTCCACTTTGAGTTTTCATGTAAAAAATTGGTCTCTCTCTCTCTCTCTCTCTCTCTCACACACACACACATATGTGGTACAAATTATTGTTTCAATTTTATTGCATATCTTGAATGTGTGATTAAGTGATTAGAGAAAAGAAATCAGATTAAGTAAAAAGATATATAATATATTGATTCACCCCTCCTATTAGTATATTTCATGTTTAACAATTGGTATCAGAGCAAGTTCTTTTTGAAAAAATTTTACAGCTTGAAGGTAGATCGAGAAAGCACGATGGCTGGATCACATAAAACATTTTCTACAAATAAGGCACCTTTGTTTGATGGAATGAATTATGTTTTTTGAAGCATAAAAATGAAGACTTATTTGATGGCCATTGGATTTGACATATGTCAAGCAATGGTGGAGGAATATGAAGAGCCACAGACACTTGTAACTACTTCGACAGAAAAAAAGGCAAGTGAAAATAATGTTAAAGTTGTAAATGCTATTTTATGTGGTTTATGTGAGTCAAATTTTATTAAAGTTATATAATGTAAATATACTCATGAAACTTGGGTAAAACTTGAGAATATTTACAAAGGTGATGAAAAGGTTCAGCAAGCTAAGATTTACACTTTCAGAAGACAGTTTAAAAATTTGAAGATGGAAGAAGAAGAAGAAGAAAATATAGAAAGTTATCTTTTACGGGTTGATCAAATAGCTAATCAGATTCAATGTCTTGGAGAAAATTTAGAAAAATCAACTATGATTCAAAAAAAATTGAGATCTCTACCATTGAGATATGATGCAAAAGTTTTGGCAATTGAAGAGATTAAAAAATTTAGCCAAGCTAAAGATGGATGAGTTTTATGATATTCTTACGGCATATGAGATGCAGACTGAACAAGATAAACCCTCAAAGAGAGAAGTTGCTTTCAAGATATCAAATAAAGAGAAGCCTGAGATTCAAGAATCAAGTGATAGTTCTAGCGATGATGAAGATGACAATGGTGCTCTATTTATTCGCAAGTTGAAAAAAGGCATAGATAAATATCAAAGAAAATTATCTTTTAAATGTTTTAATTGTGCAAAGATTGGACATTTTGTAGCTAAATGCTCAAATAAGGGTAATAATAATAATGAAGAAGGAAAGTTTACATACAAAAAGAATTTCAAAGGTAAATTTAAGAAGAGATTCGAGAAGAAGAGTTTGTATTCTAAAGATCTTAGCTCAACCAAAGATAATGGAGTCAGTGATTTAGAAAAAAAAAGATTCTATTCATGGCCATACATGAAAATACCTTCGTAAGTAAAAATACAAATGATTAAGAAAAAGAATAAGATAAAACTAAGCGAATCTGAAAAGAGAACTCATTTATGCTTTAGAAGAGTTAAAAGCTCTTGAAAAAAAAATCAAAGATTAAAGCTCCAGATCAAGAAAAAATGAAAAGGAGTCAAAAGAAATAATTGAAGATCTACAAGCACACTTTGAAAAAACCAAGAAGAATGAAGAATATCTAACAGCGCAATTGAAAATAGTAAGTAAAGAATGTGAAAGGTATGTTATTGAAATTGCTTCTTCAAAAGCAGATCTTGAGAAAAAAAATAAAGCAATCAATGATAGAGTAGTCAATGATTCAAAATTTAATAACATTAATATGTTGAATAAGATATTAGAAAATCAAAGATCAATGTTAGATAAGACAGATATTAGATTTGAAAAAGAGAAAGAGGAGGTCACTACTTTTACAAACAAAGAAAAAAGAAAGAGCTATGTTGAAGCTCTTACAAAAGAAGAAATAAAAAAGGAAGAAGTTAAGAATATAAAGGACATCACAAACAAAGAAGGTTAGAGTGAACAAAGCTATAAAAGACAATCAGATCAAAGATACATAAATAGGTCATATTTTTATGGTTATTGTTTTTATTGTAATAGATATGATCATAAGAAAATAGAATGTTGAAAAAGGGCTAACAATTTTAGAAATAATGAGAAAAAATTCATACAAAGTCAAGCAAAAGTCACAAATTTTTTGCTTCTCTATCGTGGTTTAATGAAGAGGTCATAATATATTACATGTGCAACAACTTTAGACTCATAGCTCAGTATTGTAGAAGCATGTTTGAGTCAATCAAGAAGGATCAAAGTTTTAAGGCTACATTCATCAATAACAAAGTTTAGACAATTTCATGGTAAAAGAAACAACCTAAAAAATTTATGTTGGTGCAGACAAATTTGCATGCAAAAAATGAAAAAAAGCTATGGTTCATTGACAGTGGATATTCGAGGCACATGACAAGAGATAAGAGCAAGTTCATAACCTTGAATAAGATCAATGGTGGCATAGTGAAATTTAGAGACAATACTACTACCAGAATTACTAAAAAAGGTACACTAAGTTTAGATAATGGTAGAACTAAAACTAAAAATATTTTGTATGTAGGTCTTAAGCATAATTTTTTGAGTGTAATTCAAATGTGTGATCAGGGGCAAACACTAAAGTTTTATGCAAAAAGTTGTGAAATTAGAAGAAAAGATTTAGATGTGTTGGTTGCAGATACTCATAAAATAGATAATAATTTGTATATGATATCAGAAATCAAATGTCAAAGATGTTGTTTGAGTCAGATTGAAGAAAGTTAGCTATGGCACAAGAGAATGGGGCACATAAATTTTGACAATCTTATCAACATCAGTAAGAAGCAAGCAGTTAAAAATCTTTTAAAGATTACAAAGTCATCCAACACACTTTGTAAACCTTGTCAGCATGGGAAGCAAGCTAGAAGGTGATTCAAAATAAAAGAGTACTCGACCACTCAGATGATAGAGCTTATTCACACTGATCTATGTGGATTTATGAGAGATCAAAGTACTCAAGGTGAGAAATATTTCATGTTTTTTATTGATGATTTTTCATGTATGACTTAGGTAATGTTTTTAAAGAAAAAATCAGAAGCTTTCAAATATTTCAAAGCATTAGTTGAGAATAAAACCAATTTGAAGATTAAGTGTCTAAGATCAAATCAAATAAGAGAATTTATGTCAGACCAATTTAGTGAGTTTTGTGAAGACCATAAAATAAAAAAATATTATTCAACAGCCAGAACTCCACAACAAAATAGAGTAGTTGAATGAAAAAATAGAATAGTTCAAGAGATGGCAAGGACAATGCTAAATGAATCCAAGATAGTAGATAAATATTGGACAGAGACAGTTGCTACAGTAGTGAATATTCAGAATAGAGCAGTATTGAGATTCAATAGTGACAAGACTCCTTATGACCTATGGAAAGACAAACTAGTAATAGTTGATTATTTTAGAGTTTTTGACAATAGATGCTTCATAAAGAGAACTGATGAAAAATTTGGTAAGTTAAAATTTAAAGCAGATGAATGTATATTTTTTAGTTATTCTTGAAAAAGTAAAGCTTATAAATGTTATAACAAAATAGCCAAAAAAATAATCAAAAGTGCAAGTGTCAGGATAGAAAAAGATGGAACATAAATAATCAATGATCCAGTAGGCATTCTTGAAATCATTAAAGAGGAAGATTTTGAAGAATCAAATGAAGATGAGAAGAAGGAGAAAAAGGACACAAAAACTCTATCTAAATATGTTCAAAGAAATCATAATGAAAGTGACATCATTGGGGACATAAATGAAGAAATTTGCACCAAAAGAATGATGGTAAGTGAATCTGAGCAAGTTAATTTTTCTTTGTTATCCAAAATTCAGCCTAGAACTTTTACAAAAGCTAGACATGATAAGCATTAGATTAAGCCTATAGATGAAGAATTAAATCAGATAGAAAAAAATGATACTTGGAAACTAGTGCCTAAATCAAAAGATCATAATGTGATAGAAACAAAATAAGTTTATAAAAATAAGTTGAATGAAAATGGAGAAGTGACCAGAAATAAAGTAAGATTAGTATGTAAAAGATATACTCAGATTGAGGAAATAGATTTTGAAAAAACTTTTATACCAATAGCAAGACTAGAGGCTATTAGAATATTTCTTGCATATGTAGTGTTTAAAAATTCAAAGTGTTTCAAATAGATGTCAATTCTATCTTCCTAAATGAGAATCTAGAAAAAGAGGTCTACATTGAGCAGCCTGAGGGATTTATTCTCTCAAATATTAGTAGCATGTATGCAGATTGAAGAAAGCACTATATGAATTGAAATAAGCTCCCAGAGCTTGGTATGCAAGAATTAATAAGTACCTGTAGGATCAAGGTTTCAAGAGAAGATTTGTTGATAGCAATCTCTACATCAAAATAGAAGGTGAGCATTAATTGATTATTGTAGTATATGTTGATGACATCATTTTTGAAAAAATATTGAAAAGATGACAATTTTTTTCTGATAATATGCAAATCGAATTTGGGATGTCTATGCTTGGAGAATTATCATTTTTCTTAAGATTGCAAATATTTTAATCAAATAAAAGAATTTTCATATCTCAAAGTAAATATTCCAAGGAAATGTTAAAAAAAATTAGTTTTGAGGATTGTGCACCAGTTGACACACCAATGTGTACAAAAAATAGGGTAAGCAAAAATGAAGATTCACCTATTATAAATCAATCTTTGTATAAATATATTATTAGTAGTTTTTTATATTTGATAGCATTGAGGCTAGACATCATGCATGCAGTAAGTATAGTTGCAAGATATCAATCATCTTCAAAATATAGTCATATTCAATTGGTGAAAAGAATATTTAGATATATCAAGGGGACATTAGATTATGGATTATGGTATTCCATAGGCAGAGATTTTACTTTAGTTGCTTATATAGATTCAGATTGGGAAGGGTGCTTGGATGACAGAAAGAATACAAATGGAGGAGGTTTCTTCCTTGGTGATAGCTTAGTATCGTAGCTAAGTAAGAAGCAGAATTTAGTATCACTTTCTATAGCTAAAGCAGAATTTATTGCAGAAGTATTGTGTTGTACTCAAGTGCTTTGGATGAAGCAAACTTTGGAAGATATCAAGGTAAAGTATGATGAACCTATTTCTATTTTTTATGATAACATAAGTGTTATTAATATTTCAAAGAATCTAGTGATGCATTCAAAAACAAAACATATTCCCATTAGATATCACTTCTTGAGAGAGCAAGTTGCAAATCAATAGGTTAAGAATATCAATACTACAAAACAGATTGTATATATTTTTACAAAGGCACTACCAAAAGACACATTTGAGTATCTATGAGAGAAGTTAGGAATAATTTATTTTACTTCCTGCCATTGAAGTTTAACATCAGTTGAGGGGGAGCTAAGTGTTATCTCTAGGTAGGCCCTTTGCCATTGATGTCAAATGAGGAGAATAATAAGTACAGGTATAGGTATACAAATAGGTACAAGGAATAGGTATAGGGTGATACAGTAAGGGAGAGTTACTGTATGTTTTTTATATGGCAGTATGTGCAAGTTTCAAGATGTGGCAGTTTCAGTTTGAGTTTTTTATCAATGACAAAGGGGGAGATTATTGGAAATATTATCATTGATGTCAAAGGCCTACCATTATTGGTGATAAAGGCCTCATTGCATTTAATGGTGTTTTTAATTCATATCTTGACTAATATGTGTTAATATTTATTTAATATTAATGAATATATTTTTGGTTGCATATAAGTCAAAAGAGGGCCCATGGAGAAGTCAAAGAGTCACGGGGTAAAAGACAAAAGAGGAATGGGACGCATTTTCTCATGAAGAGTCATCTTGAGGAATTTCAAGAGTCACCATGTGAAAACAAAAGAGGTATTGTGTATTTTTCCATGAAAGGACACTTTGAAGACTACAAAAAGTCACCAAGATAAAGACAAAAGAAGAAAGGATGCTTTTGCTTATGAAGGGTCACCATATAACTTTTCAAATGTAAGGATACAAAGAGTCATGCAAGTTTGGCACCATTTTCCATGAAAATTGAAGTGTCACAAAGGGTGAATGCCAAAGGTCATTTGAAAAGCTATAAATAAATATTTAAGAAGCCATTTGTAATATGCAAGAGAGTTTATGGTTAGTATTTATTTTCGAAGAGAGAAAAGCATGAGATATTATAGAGTTCTATCATTTGTTGAGTAAACAACATTGAGAGATAGTTGTGTTTTATACACAAGAGGGGTTTGTGCTCCTGTGGGTTGGTGCTCACAAATTTTTGTAAGGGGTTGGTGCTCACAAATAGTTGTTGTGTTAGTGCTTGACAAAGGAGTTGGTTCTCCTGCAATTTGGTGCTTGTGAATTTTGTATTTTGAGTTGGTGCTCATTCATATACTTGAGATTATTCTCCATGATTTTTCTCACTTTGAGTTTTCACGTAAAAATTTGGTGTCTCTCTCTCTTGTGTGGTGCAAATTATTGTTTCAGTTTGATTGCATATCTTGAATGTGTGATTAAGAGGTTAAAGAAAAGAAATCAGATTAAGTAAAAAGATATATAATATACTGATTCAACCCCCCATCTCAGTATATTTATGCTTAACAAATTTTTGTCCTCTAATCCAACATTAGAAATCAAGAGAGTTTTCATCCTACAAATATCTGTACTACAAAAGTTTTCATGTTGTAAGAAGAACTTGAACAAGAAATGCTCAAACTGATAACAAATAATAAGAGATGAATAATAAAATAATCTTTTTGAACCCAACTCTACTGTCATAATTTTCATTTTTTCAATTGTCCTAACCCTAAAAACATTTAAAACACTTTTAAGTAAATATCATTTTTTTTGCCCACTTAATAAATATTATTTTTTAACCCCCTTTATAATAATAATACATAAGTATCATTTTTCTATGTTATAAAATAAAGTAATTTTAGGATGACTTAAAAAATATTATTATTAAATTATTTTCATAATTAATTTTTTTTAAAAGGGGACATGACACAATACTTCTTTGTGACACTCAAAGATCAAATCCAATATATTGTTTAGTTATTCAAAGGCTTTAAGTTTTGATGATGAGTAATCAAGCAGTCATTAATTTGGTTCGTATAGAGATATATGAGTCTTCAGTTAAAGTAGCAATTAGTTTGGCAAGTTGTGGGGAACCATATACTTTGAAACATGAACATCCATTATCATTAAATAGAGAATACATGTTCCAATCTTTAAAAAAACATGTTAGATGCTCTCTTAATTGTGAAACCACAAAAGAATAGTAACAAAATTTTAGACGATGTGGACCAATTTTTGAAACAAGAAAGGAGTGACATTGACATAAACATAAACAAGGTTGTGTCACAATGGAGTGGTAGAACAACAAATTGAAGTGCATAAGTGATGATGATGATGATGGTGATGATGATGATGATGATGATGATGATGATGATGATGATGATGTTGCACAAGGGTTGGCACAGTGAATTTAGCTAAGTATGATGGTGGAAATGAGTTGCTAAAAAGGCCCATGTGTTTTAATGAATTCAAATGTGTTCCACAATGATCGTTACAACAAACATATTTTTCTAGTTGTATATGGATGATGCATGGTTGAGTGAGGGTAGCAAATGATATTGTTAAGTGATAGATTTCAAAGAGAAAAAACTTTATTTATAGTAGAATTCCATGGGAAATCTTGAGAAATTGAATATTTTGAAAAATAAAACCTTCAGTTTGGAATCTACAAAGCTAGGATTATGTGAACACTCTCAAAGATTGTTGTCTCTATCCACAATGCTTGTAAATTATTTTCACCACACATTTAACCACTAGTATTTTAGCATAGAAAATGGTGGCCTTATTAACATCATATTGATACTGATAGAGATGGGGGGAAACTGAAGAAACCAACTTAGCAATGGAAGGCTCTCACAACCCAATTTGAGTATGTCCAAAGATCATGAATCCTCCAACATGGATTTTACAATTGAGCCATTTAAGTCCTCTTGACAAAGGTCTTATTCTAGCATAAATGTTCTAAAATAACAAAATCCATCTGTAAGAATGTCAATCCTTCTCAATTTATTGCATATTATTCACAATATACACTCCATTCTCCTTTCCAATCTATCAAATTGAACCGAAGTAGAATTACAAAGTCCAATGAAATTTGCAATGCAATATTTCTTATAACAGTCCAAGTCAAGCATAGAAAGGAAAACTTTTAACATGTTAATAGAATATACCATTTACATTCTTGATTAAAATTTGTAATGCTAAAATCTAATTTTATATGATAAATTAGTCTTGTACACTTGACAAATATCAGTCATGGCGCAACCCTTCGGTTCAAAACTTTTTCATTTTCAAAAAGTTCGTGTTCACCATCTCATTATACCTAAATGCTTATCTCATAGCCCAAACCTGATATTTTAATTACCCAGATCACCTGTAGCTCACAGTCTACATAGAACCTAGTTTTTTTTTTTGGCAGTTATAAATCTTCTACAACTTTCCATCCCCCTGGATACTACCACCCAAACTTGGACACTAGCATCAATGTTAGTGTCTCAAGTCTGACACTAGTGTCTGAACCTTACAAATAGTCAAATTTACAAATATTTTGACATGTATGGCTCGGCCTATTTGTCTTAATTAACCCTCCCATGAGATATTTTCAAAAGATATATAAATACAAGTAAAAGACCATTCATTATCATCAAGTATAAATCAAGCACACATCTATCTTGTACCAAGAAAACCACCTCTCAATGTTACAAATCTGCCATATTCTTCCCTATTTCCAAATTAATCATAAGATCAATCTTCATACAGGGTTGAAACATTCAAATATCATCCTATGAATAGTATTTGTCAAGGTACATATTAGATCACTACATGCATTCACATATAACATATTGCATAATTGTTCACACACAAGCCCACATAAGAGAGAGAACTACATCAGTCTGAGATCATCGTCGGAGTACTGGCTATGTATGTAGCATTCACTGATAGAAGGATCTTAGAGATCAGCTTGACTTCGCTTGATCTCACTAACCCTTGTTTTTCAAGGTGACATGCCCTAATCGAACAACCTAAGGTTTTGAGTTATATATTGATATCCAAAACTTGTGCGCAAAATCTGAACAAAGAATCTGCAAGGTGACAATGAACCCTAATAGGGGAATTTGGTCACTCCAAATAATGATGTATTCCATATAAGACATAAGTGTTGAAACTAGAACATAAGCATCGACATTAGTGTCTAGATTCTGACGGTAATATCTAGGCTGCCAGAGAGCTATCTTCTAGAATCTAATGAATCAAGATGGAGCATCATATTATCTTTATCCTATAGCTGCACTTCTCAAATATGGCATGCGAATTAGTCAATAAGCTAATAATTGTTTCTCTTTTGTAATTCAACTTTTAGAATATATTTTTAGTATTGTACTTTCTATATTTAGCACACTTTCATAATTCAACACTTTATTAAAATATTGTGAATCTAAATTATTTATTTGGACTCTTTTTAGAATATTTTAGCCTTTTATTTTATTAGGCTATTCTCTTTTAACTCTTTCCAAAAAAGGGTTAAACATTTGGTGAACCCAACATCTGAATCTTCCTACGCAACCATAGCTTGCTCTAGGTTTTCAACTTTTTAGGTTTTCATATTTTCTTTTCAGTTTATTCTATTTTTTATTATAATCTTGCTCCAAAACATATGGATACCAAAGGTAAAAAGCAAACATATTCCATGAACAAATTTGCCAAATCAAGCATAACCTATGTGAAAGAAGAGTCATATATTTGTAAAGCTATATATATTGAGCAAAAGAAATCATAAATCTTACCAAACCCATGTGGACAACAAGAGACATGTTTTACACATTTCATTGCCCTACCTACACTTATGGTTTCTAATAGTCATCATCCACTTCCACTATTCACTCGTGGTTTATATTGGATATCATGGTCCATGTTATTAATAATATCATGGCTTCCTTACAAACATCAAGGTGAATGTTCCCTCATACAAAGACTCGCAAGCAATGTTCCCTTGGTGCACCACTCTAATCATAATGGTAAACCTACCATTCCTAAGTTTCAAAAATATGGCCAATTGCAACACATAAGAACATCTTTTCACACTTCCACAATTCCTACTAGTTAACTTATGTCTGATGAATACCATTGGAGACCTCCAATGGCAGGTTTCAATTCTCAATCTATGAATGTTATCATGCAATGTTACTATTAATAATAACATTATCAAAAATCAACATCACAAAAAGCATATTTGAATATCCTTATCCACATGAATTCATCTTACCCATGTTACCTTTATTTTTTAGTCATGAAGACCCTTCCAACCATGTTATTCAATATATACAATCTTTTGGTCATTGGGCTAAGGACGAATGACTATTGTTAAAAATTGTCCATATAAGCCTAACACAAGAAGCTTGGGATTGATTATACGGTCTTTTCAATGGTTCCCTATCCACTTTCAAGCAATTATAGAGCATTTTTCTCTTAGCTTTTAATAAATGCAATGTGCCCAAATTAACATTAAAACATTTGTAAAGTTTAAATCAACATGATGACGAGTATCTTCAGGATTATGCTATATGATTTAAGAATGCATCATACTTTTTAACATTTCAACCTTTAGATTTGGAACTACAATTCATATTCAATAAAGGTCTTCTTTCTCCACTTAAAAAAAGAACATTACATAATCATTATATTTCTTTGGATAGATTATATCTAGATGTGGATAAGTATGCATGTGATCTAATCAACAAAAATAAAGAGCTAAACGCCTCTTCTTTAAAAAGAAAAAGTTTTGTTAAAGATGAGTAAAAAAAAAGTGAGTTTCCAAGAGGAGAAAATATACAACATAGTTGCATTCCAATTCCTTATACGGAACCTTTGCACAATTTAATCAATAAGGTGGTAAAAATTGGCAAACATGTTATGTAAGCAATCCAAATTCAACCACATCAAGGTACACTTGCAATAATGTTGTCGATGTTATTGGAATAAAAGCACTACCCACTATTAGACATCGAGAAACAATGCCTCTTCTATATAAAAAGGAAAATCATTTTGGGTCTATCATCGAATCACAAGCATAATACAAATAAGTGTATTATATTTCAAGAACAAATCTAAAATTACAAACATGAGGGTATTTTGACATAATATAAAATATACAAATCCTTGTTATTGCGGTAATTCAACAAACATCACCTACAACTTTAGCAAGTAAAAAGCTTCCTCAACCAAAATATTTAACAATTATAATATTTATGTGTGGAGCTTATTTACAGCATAATCATATTGACTTTGCACAATTGGACAATTATTGTAATATAAGTAAGATGTCACAAATGAGGTATACTATCAATGACTTACATCATAAGGGACATTTGAAAGACTCTTTGAGATACATCATATTATCAATCGCTTGTGGAACCAAGGTTGTCCTTGCAAAGGTTTGGATAATGCCCCATTAATATTAACACCCCTTTACATTGGGAAGATTATGGTTATACCAAATGAAAGCCACAATCAATCATAATCAACAAGGCATTACATTTTCTCATAAAGGACGTTTAACTTGAATACCACATGATGGTGATATATATCAACTAGAAGACGAAGAAAAAAAAATGCTATGTACCTATATGACTCTAACAGATTCAATCTAACAAACATGATTTATCTAATTAACCCAAATCATTACTTTCTTGAACATATTGCAATAAATTAAAAATTAAAAAAATCAAGAAAATACAAAATATTAAAATAAAGAAAAAATACTTAGCATTTACATGTTTACTAGTTTTTGCATATGTTATTACTTTATGCTAGTAGATAACATATCATTTCTTTTTTATACACACATGTTCCATGGGTACTTGAGTGTGATATACGCGCGCGCGCGCGCACGCACACACACACACACACACACACACAATAGATCCATGATACATGAGTGTATAGATGTTGAACCTTTCCTCCACCCACATGACACACTACACTAAGAACATTTGCTTCTATTGATCACGATTACTACAAGTTCTATTATTTTATAATCACTTTACATTATCATGTTGAAATTATATACTAATGCTTACACATGCCTACACTCATGCTTACATCTTACACATTCTGCTAGATATGTTACTTTACAAAGCATTTTGCTAACACATATATGTAGGGACTAATAGGATATGCTTATGTTAGTTTCTTATAATTCACATATTCATTTTATCACATGGCTTACTTTAGTGTACTTATTATTTGCCTCATTGTCTCGATTATGAAGCATTTGAACTTGTTCCTTGTTTGTTGGCCATAATGTCTGTTATTATTGTTTCTTCAGTGTGCAGACATTTGAACATGTCCTGTCCTTTGAGTGTGTAGCATTTGAACATGCCCCTTATTTTTGATTTTTTTAGACCCATTTTTACATGGCATTGAATGTTCTTGTGTGTAAATGATTATTTTTTATGCTTGTGTTTGTCACTCCTAGACATTGTCATGATCCATATCATGCATCTTATGGCTTGTTATGTTTTGATACTAAAAACTTCATTGATACATCCACTTTGACATGATACCGCTATATGCTTCATTACTACATGATTGATACAAATTTAGCATGGTTATCTTATCCTTTTGAGATAAGGTGACTATCATGTTGCATTACCCTCACCTCAAAGGGGAGAAATATTAGTGGTGCCATGTCATAGAGACACAAGTCCACATACATATATGATTGATAGAATTAACAGTATTTAATATAATTTACATGATTCAAATATACACTTGGGTCAGAACATTATGTATTTAGCACCAATTTTACATATTTGAGACCGTTTTTCAGATTTGTAACAAATATTATACATAGTTTACAAAGCAAATGTTACATTTTGACATATACTTCAGTTTGAGACATATTAGAGTTGCATATTTAAGATACATTAGAGGTGTATATGTCATGCAAATGCACCAAATCACATATACATATTCAGATTATATACATATTTATGCATTGACCTTACCAAGATGCATCGATTGAACTTTCATCTATCTACAATAGTTTGCTCCCTTAAAGATTGTGGTTGAGACTCAATGCCCTTAATAGCCTTGACACTGCTTCCTTTTTGAAGGTTGAGATGGTTACACCATTTGACTCGGCTGAGATTGGCTAGATTGTTTAGATTATATATACACTTGAGTTGTGCAATTGAGATGCAGTGATTTTGATGGCCTTTACAGAACTCACACTTGCACCGGATTGGGGGCATGATCACCTTCTAATTCTTCTCTTCACATCTCTAAGGTTCAATTGTGAGCTTCTTGCTCCAATGCTTCACCAAATAAACATTATTACCAAAGCAAACTACCAAGAGACAACATGGTTGCATTGACTGAAATGTCCCTTTTAGGGTAGACTTTAGTAATTCTAGTAGTGTAAATTTTAGTGGTGAATATTTATTAATTCATGAATATTCAGTTTTTGGAAAATTTTATTTGGCGATTTTGGAGTAGTTCATAGGACCCAATTGCTTAAAAATTTGGTATGTAAAATTTTGTATGGATCGACTCACCAATCGTTTACAAGAATTCCATGGGCAACCATCTAATTCACCTTATATATATATATATATATATATATATATATATATATATATATATATATATATATATATATATATATATATATATATATATATATATATATATATATATATATATATATATATAAAGTTATGATGGATGGGATGATTATCTTCTATAATAGGACCCCTTCACTAACATTACCATGCAAGAAAACCCTCTCAAATTATACAAATGTACAATTGTTCATGACTGTAAATATTAGGACCAACAATATAGAAATGATGTAACAACTATATATATGACAAATCCATGCAAAATTTAGTAACGTGATTGATGTAGAGGCAATATGTAGCCATATAAAGATTGACAAATTTCCATTAGTCATCACCAACTTAAAAAGACTCTTTCTCATGACTGGAAACCCCTGTAAAATCATTTGTGTGAGTGCCCATGCAATGATGTGATGGTTGATAATACTGATGAGAGTAGCATTAGTGCTGAAAATTAGGCCCATAGTTGCCTTGGGTATGCTTCCATTGTCGTATGATGATATCACCTCATCATTGTTTCCATATTTGTCACCATATGCCTATGATACTTGGAGCAGCATATCCTCCATCACGAGATGAAAACCACTTGTAACCCCATACTCTTCATCATTAGCTTGAGCTGATAAAAAACTCAACTGCTATATCTCATCCTTGTCTTCTTTCTCCTTCATACTTTCTACCTCCCTTTTAGGTTGATTACACTTGATATTGCATTCTCCAAATCCGTATAAATTGCGATTACCTCATATACCTGATCTACCAAGAATTGGAGATGGTTGTGGTCAATAAATAACCACTTCTTAAATAGAGGCAATGGCTTTCCCTGAACAAACTTTGTCTCCCACTTGTTGTAATTGGACTTCCTCTTGCATGTCTTTTTGGGAACATCTTTGTACAATCACTTTCCCACTCTCTGATGACTTGAAGACTATTATCTATTTCTATCATATCCATATCAACTATCGCTGCCATACTATCATCTTGTTTTACTTTTTCAGTTTACTTCTCATACCTGAGCATGTTAGAATGAACCACACTCATCCCTTTTCTGTTTTATCTTCTTCATTGTTGGACCTACACATAGAGCACACACATTAGGGAAATCAAGAGCTTCCAAAATCACTCCTTCAACTACTTCATCATACCTCATAGACATGTTGCCTAACTTTCTTTCATTGCTTGCATTTTTCTCATATCTTCCACTCATATGATGGCTTTCAAAGGTCCCTTCATGCTTTCCCAAGCATAGCTGTAACATTACATATTCTTCCTCAAAATCAGACTTGTAGTGGTTGGAAACTAATTTGCACTAGCTGTACATGCCTCAAAATTGACAATAGGCTAAAAATTCTTCTACCATGTGACTAAATTTTCTTTTATGGCTGTCATAAAAGAGTAAGGGGAGTTGGAATTGTCATTAGTAATATACGAAAAAATAGTACAATAAATGTCATATTGAAAATCCTTAGTAAAATACATTAATGATAGTAATTTAGAGGCTAAAAACAACCACACTCTAACTGGAAATACTTCAACAACAACGAAAAATTGGAAAAAACTCAACTTTTTACTATGAACCATTGGTATGGTTGCCAACAAAATGTTGGGCACGCTGGAAATGTGGATAACAACAGGTCTACAATCTATAATGGTGATGCAATTTTGTAGACTCTTATCCTCCTTGACTTCTCCTTCACACATCTATGGGTGACAAATATATATGTAGCTTGACTCAAACAAAACCATGCATTATTGAGTCATAGGACCTTAAACAACCAAATAACATCTATTATAGTTTATACCTTCCCACATATAGTATCTCGTTGCCCCGACAATGTTGACTTTATCCATAGCCTGGTCTTGAAGTGTAGGACTTGGTTCCAAGGAGTGATCACTTTTGTAGCTCAAATGATCACCCAGATCCCACTCTTTTATGCACACACCATTTGTAATTTTTATGAAAGTATCTATGTGCCCCTTGCTACTCAACATGTTCTTCATCCTATCACCATTTTTAACATGTTGCCCATGATGACAAACTTCATGCAATGACATGGTAAGAAATAATAAATCTGAAATATGACTTTCCTTTTCATATAGTGGGTTGTAATCAAATTACTTACCTCCTTTTTCCGATTTAGAAGTAGGAGCTTTTGAGAGATTTGACTTGACACAAGAATCCTTGTAATTCAAAATTTCAAAATTAGTGGCATCAACTAACAGATTCTCCTTGGTTGCATGCTCATCACTATAGTTACTCTTACTCTCATACAACAATGATTCAATTTTTGCAATGCTTGGAAGATTGATAGGAACTTCTAGGATTATTTCTATTGAAAAACCTTCATTTTCCACTTGCATGTTGGATCTCTTTATGGGCTACTCACTAACTTCTTCCATATCTAAATTCTCTAGCTTCCTAATTTCTTCTTTAGGATCCTTTAAAAGTTGTCTTTCCATCTTTCTTCTTCAAGCTTCTATTTCTTTTTTTTGCATATGCATCCAAGATTTCTTCAAAGGTATTATAAAACATGTATATATCAACGTTCTAATCATATTCATCAAAAGCAAAAAATTTGACCTCATCTCTATCACACTGCTCTTCCAACCATGCCTCCTAAATATGATCATTCTATTGCATTCTTCTAAATGAATCTAGGGCTTTATAACTGATAGAAAACTGCTTCATAAGCTGATTTTTAATATCTTGTCTTTTGTTTGTACTTTTTACTTGCTTTTCTATTGATTTCTTCAAGACGATCCTTAGCTTTTTGTTGTTTTTTCTATATTTGCATCCAAACCTCTTAGATAAGATCTATGTATTCTTCCTTTTGTAAGAACTTCGGTCGTCAATCCATTGTAGACAACTCAAATCCCACGACTAACTAAAAGATGGCTCTGACAACACTAAAATGGTCCTTTTAGGTAAAAATTTAGCAATTCTGGAATTTGGGATAAACCTTTAAAATGAAAATACAAAATTTCATTTTTTTATCAAACCCTAACCATAAATAATTTTAGAATTTTGAAAACACTTATTTTAGATCAAAATGCAATATTTAATTGCCACAAACCCTTGCAAAATATGGAAATTTAAATATTAATTTTTGGAGTGAAACCCATGAACATCAAATTTGATTTTTTACCTAAATGCAAGCTTGAAAATTAGAATTAAACATAGATGGTAGTATAAATTGAAAATATTAATAATATCCTAACCCTCAAATAGTATCAAAGCCACTGTTTGACCCCTCTAGTGAAGTCACCCCACTCCCAGAGGCTCCTTTGAGTTGCAGCCACCTCCCAAACACTACCCTATGGTTGTGTCCACCTCAATAAACCCTTCAAACAGCTACGACCACCTCCCAAACACTGCCCTATGGCTACATTCACCTCAATTAACCCTCCAAACAATTGTACCCACCCTCAATTGGTTCCCAAAATATTGTGCCACCCTTCCATTAGGCTCTAACTGCCAACAAACATGATATTCTACCGAATTGCGACCCCTGAATGAAGTCATCAAGATGAATTTGAGGGTTTTCGTCCCCAAATCAGAAAGCTAATGAAAGTTTTTACCCTCAATGGATGAACATGCAAACAAGCATGCTTAGCTTTAAAAAAATTGATTGCTAGATAATAGATAGATGCAAAAAATAGACCTCTCCACCTTATTTTATACCTTTTCCACTCAAACTCCAAACTTACTTTATTTTAATAATAAAACATAAGTTGTCGACATTACTTTTTGGCCACTTAATCATATTATTAAGTTTACTTTAAAGTATTTAAAAATACTTTTTATTTTAATAATATTATTATTATTAAGTAGTACAAAAGATTAGAAATGCCCAGGCCCAACTTAAATAATATTATTAATTATCTTAATCTAGAAAAGGGGACATTACATCGACACACAAGTGTACTACTTGTCCTTTTTTTTCCAAGTATTTCAATTATTCAGCTTTCAGATTTTACGCACTAATTCATTGTAACATGCTCTTAGTTGCATGTAACATACAAACAACAAATTCAAGCAGGACTCAAGTCAAAGCAAGGGGTATTGTACACACCAAGATACACATTTATTTATTTTAACTGGCAATTTTATCTTTATGCATTATTAGATTAAATGATGGGTAAATGTAGAAACTAAAATATGATTTTATATGATAAACTGGTCTTGTACACTTGACAAATATCACTCATGGTTCAACCCCTCAATTTAGGACGTTTCCACTACCAAGAGGCTCATGTTCATCATCTCATTGTGCCTAAATATTTATCTTATAGTTTGACCCTGATATTATGATTATCCATATCATCTATAACCCATAGTCTACATAAAACTTGATTTATATCCTACTCTTACAGTACATATCTTCAACAACTTTCAGTCAATCCAAAAACTATCGTTTAGACTTAGACACTAGGGTCGATGCTAGTTGCAATGCACCTCATGAAAAACAAGTGACTTCAATTGCTAATTGACATAAGATTGCCCGATAAGACTAAGATCCCTACTAGTGGGATGATAAGGAGCTCACCTATGAATACATGATGATTATGGGATCAATGGTACTCTCATTTGGATCTAAACTAGAATGTTATTCATGGCTCATTGAGACATGCTTTGGTTATAAACAATGTGACTATGCTAATTTGATGGTTATACTTCCATGGTGGTGTTGATTGCAAGAGTAAGTGGGTTATGCAAACAGTAAGTCTGATTTAGAAATACTTGAATTACTGCCCTATATCACAGTTAGACTATACATGCACTACCTGCTATATGGACCTCACTTCATGACCTTGTGAATTGATTGGTAAACTAATTGTGTTGATTTAAATTAAATGATCTAGCATGCTTATGGTTGCAAGCTTTAACTATTAGAATAAAAGAATTTTATGGGTGCAATAAGTGTGCAGAAACATGGAATTGTCAACAAAAGAACAAGGACAACGTCAAACATTGTCGTATCATGTGTGATCCTATCTTTGACTCATATCTTGTCTAAACCATTAGCTAATCCAAGTTGAATGCCTTGTATGCCATTCGATCATTCCTTTAAATCTTTGTGTCTTAGTGGTTGTAATCGTTGATGGGTTGGTCAAACCACCTTTGGCTATCGTTTTCAATGTATAAGAACAAAGTAGACGAATGTTTAGAATGCCTAGTGGCAAAATTGCAGACTTGTCCGTTAATTGCCTTTGCCTTGAGCCCTATGTAGAGAGGTGAGTTGTCTTAGAAGCAACCATAAGACTCTACTAGAGATTTTATGCACCATTATGGACTGACAAGGAAAACGTCCATTTATGAGGGCATGTTTTGACTAGGTGGTGAGGAGGAGAGAACACCTGTTTGAGGAAGGCAAATCTCTTAGAAAAGGAATTTTTGCCATTTTAGTAAGGGGAGAAGAGGAAATTAAGGGAAGATCCTAGAGAGGGAGAGCCTCGATTGGTAAAAATATTTAGAAAATATCCAGGAAGGACCAGGATCAGTTGGTAGGTTTTTTGTTGGCTTGACTTTTATGATAGCTAATCAAATGAAGTTGTGTATTTCATAACTATTTTTACTATGTTCGAAAGAAGTAAGGTTGATTGGCTACTTATTATCTTTGCTTATTTTTCCCATGGCTATGTTTGAGTCACCCCATAGTCCTTACCCTTGTGTGGGAGTTTGGAGTTGAGACATTCCTCCATGATACTTCTTGTTGTTAGAACTTCTATTTGCTTGGATAGTAAGGTTGTTGATATTGAAGGAGCAACGTCGGGCTCCCACTTCCACCCCAACTTATTGTATTATTTAAGACATAATTTGTTTGGTGGAGGCCAACAGGGAAATTGAAGAGATGCATCTCTTTCCTCTCACTTGTATATATATAGAGTGATTTCTCATTATTCAAGAAGTATAAGAAAGATAATTCATTGTAAAGCAGATTGTTGTTCTTATTATTCAATATATAAGAGATATATTGTTGCTGGGTTTTTCACTTCAAGTTGGAGGGTTTTCCCAGGGTATATTGTTGTGTTGATTGTTCATTGTGTTGCATTTTCTGATTGTTTCAAATCTGATCATAAAACTAGCATGGTATCAGAGCGGGTTTGAAGAAGATCCTGATCAGATTTGTCATTGTAGTAATACTCTATTGTTCTTTATATCTCCTGGCTATCCCTAATCGGCTGGGAACATGCATAATGACTGGGCAATCCGACCGCGATTTAATAATCTTATGCAATCTCAAATCAGTGGAAGAATAGATTTATGAAACCATTCACAAGGCCTAACAGTGTATAGTTTACTCGTTAATAGAGTACAAGATATATACTTCACATTAAATATTCTCGCTCCCAAAGAGATTCCAGATTTTAGGATAAATTTATCTATTTGCCCACACTTGCACTTCCATTGTTAACCACAAACAACATCATGTACCCAGATGGAGCTGTTACCGAATTTGGAGGTGTCGTCACCCCTGCATTATATATTCCTCTTACTCTTTGATGAGTATTTGATGAGAGAACCAGAAGCCTCTGGTTCATGGAAAACAAGTGAGTTGTGAAGGAAGGCGCGTAAATATGGAACTCAATATTGTTGGGAGTGTAATCGAATCTCGTTCCATAACCAACTGAAGAATGAGATGAGTGGTTATGATGGGCCGACATGACTGATAAAAAATTTCTAGATAATAGCGTTGTAAGCTTCCAGACAGAGCTCTGTGGGATGAGTGGTTTCAGACAGAATGTATCCGACGTGGGGATTCGATCCCTCGACAAAAATACATCCTTCGGGCCAAACATTTATAGAGGAATGTTACATTCGGGGAATAGTGGACGCTGCTAGTGTGGAGAATCGACGCCCTGGAACTGCAGCATGTCTATAGAGATATGGAGAGAGAGCTGGATTCCTTCCCAGCGCCCAACCAGTGGTTCCGCTCTCTGCTCCATTTATAATGAGAATCTCTCTTGGGAAGAATTGGCATGTCTCCCATTGCCCAACCAAGATTTGAGTCCATATTAACTATTCTTCTACAGCTCTGAAGGGAAGAGACAAAATCCCCAGCATTTGTAGATGCAAAACCGTTATCAGGAGTGCCACCACAAACAAGAAATTCAACATTTTTGAAATCCATTGGAGGCCCCCAGTGGTAGAATTACAGATGTTAATGATGCCTCTCCTCAGAAGGAATCATGTGAATATTTGTTCTATTCGGCATTGTCAAGCAATGTACCTACCGACATCAACATGGCAGAAGAGATGGAGTGTTCACAGTAGATGGGAAGCATCCAAAGGAGACCCTGATGAGTGTGAGAAGCCCATTCTAAGCATTTCAAAATCATCGCGCTTCTCAAACAAAACCGCTGCCAATGTATATGTAAACGTAAACGGCAATAATCATATTAAACATTGCGATTACCAGATGGAAGGGTCATTGTCTAAGCCATGTTGTACAATATTCAGTGCCTCCAGAGACATTATTGCACAGGTTAAAAGAAAGCATGCCAATGCCAAATCGGACATAATGCTTGGGGATGATGTTTTCAACCTGGTTGTCCAACACGGGGTGGATCAAGCATTTGTAATGGCTCTGCTTATCATGTTTAATCGGATAATAAGTTGAGTTCACAAATTTCATGGACCACACACGCTAACCATCAATGGTAGTGGTACCAACCTGCACGTTGAAAGCTGGCTGGCTATGAGCTGGCCTGTCGCCTAGAAAATATTTAAACAAAATGTAATCCTGTGCAAAAGCATATCATAAGATGACGAAATGGTTGCATTATTTATTGAGGCTAGGCTTGTGAAAGGAATTTCTCATATCGAACTTCTGCAAAACACAGATTTTGTGGTGATGTATGGTTCCAGGTGATATATTTGTGTGATCTTTGGCATCGAAGATTGGCTCACCTTCACTTTCGTGCTATACCTATCATGGAAAAGATGGTCATGGGTCTTCCAAAATTCAACCAGGAGCATGAAGGTACCTGCAAAGGTTGTGCCATGAATCTAAAGAAGTGCTTGAGAGGTTCAAAGCATTTAAAGCTCAGGTAGAGAATTTATCTGGGAAAAGAATCAAATTTATGAGATCCAACAATGGAGGGGAGTGTACCTTTGAAGGATTCTGTAATTTTTGCATTGAAGCAGAGATTAAGAGGGAGTTATGTTTCCCTTACAACCCTCAATAGAATGGTGTTGCAGAAAGGAAGAACATATCTATTGTAGAAGCCGCTAAAGCTGTGATTCATGATAAAGATCTGCAAACCTTCATTTGGGCTGAAGCATCTAAGACAACTATTTATGTTCAGAATAGAAGCCCTCACCGCATTTTATAGTACATGACTCCCAAAGAAGCATTCACAGGGGTGAAGCTGTAAGTAAATTGAGGATCTTTGGTTGTACAGTGTATGTTCATATACCAAAAGATAAAAGGACAAAGTTGAATCCTTCTGGCAAGAAAGGAATATTTGTAGGCTATAGTGAGACTTCCAAAGCCTATAGAATTTACATTCTAGGTCAGAAGTTGATTGAGATCAGCAGGGATGTTACATTTGAAGAGGATGTTGCATTCAAAAGATCTAAGAGCATTCATATGGAGATAGATAATGAAGACCAAGAGTCTCCTCAGAATATAGAAATTGACCATACTCCTAAGATTCAGAGGGAGGCTTTTTATTCAAAAGAAGATGATGATCCAGTTAAGCCCTTGGAACCAACTGATGGACCTAGTGACATTGTTGTAGTATGAAAAAGACCTCGGTGGACTCGAGAAAACATGCAAGTGGCAGAAAAATATGCAGCTCCCCGACGATCTCTTAGAGAAAGCAAGAGACCTCATAAATTATCAGATTATGCGTTATTAATGAGTCAAATTATTGAGTTTGAGCTTTCTAGTGTTGAGGAAGCTACTAGTCAGCAAGTATGGAGAGATGTTATGGCTGAAGAGTATCAATCCATCCTCAAGAATAACGTTTGGGATATTGTACCTAGACCTGAAGGAAAATCTGTTGTTTCTTCTAAGTGGCTCTTCAAGATCAAGCATGCAGCAGGGAGCAGTCATTTGTAGCATTGAGTACAACAAAGGCAGAGTAAATTGCAGCTTGTATGGCAGCTCTGGAAGCAGTATGGCTTCTTAAGCTCCTTGCAGGATTGTTTGGACAATCAATGGAGCCTACCATCATTCATTGTGATAACCGGAGCTGTGTGAAGATTTTTGTCAACCCAGTGTTTCATGACAGAACCAAGTATGTTGAGATCAAATACCATTATATCAAAGATATGGTATTGAGGAAGGCTATAAAGTTGAGGTATATCAGCACTGATGAGCAGACGGTAGACATTCTCACCAAGCCTCTCTTCAAGTTAAAGTTTGTGTACTTTTGAGATAAGCTTGGTTTAGTGGAGAATTCAGCGTTAACTGAGAAAGAGTCTCAACATCAGTAATCCCTTAATAATGAGTTCTTCTCTGTGAGAGAAGATCGAGGTGAAATCCCTTGATAACGAGTTCTTCTCTGTGAGAGAAGATCGAGGTGAAATCCCTTGATAACGAGTTCTTCTCTGTGAGAGAAGTTCGAGGTGAAATCCCTTGATAAATGAGTTCTCTGTGAGAGAAGTTCGAGGTGAAATCCCTTGATAACGAGTTCTTCTCTGTGAGAGAAGTTCGAGGTGAAATCCTTTGATAACGAGTTCTTCTCTATGAAAAAAGTTCGAGGTGAAATCCCTTGATAACGAGTTCTTCTCTGTGAGAGAAGTTCAAGGTGAAATCCTTTGATCCCACCCTCTAGAAGAACCATGGTGGATATCATGTAAAGTGATGAACACTTGTACATACTATGCATTGCTGTAGCCATTGTGGTTGACATCACGATGAGGTGATATGTCTTATGCAGCTGGAAGTATCCTCCCTAGTTGAGAGGGAGTGTTGATGTTGAAGGAGCAGCGTCGGGCTCCCACTTCCAGCCCAACTTCTTGTATTATTTAAGACATAATTTGTTTGGTGGAGGCCAACAGGGAAATTGAAGAGATGCATCTCTTTCCTCTCACTTGTATATATATAGAGTGATTTCTCATTATTCAAGAAGTATAAGAAAGATAATTCATTGTAAAGCAGATTGTTCTTAGTATTCAATATATAAGAGATATATTGTTGCTGGGTTTTTACCTTCAAGTTGGAGGGTTTTCCCAGGGTATATTGTTGTGCTCATTGTTCATTGTGTTGCATTTTCTGATTGTTTCAAATCTGATCATAAAACTAACAAAGGTTACATCGAGTAAGACTAATGATGCCTCAAAAGGCTACATTCTTCACAATGGAAGAAGGGGTAGGTCTCTCACATGGGGCATGATGGTAGGTTGCCTAAGCCCTCTCAAGATTGCTTTTAAGAACATATCTTAGTGGTTGTATGCCCGATGGTTTCTATTTGTGTTTGTTCTTTCATGTTTTTATGCTTGCTGAAATAGATTAGAGGTTGGTAACCTCTTCGAATTTGAGATGTTTGGATTGACACCTTGTGAATAGCCATCTCCTTGACCCCAAGACTTCTTGATGACCTTCTTTATTTATTTGCCTTGCACCATGATGAGAACATGCCTGGAGTTGGGAGTCCTGCTTGGGGGTGCCTAGAGCAGTCACTTGATGATGGCAAAAGGTTGGGAGGTGAGCTCACCTTCTATTGGCCAAATTTGCACTTGGAGCTAAAGAGAAGCTCGTCATCAACGATGGATTATTCTATGTGGTTGCTTTCTATAACTGGCTATAAGCCACGGATTACTTATTATCAGTTGAACCAATTGTAATTTTTATATTATTGACTTATTGTGGGCCAAGATGAGAGCCATTCTATTTATGTATTTTATCCACTGAATGTTCTGGTTATTATTGTTAAGAACTATTGAATAAGCTTCTTCTTATATCTAAATAATAAACCTCTTGATAAACTCATCGTTGAGAATGGAATCCTTGGGGATGCTTGTGTATCACAACTAAGGCTTGGCCAAGTTAAGGGCCATCTATATATATGGCCCTTAACTTGGCCAAGCCTTAGTTGTGATATATATATATATATATATATATATATATATATAAGCTTAGTCCAACAAGATAGATCACAATAAAACACAAGAGGAGACACAAGCATGATCAATAATACACTAATCATTACGAGGTTTTAATCCGAGTAAGCATATCAACAAATGAAAGAGGCATGTAGGCCTAAGAGTTGCTCCTTAAATATCAAATTCCTTCCAGGAAAATCTATAGTCAAACCTCTTGTTGCACTCAATAATAGAAGCTCATGAGTTATTTAAGATCTTATCCCACATGGATTATGCCAAATCATAACAGGGTCAACCATAACATGATTCATACAAAAGAACACATGCTACTACAATTATTAACAACATAGCAGTATATTTCACTTGCTTTCTTATATTAATAAGTCCTTTTTATTTAGGTCATCTAAGAGTAAAGTTATTACAAGCAATTCAAGATATAATGAACAAGCAATCATAGTATTATGATTGCTTGTTCATTATATCTTGAATTGCTTGTAATAACTTTACTCTTAGATGACCTAAATAAAAATGACTTATTAATATAAGAAAGCAAGTGAAATATACTGCTATGTTGTTAATAATTGTAGTAGCATGTGTTCTTTTGTATGAATCATGTTATGGTTGACCCTGTTATGATTTGGCATAATCCATGTGGGATAAGATCTTAAATAACTCATGAGCTTCTATTATTGAGTGCAACAAGAGGTTTGACTATAGATTTTCCTGGAAGGAATTTGATATTTAAGGAGCAACTCTTAGGCCTACATGCCTCTTTCATTTGTTGATATGCTTACTCGGATTAAAACCTCGTAATGATTAGTGTATTATTGATCATGCTTGTGTCTCCTCTTGTGTTTTATTGTGATCTATCTTGTTGGACTAAGCTTATCTATAGATGAATAGAACTCAAATAAATCGTGAAAACTAGTCAACTCTAAAACAAGGGTAGTCGAATTCACTCGAACTGCTGAATTGTTTTAAAGTACCCCATTTGCATGAAATCAATGCAAATGCCAAATTAAGAACGTTTGTACTGCCAGAACGTTTCGAGCAAACGAGACAAACGAGAATGCATGCATGAAATTTATAGCTGTTTGAAACGTTCAACGCTTTGCCCATTCATCATGTAAGACAACTCTATTTTCAGAACTAAAACGTGCTTGCTTTCTTAGACACGTTCACTTCGTTGGAGTCACTCACGTTAGTATGTGCATGATCTTTGTTTATCCTGCCTTTGTTTTATTCGTTGTTCATGCTTATGTCCATGTTCAGTTCTGCTTTAATTCGGGAATCAAGGTTTATTTTAACTTTCGTCCTTCGGACAAATTGTCCGAAGGACTCTCTGTCTCTTCTCTTTCTCGGGCTTGGCATTTCCTTTTCTTTTTTTTGGCTTTGGCTTGCGCCCTTGTCTTTTCTATCGGGTTTTTTAAAACTGTCCTTGTTCCTTCGAACTTTTTGTCCGAAGGAATTTGTTTCCTTGCCAATTTTCCCGAATTTATTCCTTTTAGGCTCTTATGTCTTGCCTTTGATTTTCTTCGAACTTTTGCTGACTTCAAATTCTCGCGAATTTCCTATTTGACAATTATTTTGAAGGATCCTTCTTTGCCTTTGTTCTTTTATTTTCTCCGAGTTTTTTATCCTCTCGAAATTCTTTGGACTTTTTGTCCGAAGAAATTCGTCTCCTTTGGCTATCTTTTCCCCGAAGGGCAAGTGCCCTTCGGGTACTTTGCTTTTTTCCTTTGCTTATGTCTCTGCCCTCTGCAAGGGCTTCTGCTTCCCAATAATGCCCTTTGAAACTTTTGAAACAGTCCCGCCACCGACCAAGTGCCCTCCACAAGGGCAAATGTCCTTCGGAAAAATGAATTTTGTCCTTCGAAATTTTGCCAAGGTCTTCTTCGTGCTTGAAGTGTCCCACGCAAGGACACATACCCTTCGGGGAAATTGTAAATGTCCCTACGCGACGCCCAGATGTCCTCCGCAAGGGTTATGTCTTCCAAGAGTGCCCTTCGAAAGAATTGAAAAGGTCCACTTCACCGACCAAGTGCCCTCCGCAAGGCATGTCTGCCTTCAAAAGTGTCCGAAAGAATTGTAGGGCACCAGGGCTTTTTGTAGAGCACCCAGGGTTTTTGTACGGTTTTGAAGGGCACTCAGGGTTTTCATAACTGTCCTTAATCCTTCGGACTTTTGTCTTGACTTGAAAACCGGTCTTCTCAACTGTGTTTTTCTCCCTTCTTTCAGAGAAAAAACTCGAAGAAAAAAGCCTTGAACGGCTACCACTTAGTCATTTTTTCAGACTTTTACACAGTCCTTTGAGAGCTCTTTCTCTCGGACAAAATGCCCGAAGAAATAGTCCACCTTTTATACCCGAAAAATTCCTTGGGAAGATAAAATAAATAAACTTAAAGCTTGTATATATTCACTGTATTTGCACTTTTGGCTGTAATCAAGCAAGCTCCTTGGAAACCTCTGAATGGCTAAAATTCCCCTGACTGTAGATGGCCACTTGGGTGGCTGTAAATGTTCATTTAAGGACCCCAAAAGTGATTCACAAGACAAACTTGGCACCATAGCAAAGTTCCGAAGTGTAGGGGTGACAATTTGCCCTGTGGGGGCAAAATTGTCAACAGTACTTTCTATATTTATCATACTTTCATCACTGTATCTGAATATTGTGAATCTGGGTTATTTAATTGCTTGAGTTTTAAAATAGTTTAGTTATTTGTTTGATAAGGCTATTCTCCTTTAACTCTTTCCAAAAAGGGTTAAACACAATCATTTTCATCAATCAACCAAAACAATTATTTTTAGTTTGATAAACTAAGTTTCTAGAAATAAGCTTTCCATTTCACTTCTTCATAATTACCAGGACTACGTCATAGCATTTCATTTTTCCAGGTAGTGAACTTACGAGAAAAAAAATGCAATTACTCAACCACTTAAATGAATTGATAAATTGATCATATAACAACAATAACAACCAATTTACTCCAAATTTATAAAAAGAGTTTAATCCATAAATAGTTGTTAAGTGTCAAAATTAAGAATTATAGGTGCAAATGGCCTACATCTAACAATGACCCACAAAAACCAATGAGGTTGCCTAATTCTCCATTTGAAACCCACACAATCATGCCCTAACAATGATGAATCTTCAGCTGTGACATTTTGTGTAATAGATGAGATATATGCCCTTGATTCAACCCCCAGTATTTCCATCTCTTACTCAAGTGCCTCATATACCATATACTCAGCCCTGCTCGAATTTACAACTTTACAATAAGTTCATTTATTATTTTCATATTTCAACAAGAATTATATACTATTTGTCATTTAGCTCTTACCTGAAAAGATGAGCTTCAAATTTGGTATGTTATGACTGATATTACCCAATATCGACTAAGAGATATGTTCTTTTAAAATTGTTATATATATTTCTCAATCTCTAGTGTTGATAAGGATGTTTGGATGCCTTGTTTCTCTTTTGTTATCTGTTCATGGCAACATTTCAAGTTTATCAAAGTCCATCCTTCAGCTTGATCAGGATGTTTTCGTAATGTTTAATGCATTATTATAAAAGTTAGTTTTTCTAGAAAAAACGTTGGAGAGAACCACTTTGTACCATAAAACCTCCAACGCATGTTGAATATATAATTTACTAAAGGCAATTAGTCATATTCAGTAAGTTTCAAGATGTAGCTCAGACAAACGATCAGTATCATGTATTAGTTTGATGGATTTCAATCTTTTCTTAAACGTTCGTGGAATTTCCCATTTTTAATATGTACAACTGTTTGTGGACGTTAATATAATTCAATATCGAGTTCAATTTTTCTGTTGTAACCGGAGCATTAAAATGTTTGGTATAATTTTTCATTTGTGGCACAAGTGAAAGCATCTACTTGCAATACTTTTGTGGAACGAGAGGGAAACTCTCAGCAATCCCTTTATGTATGCAAGCATTGCTTTCATAGAACATTGAAGATGAAATTGGAGGTTATTCATGCAACTTGGGAGATGAAATTAGAGGTCAATTTGTGGAACACGATATAGAAGAGAGCAGTCTTATGCCCAAATGTTGAAGAGAGTGTCGTCTCAAATACACAAACCTATCTAGTGATACCATTTGATTTGAAATGTACAGTGTGTATGCAAGAATTGTACCTAAGCAAATGCATGTCGCCGAGGAATAATAATTTTAAACTCAAAACCAACATGTCACATCATGGCCGCATACAATAGCCAGGTCAATCTATTGATTAAAGCTCAAATCAGAGCACCTTGAAAATGATACAGATTACAATTCACCTGTGTCAATGACCAAAATTACTTTTTCATTTTATATAATGTACAAACTCCATTCATCAATCCTTTCAAGCAATTTAGAGCGTGAGTTTCAAATCTGCATCTACTTCTTCAGATAGTTCACTGTCTTTGGTAACTTCAACCCAACTATTTCCTTGTCTTCTGTACCGAGGCATCGAAAGACTCAAAATAGATGCTTCAGCAGGTCTAGCTTCCCTAGAATCATCACAAACTGACCTGGACCTAGAAGTGCTACAACCATTATCGAGCTTAAAGTTACAAGGAATGCTTTGCAATGAAGATTGCTCTAGAAGTGACAAAGGCTCTCTATTTGTAGTCCTTTGTCCAAGCCCCAATTCAAGGCTAAATTCCCAGTCACTTGCACAGCTTTCAGCCGCTCCACAATTTCTTTTAATAGGAAATAATTGAAGGCATCGTACAGAATCATGTATAGTCAGCCTTGAACCAGAGGACCAGTTACTTTCTACAGGCATCACATAGCGCTCTACTTGTCCAGATTGTAAAAAGGTATATTCGGTCCTTGAAATCATGTTATCTGATATATTGACCTGTGTAGGTTCTTGAGAAGCTGTTCCACTGAGATTCTTTTCATCTAAAATTTCATGATCACAGGTAGCTTCATCATTTGAATCACACAAAAGAATATGATCATAGATTTTCAAGGTCCCACCTGCTTCCATATTCTGAAATTTCTCTTCAGATTCCAGGGAATAATGCTCAGGCCTTGGTACTTGTACAGATTCATTGTCCATTATGATTTTCCCCTTATGAAGACTGACCGTGACAGCTTTTTCCCCTTTTTCAGAATATTTCTCTAATGATAGCTTATTATAACCATGATGTGCAATATTTGAATCAGAGCAGGAAGAGTTAGCCTGATGAATAGATCCCATCTTCCCCATAGCATCTATTCTGCATTTTCCTCCTGAAGCTGAATAGCAGTGTGTTGTCAATTCTGGATGTGAACAACAAGATAAACTGTGAGAATATTTCTTATGGTCCTTGTGCCTTCTAATTCTGAAATAACTGTTCTGGTGTCTATCGTATCTCCTATCCCTATCCCTTGCATTTTCTCTGTGTATTTTTACCCTCCTGGTTTCTTGTATCTTCTTCTTCACCACTATGGTTTCTACCCCTCTCTTTCTTACCTTCCTTTTCTCTACTATAGTTTCTATGCCGCTCTCGTCTACCTTCCTTTTCTCTACTATAGTTTCTATACCGCTCTCGTCTACCTTCCTTCTCTCTATTACTGCTTACACTCCTCTTCCAGTTACATTCCTTTTCCCTACTCCTGCCTCTACCTCTCTCTCTCTTATCTTCTTTTTCCCTCCAGCTTCTGTTATAGTAAAACTCTCCTTTGAAACTTTTGTTCTTGGACATCTTCGCCATATTCCAACCCTTATCTGCCTCCCCGACAACAGAGGTAAAAGAATGAGATTGTGTAACCCCTCTGCTACCATTGGCACAGTATTTATTAGTATGATTTCTACTGCTATCCTCTTTTATTGAAAAAAATAAGCAGAACGTCCACAGGCTGGCTCCAGGTTATTCTGAACTTCAATGTCAGGTTTGTCCTGTGTCATAGAAACCTAAACTTAAATTGTTGCAAGCCATTTCAAATTTTCAGGGAAAACATTCATCAAACACCTAAACTTATAAAATTAATCAACTTTACTTGAAGCTGCTTATATGCCAGATTTTCAAGTAGATGATCTGAAGGGGGGAATAAAGATTTCCTAAAAGCAGACTTAAAACCAGGTGGATGATCTAAGGATGTCAATGGACAATTCCCTAAAGCAGACTCAAAACCAGGTGGGCATTCAGATGAAGACAGATTCAGCATTCCATTAGCAGGGTCAGTACCATGAGAAAAATGCAAAGAAAACCAAGGATCCCCAACAGCAGGCTCAAGACTAAGTGTACAGCCTGGAGAAGTCACCAAAGGCTTCACAGAAGCAAATTCCAGACCAGGGGAACATTCTGCTGAAGAAACGAGATGCATCATCGAAGTAGTTTCCATACCAGGTGAACAGTCTGGAGAAGATAACAGCAGCTTCATATGAGCAGGGTCTAAACCATGTGGGCAGTCTGGTGAGCAAACCAAAGGCCTCATAGAAGTTAGTTCAAGACCAGATGGACCATCCAGAGAAGTCACCAAATGCTTTACCAAAGCAGATTCTACACCAGGTGAACATTCAGCTGAAGAACCCATATGCTTCATATAAGTAGGTCCCAAACCAGGTGGACAGACTGGAGACGACATTATAGTCTTCATAAAAGCAGGTTCTAAACCAGGTGGGCAGTCTGGAGAGGAAACCAGAGACTTCATAGAAGCCAATTCTAAACCAGGCGGACAGTGTGGAGAAGACACTGAAGGCTTTAAAGAAGAAAGGTTGAAACCAGGTGGAAACTCATTGGACTCTAATACGGTACCAGGTAGACAATTGCAATCTTGTGAAGAGAATCCAGATGCCAAATTCTTATCTGATGACTCCATGTTGTCATTTGGCAACCCCAAACCTGCTGTTAATTCCCCTTCCTGCAGTTTTGCATGGACCCCAAAGCTGTTCATATTCGCAAGCATAGCTTCAATATGCTTCCTAGAGTTATTCCTGGAAATAGCAGATAAATGATGAAAAACAGGTGGCAATTCAAATCCAGGAGGAAAATCATGCTCATTATTAGCAGAATATGTACTGGACTGCTCATTTCTTCTCTCAGCATCTTTGTCATGGCTAGTACTGAGCATGTATTTGGGAATCTTTCCAAAGATCTTCACTGATCCAGACCAGGGTGCAATCGATGAAAGGCGACCCTGTTCAAATGGTATACATCTATCTGACTTGGAATTATCATCATGACTCAAAATGGATTTTGAATTAGACAGAACAAATGTCTTTGTAGAACTAGTCTCAATCACATTATCTAGTTGAGACTCTGAACTTGAGTTTGGTCTTTCTGACATTCCTATCTGTCCTCCTCCATCTATATGAACATTAATACCTTCTTCCCCTTCAGGAAGTTTTCTGAAGATCTTTGCTGAGCCAGACCAGGACGCAATTGATGTAAGGCCACCCTGTTCAAATGGCATACAACTGCCTGAATTGAAATTTTCATAGTGTCTCAATATACGTTTTGAATTGGGGAGAACAGATGTCTTCATGGTATTACTCTCAATCACATTAGCTAGTTGAGACTCTGGCCTTGGTGCTGGTGTTTCTGTCAATCCTATTTCTCTTCCCCCTTCCATATCAACATCCATATCTTCTTCCCCTTCACTGCAACCACTGGTATTTATGGATGTCAACTGCCTAGGTAATGGATTGTTGTTTTTCATCAAAAGGGAACTTGGACTTGGTTGCACAACGTTACTCCCAACATTATCGCAACCTGGAAATTGTCGTTTTGGATCAGAGAAAGGGGTCTTCTTTCCACCTCGAAATACACCCCAAAGATACATCCATCGATTGTAGCCTGTTCATAAAAATGAATTGTTATTTATAAGATCATAAATCATGAAATGAGAACAATTAATCTACAAGATATTGTATACACATGTTTCTAATTTAGTTTAAAACCACGGGAGAATTGAGCAGTTTGGAATCATATCAAATATGTAATGGTATCCACATTGGAAATATAGAACTAATACCAAAACCTCTAGATAACTTCTGTTGTGTATGTTGATAAAGTTGAGCACCAAAAGTATATATTATGTAACACAGAAACATCAACTGTGAGATGAAAAAGAAGTTGATTAAGAGTTCAAGAAAAACAGGAAATCCTAAGAGTGATCAAGAGGAGGTTGAATCCTAATTCTATACTTCTACATGAATTTTTTGATATATTATCATCTCTAGTCTAGATGATTATTAATTTTCTCTTCCAGCAATGGGGATCTGTAGCTGCAGTGATGATAGACGTAACATATTTCAATGGTTTTTATTTGGCTTCTTTCTATTCATAATATTGATCATATGAGAATTGTGATATGCCTAATTCTAGAATGCTGAGTTACCATCATGGGAAAAAAGTGTGTTTTGACATCTTATTTGTGGTTCATGAGAAGCTAGAATAATCCTATTCAGATCTTTTCCCACTGACAGAACCGGTAAAAGCATGCATAGTGATACCTCTTGAATAACACATGACATTAACGAGACATATTCAAGGCTACTACTGAACAGATGTAATTGTAATATAAAATTAAAAAGTAATTTTAGATATTATCCAGATGATTGTTTTTAAATTTAATGGCATCTTTAAATTTTTGGTTTTGTATTTTAAATATATGACGCCAATTATGATTAATGCTTTAATCAATAATTTAGTAATCACATACAGATGAATTATCTTCTGAGTTTAAATTAGAAAATACGGATTTTCTATCCAAACATTTTAAAGCTTGGGTGTATTCTTTATCTTTTCTCTAAGAGAGCTGTAAATTTTGAAGTATAACTCACTAAATTGCATAAATGCAAATTGTTAGGTAAAGTTCCATAACAAGATTTTTGCATTTAATATGGAACATAAACATGAATTATTTATATCTACTATTAACTATTATTTTTTGCAATTTTATATTATGACATAAATATCAAGCTGTGTTGTACGAAATGCGCCCGTCCCCCTTCCCCCCGCCTCCTGCCTGGGCACGCATCCAGTACAGGGACATCCAGAACAGTGACATGAATTATTTATATCTACTATTAACTATTATTTTTTGCAATTTTATATTATGACATAAATATCAAGCTGTGTTGTAGGAAATGCGCCCGTCCCCCTTCCCCCCCCCCCCCGCCTCCTGCCTGGGCACGCATCCAGTACAGGGACATCCAGAACAGTGCCGGAAATGTCTGGCACTGTTCCAGATGTCTCCGGGCATGCCCGGGATGTTTCCGGCAGGGTTGCGGCGACTTAAAGGCAAAAAAAAAAATACTAAAAAAACTTTGAAAAAAAATCCTAAATCGCTGCAAACTCTTTATAAAAGCAGCTCCCTCACTCTAAAGACCACACCAAAGTCCGAACAGTATGTAAATAAAATAAACATTTAAGTATAAGTTTACATTTAGAAAGGGACATCTAGTTTAAATTATATTTTATTTATATACTTTCAGGATGTTTGAGAGTGGTTTCAGACCTCTAGGAGCTATAATGCAAATTCTAGGTTTTGGAGGATCCTATCATATTTCAGACTTAGTCAGATTCCAGGGTTTCAGACTTAGTCATATTTTAGGGTTTCAAGATTTCAGGGAGACATCATAGGAGGTATGTATTTTTAAGTGTTTTATCTTTTATAGACAAATATTTTCATACTATGTAGTTTCAAGTGTTTTACTTCAAAAATGAGTTATATATATATATATATATATATATATATATATATATATATATATATATATATATATATATATATATATAACTCATTTTTTAAGTAAAACACTTGAAACTACATAGTATGAAAATATTTGAGACGTACCCACGACGTATCCAAATCAAGGTTTTTGAAAAATGGCATACCCGTGTACCCAAGACGTCCCAGTCCCCGTACCCATACCCAAACAACATAGATATCAAGTAATCATGATTTAGTTTTTGCATGCATATGCAAAGGAAAGGTGGGTGTAAATTACCATAAATGGCAAGGCCTATATGAAAAATAACAAATTGACATCAATATAAGGGATTCCTATAGACTAGAAGATGATGGAACATCCAAACAGAATCCGAGAAAATCATTTTGGCATGCAAAAAACCTTAAAACATGTTCAACAATGCTTCAATCGGCAATTTGTGAGGAAGAGAGTTGACCACTCATCTGTAGGTGTGCACTTTGTTATCAGTCCAAACAAGACAACTGGAAGCTTGAATTATGCCAGCAATAAACCAGTAAAAAGGATTACAAAGCCTTCAGTAAAGGTATTGAGTGCTTCAATTCCCAGTCAAAATTTAATCAAACATACCTTTGATGGTGTCAAATAGACATGTCGATGTTATCATTATTTGCAGCAGTTAAAGGACACAAAATCACATTTACAGATGTCAGCAAGAGTAAACTATCACAAATCGACAAGATCTCACTCTTACAGGCTGTCCTTTTCCATGTAGTTCCAAGCAAAAAAAATGTATTGCATGCACGAGTTCACCTCTTTAAGATGCCAATGCCATGCTAACATCATCATAAAGTATTTCCAAGTCTGACATTTTTATATAAAAAAAATGTTTAAATTATGGCAAAAATATAGAAAAACAGCCCTCTGTCCAGCAGTCAGCACAGGTCGAAGGGACAATTCTAAAATCAGTGCATGTCTGACTGGAGCTCATGATCAAACAATTATCTAAAACGGGCAGAATTTAAATATATTAAATGAGTGTTATTTTTCCTATAGTTGAAGGCAAAAGCATTCTTTAGTGGTCAAAAAAATAGTATAAGGCCATGACTTGCATTAATAGAAACTTGGTTGTTGCAGTTCCATTTAGCACTCCTGATCAACTATTATAACTTGATTTACTTTTAAGTCCTATTGACCTGCTTTGGTCATTTGCAGACATTAATATAATTTCTTTCTTTCTCACAATGACTCCTAAAAATTACTTTAGTATTTGAAATTCAGTGAAGTTTCTTATTGAAATTGATTCATTTTCATTTATGAATCATGGTACAGTGATAACTGTTCATGTTCACTTTTAAATAGTAATTTTTTAAAATTGCACACACAGATTGATGCAGGAGCATCCAGGTTCACTTGTAATCCTATATCAACCAAATATATTTTAGACTAGAAAACAAACTAAGTTCTGCTGTTTGCAAGTTTTGTTGCGCACAGTCCCCCTTATGTCTGTTTTGAACAGCCTTTGTGCCTGCCTGTTGTTCTTTCGTGCAGCCATGTTGGTGTGCTCAGCTTGTTGTCACTTGCAAAAACATTGCGCAAGTCTCTATTCAGTCCAGCACAAAGTAAACGGCTTGGAGTCTTGAGATGCCGAAGGGTTCTATTGTGCAGCTTTAAGCTTGCGATATCCTGTGCAGAATGTTGACGCGCAGTGGTATGCATTTTTGGATCATCGTGCAAGGAATTTTCCATGCATCCTTAGGTTGCAAAGTGTTGCAACTTGACTTGCGAGTTGCGAACTTTGTGCAACTTATCTTGTCTGCAGTTTGTTCTAGGCACACATGTTCCTGTGATGTGCTATGGATAAAGATCTGTTGCAGTTCCTAATCATTTGCTTTTAAATTTGTTAAATCATGGAAGGTTGTTGCGATTTCATTTAATGTCACCTCATGAGGAACTTCTCCACGATGCATTACATTGTGATGTGTTAGGGTGCCTTTGGATTGTATGTACATTTAATGTTTGTGGCGTCAGCAAACTTAAGGATTGTTTGTAGTATTCTAAGAGAGAGCTATATTTGCAAAGACCAAGAGTTAACCAGCCAAGATCTGAGGATCTGATGTAATGCATCTCATTTGAGATTGTTGTGTTGTCATTGCATGTGCAAGCTGTATTTCCTGTTGTTGAAATCAAATGAAGAACTGAATTTGTTGTTGTTGCATTTGGTTGCATTATTCTGTTTTGTAATCTTGAAGGTTGTGTGGTATAAGGCATCTCTTCAGTGAGACCCCTAACTGCGACTGCATCACAAATACCCTCCTACTAGTTTATGAAAATGATACACCCATACTCGAATCCATAACTATACCCATATACCCTGGTAATATGCCCTTTGTCAGTGGGATAGAAGATTCAGATTCCTCTTTTCAACTCAGAAATAATAGCTTTATTAGCCTCTTTTAACTCTCCTTGCTGCAAGGATAAATTATTAAATCCCATTTCCATTTTATTTCCTCGTATGTATCAAAGGGAAATTATTTGGAATCACATAATCTCATTCTTAATAAGTTATTCCCTGTCACTATTTCAACCAAGAGGAGGCTGCTGATGCTAAAAGTCGTCCCAAATTTAAACCTGGTTGAACCATGTATTTCCCAAAAAAAAAATTGAAGGGGCCCTTGCTTAATAAAGATCCATGTGCCAGAAATGGCATTTACACCAAAGATATCAAGCGGGAGTAATGAAAACACCTAGAATATACAAAATTTAAAAAGCATAGAATGCCAATGTAAGGCCCCATTTTGCATAGTGCTTATCTTTGACAAAGAAGATGATGAATTTATGACTTAGATGTTCTAAATATTGAATTATGTTGTTAAGTCACGCCCAGATGAGGCATTCAAGGATCTATGAAGGCTTTTCATCTAAGTTACCGGATACGCCCCTAGCAGGCCCTGGGAGCGCGGGGATACGGCGGTACGGTACGGTACGCGGCCGATCCGCGGGGGATACGGCCAGGGTACGGCGTGCCCCCTGCGGATACGGCCGGATACGTCCATGGACGTATCCGGCCGTATCTGCAAGGGGCACGCCTTACCCTGGCCGTATCCCCCGCGGATCGGCCGAATAAAATAATATTTTAAGCTTTTTTCACTGTATAAAGACGTATCCGGACGTATCCGGCCGTATCCGCAGGGGGCACGCCGTACCCTGGCCGTATCCCCCGCGGATTGGCCAAATAAAATAATATTTTAAGCTTTTTTCACTGTATAAAGACGTATCCGGCCGTATCCGCAGGGGGCACGCCGTACCCTGGCCGTATCCCCCGCGGATCGGCAGAATAAAATAATATTTTAAGCTTTTTTCACTGTATAAAAACAAAACGAAAAACCTAAATGTATGTTTAATGTGACCGCGCCTCTCTCCGCGCGACCCGCGACTGCAGGACTGCGCGCCTCTCTCCGCGCCTCCGCTCGACCCGCGACTGCGCGCCGCGCTCCCCGCCGGCTGCTGCCTTGCCTGCTGGGCATAAAGTTTTATGGTTTTTAAATTTCGTTTTTTTTAATTCCGTATGCAGATTTAAATTTGAACTTTAATACCCTTCTCCTTTTTATAGACTTCCATTTTATAGGGCTTATTGATATTGTTTTTTTCTTTACTCTCCATCACTTTTTGCTAGACATTTACTAATACACTGCAAATTCTCAAATTGCGACAACTTCAAATGCATTTTAGCGTTGGTTTTCTTAGTGCTGCGAATGAAATGAATAGGTTTTCCACAATTTTAGTTTAGTTTTTTTAATTTTTATTTATTAATTATTTCTTTTAACTTTTTAATTTTTATTATTAAGTTAAAAATTTAAAATATGTTTGTTTTTAAATTTTAGTTTTTAGAGATTTAATATATATTAAGTATTAAATTTTAATTTTAAATTATTAATTAGTTTAAAATTTTAAATATAAATTTATATAGTATTAAATTTTAAATTATTAATTAGTTTAAAATTTATATTTATAATTAAATTTTAATAGCAATTAAAATATAGCTTATATGGCTATATTTTTATATTTTTAATTTTTTATATATATTTTTGTACGGCCGTATCCAGCCGTATCCAAACCACCAAAAAAAAAAATCGACGTATCCCCGTATCCGATACTCGTACCCGTATCCGTATCGGCAACTTAGCTTTTCATGTGTTGGGAACCATGAGGACCTATTATCAATCATGTTTTGGATTGCTTACTTATGAAAGTATGATGCTTACATTTCATTTATATATTGTTGATATATGAAATTTGGGTATGTCTATGAGATATATGGACTTAAATAATGTTTGAATCATTGATCATAAGCTTGTGATTTAGCAATTTCATGCGTATAAGGTGATGAGAACCTAACTATGTGAATGTTTGTATTCCTTGGTATGTTGGTTGCCTATAATTGATTGAGTACCCTGTTTAATTAAATTCTATAGCCTCGGCTAATAGGTTAGAGAAATTTGATGTGTGCATCAAGTGTGCAGGAATAGGAAAAGGGCCAATGAAGGAAAGAGACTATGCCAAGCATGGTTATATCACTAAATCAGCTTTAACCCTTCTTAGACCTATGTTAAATAATCGGTTGCATAGTCCACCACCTTGTTGATGTAGCACTTGATTAGGCGGCCAGCCTTTAAGCTTGGTTGGTGAAACTTGTCACCTGGCCTTTAGATCTTGCAGCGAACGTCTAAACTGTCTAGTGGCCGGCTAATAGATCTTCCATTGATTGCATAAGACTAGAATCAAGTGGGAAAGGAGGTAAGTGAATCTATGAAGAAACCACAGAAGCTTGCACAAGTCGCCATGCGCCTTAATTGAACATGGAAAGAACGTCCCTTAATGAGGTATGGGTTGGCAGGCTGCTGGTGGTTGGCTGGTTCTGGAACGACTATATGTAGGAGTCTAACTCCCTTAGTTTAGGACTTTTGGCCAATTGGAAAGGAGCTAGTCTGAGCATAAGATAGCAGCAAATAGGGACAGTTGGTGTGGAGAACCGAGTCTAGACAACTGGAGGATAGTGCCCAAGCATTGTTGAAGTCGATAGATGGGCTTTCTTTTAACCTATGTTTTCAATTGTTTCCTTAGAATATAAATGATTCTAGTTCTTTGTTCTCTTGCTTAAAGGAGAATAAGACCACTTGATTTATTTTGCCTATCTTATTGTCTTGCCACGGTTGTGCACTGGGTGCCATGTAGTTCCTTGCCCAGTTGAGGGCCTCGAAGAGATTGTGTTCCTCCTTGCTTGACTTGGATGTTTCAGCTTCTTGATTGAGTGCTTTAATGTTGTTGCAACATAATGCAGTGGTTGTCTGTGAGCAACATGTTCATGGTGGCAAATTATTAAGCCCTCCCATGCTGTGCATTGTGGTAAAGTGCTTGACCCTTCTATGTATGTCATGGTGGTAGATTATGGGCCCTCCCATGCTATGGCACGGTGGTAGATTGCCTAGCCCTCCCATGACTATTGGATGAGAGCATTTGAGTGAGGTATCCTCTTGATATCCAATCAAACGGTGGGCCTTGTCTATGATGTGAAAGCTTGCCTGTTCATTTTCTATATTTATAAATGCTTTGCTTCACTTAAATGATCATTTGAATGCTAGTTTGCTTTGTATTTGGGACTAGAAGTCTCTTTGGGTAAGAACTGGAAACAAGGCTGTAGGTATTGCATGGCCATTCTCTTGTGTTAAGATAACCTTGCCTAGATATCCACCCATGCCCTTACCAAGTGATATAAACATGCTCGGAGCTCGGAGTCTCAAGCTTGGGGATGTCAAGAGCAGCAGCTTGATGATGACAAAAGATTGGGCGATGAGCCTTCCTTCTTATAGCCAACAAATGCTTGGGAGTGGATGAGGAGCACCATTGAAGATTGAGTGGTCCTTCATTGTTTAATCAGGTCTAGAGATGTGCATCTTGCTTATGCAAATAAATGGATGAAATCTGATGTATTATAAAACTTCAACAGCTAGCTTTCTTGTAATAAAATTCCAAAAGAGAGAGTTTAGATAATATTCCAACTATGGATTTAAATATATGTTTTCTAATTACTGAAACTTCAATAATAAACTGAGTTGTATCTATTATGAATACTTGGTTTACACGACCTTGGGAAGGATCCTATAGTATAAAAGATTCCACAGCCCTTTTGGGCTCTTTTAATTAAATTGATTGTTCCTTGCTTAAATCTTTGTTTTGAGTGTCTTGTTTTTAAGCAATGCGTCTCCCTTTGTAATGTGAAGGTGTGGTGAATCAATGGATTGAGCTTGTGCAAACACGAGTGGAACCCAAATAAATAGTGGGAATAACAATATAACTAGGTTGTTTATATCCGAATCATGAGGTTATTTGGGGTAAAAAGGATGCCTTGTGAAAAGTCCCTTTGGTCTTAGCAGTTGAGTAAACTCCCTACTAGGAACATTCCATATAATGAGACCAGCTAATAAATAAAGACGAGTTTTAATAACGCTTAGTTCTTATGTAATTATTATAAAAAGGTTTCAACCTTAGGTTTGACCGGTGTTTTTATACCTTAGTAGCCTAGTGTCGTCTTTGTGTTGAATCACATTCGTAATTAGACCCTTGGGAAGGGTCGTTATGTAAAGAATGCTCTTGGGCTTGATGACTTTTCTAATAAAGGACCGTGAGTTTTGATTATATCTCTGTGGAGAACCATTTCTTGATTATGCTTATGTCTCTCTTTTTTAATTGGTTATGGTATATTCATTAAACCAAGCTTGGGCAAAGATCAGTTTAATGTATTTATTGAGCTATGGATTGTTATTTGGAGTAACAATAGAGATAATTCATTGAATCTTTGGTGTTGTTGTGGACCAAAAGGATGTTTTGTGAAAGAATCCCCAAAGCTCTACAGTTGAGTTGCTACTTGTTTTATGCCTTCCCAACAACTAGGTCATTTAATAAAACTGATGAAGTTTTATTAAGATTAGATATTTGTGTTAATCTTAAACAGGGTGTACACTTAGATCAGTTGAAAGCCTCTATGCCTTAATGGATTTGAGGTCGACTTTTCAACTTGTATAATTGTTTGAAGCTTCACGTTTCCGAGATCAGAAAAAGGGCTAAGTCTTTACAAAAGACGTAGCGTATTTTCAAAAGAAGTTGAACTTTGCACTTTTCGGCAAAGGATAGTCGGAAGTTTTGCGTGAGTAGGAGTCGCGAACAAAGGTTCTGAAGACTTTGGAAAAATCGTTCAAGTTTTCAATCTTTGAAGAAAATGTTGCGACTTGTCAGAACAAAAGTCATGAAAACAATTCTCGTGAAAGAGCTTAGGTCTTCCGAGAAATTTTTGCAACCTTGTCGGAACTTTTGCACGAAGATAGAAGTTCCAAAAACTTTGAAAAGACAGATCTATTTTTAGGTCTTCATAGAAATTGTTCTGACTTTGTCGGAACTAAAGTCGTCAACAAAAGTTTCGAAGGTATGAGACTTTGAATGTCGGCGAAACAATCTTCACAAAAACATGTTTTGCAAAAGACTAAGGCTTGGGTCTGGGATCTCAAAATCACGACGTGTGGCACATCCTCATTCCCCGATAGCTTAGGATTGAGCAGACTTGAGGTAGACACGTGGAACTTGATGGCGTCAACAACAGCCGAGAACAACTTTGACAACTGTCTCAACGTCATAAGCACAGTCACTTTTTTGAAGCGAGCTCGTAAAAGATTTCTAAGTGATGGCCGAACGGATTAAGACTGTGGAGTTCTTAATTACGGCATGCTTCGGTTAAGTCTTATGGCAGTAGCAGGATTCCCCTTGTTATGGTTTGTGTTTGGAATGGATTTGGTTTTCGATCCATGTCTTTTAGTGCTTTGTTTGATTGTAGTTGTGTGTCGTGCCTGTCTTTAGGAAAAAAATGAGCATGAAATTTTGATATCAGAGCCCGGGTTACAACATCAGGAGCTCTAGACTTTGAAGTTGTTTTAAGTCTTCTTGTTTTCTGCATTGATTCTAATGTCTTACCTGTTGATATACAGAATGATAGGACGTCGAACATGTAACAGTGACAATTCCATTGGTGAGCATGAGCCTCCCAATCTGTCGGGACTAAATGAAACTGGACCCCAACTCCTCTTAACCATGCAACAGATGAGGGATGTTCTACAGGGGAGATTGCCTATAGTACAACATGAGGCAAAGAGGCACTCTCCACCACATTCTTGGGACGATCGAAGATCAGTTGAAAGAGAGAGGTTTAGGAGTCCTCCCTATCACCATTCTAAGGGTGATAGAGGTGAATTGCATTGCCACAATGAGCGACGTGAGAGATGAGACATAGACTGTCCTCCTAGACCTGTGCCTAGAAATTTAGTGAAGGACTTCATCAGATTGCATCCTCCTATGTTTGATGCTACTCAAGAAGGATTCGCAGCAGAAACATGATTAGCTAGCATGTGAGGATGCTTCACTTTGTATGATTGTGATTCCAATGGGAACGCCCGTTTGGGCACCCACCTTGTCAGAGATGCCGGTAAGATATGGTGGGAAGGAGAGGAGTAGAAGCTCCACCTGACCCCAGATTCCCTCACTTGAGAATTGTTTGAGGAGCATTTCAGAGCAAGCTACCCATCCCCTCGCTATGTGCAGAAGAAAGTCGACGAGTTTCATGACCTTCGACAAGGAAGTGGCACAGTGACACAATACGGGTGTTGTTTCTTGGATTTGATCAAGTATGTGCAAGGTTACACGGATGAGACAATCCAAGTGAACAGGGTCATTAGAGGCCTGAATTTGGAGCTGGCTGGCGCAATGCGCATTTTAGCCCCTGCAACCTTGGCATCAGCAGTTGAAAAGGCCTATTTGGCTGAGGAGTCTCATGGAAAGACTCAGGGTACTTGAGAAAAATTTTGTAGCAAAATATAGTCACAGAAAAATTTCGTGGCAAAATGTGTGTAGCCTGCACCTAAGGGAGGTTGGAAAGTAGCGCAATCCAACTTTAAGTCCCCTCAGCAACAAAAGTTTGAGAGTATCTGTTCTAGCCATAGACAAAGCAGGAACCGGTTGGATCAATACCCCCAGAGACGAGGCAACGCTAGACCACAAGAGGATCAGCAGACTAGGACTGTGCGAACTCAACAGTCCGAGAAGGCAAGATCATTAGGGTCAATCGCTTCTTTTGAACCTAGGACAACTGGAGCCTCCTTAGGTGAGACCAACGAAAAGGTGGTTGTTTCACGTGCAGATCTCCTGATCATTTTGCACGAGATTGTCCTCTTGGACTATCAACCGCCAACACGCAGAAGGCCCCGATGTCGAAGTAGACATTAGGCAATGTGGGTCGAGGACATAGAATTTATGCCGCAGTGGACGACCACTAAGCCAAGTAATAGGTAACGATCATAAAGACCATAGGTATGATAGAAAGAATTTCAATTTCAGTTTTGTTTGATTCAGGAGCTTCTGACTCCTTTATTTCTCCTTCTGTCATGGACCGTTGTGGACTTGTGGCTGTGAGTCGGTCAAAAAGTTGGGCAGCCGAGTTGGCCTCTGGGGCCAAGTTGTCCGTTAGCTCTTTGGTGAGTAGTTGCGTATTAGACTTGGGTGTCTTCTCCACCATAGTTGACTTGCGTATTATTCCCTTAGGCAACTGCAACGTTGTCTTGGGTATGGATTAGCTTACAGCTCATAAAGCCAAGTCAAAATGTCATAACAAGGTTATCGAGTGTGTAGATGACCTTGGGATTCCTTTAGTGTTATATAGAGTTAAGAGACTCGTTTCCCTTCGCATGATCACTACAATGCAGCTCAAGAAGAGTACAAGGAAAGGTTGTCAATTGGTTGCTATCATGGTAAGTGATGGTCGGATGAATTAGAGAAGGCTTCTTTGGAAGACCACCCTGTGCTGTGAGAATTTTCCAATATGTTTCTAGATGGATTGCCTAGTATGCCTCCGCAGAAATTTGATTTTCAGATTAGTTTAGTACCAGGGGATGAGCCCATCTCAAAGGCACCATATCGAATAACCACACCAGAACTGAGTGAACTCAAGATGTAGCTTGAGAAACTCTTAGAGAAAGGCTTGATTTATCCTAGTGTGTCCCCGTGGGGAGCATCGGTCATCTTTATGAAAAAGAAGGATGGATCCCTTCGGTTGTGTGTCAATTATTGCCAATTGAATAAGGTAACGATTAAAAATAGTTATCCCTCGCCTAGAATTGATGACTTATTTGATCAAATGCGGGGAGCCAAGGTGTTCTCCAAGATTGATTTGAAATCTGGATACCATTAGTTGTGTATCGCAGAGCTTGATATTCATAAAATGGCGTTTCGATTGCAATATGGGCATTATGAATTTATAGTTGTACCATTTGGGTTGACGAATGCCCCAGCAATATTCACGAGCCTTATGAATGGAGCGTTTTGCTCCTTTTTGGATTGATTTGTGTTGGTGTTTCTTGATGACATTCTGATCTATTTGCAGAATGAAGAAGAGCATGAGGACCATTTGAGGCAAGCCCTGCAAGTTTTAAGAGAAAACCAGTTGTTTGGCCACTTGGAGAAGTGTACTTTTGCACAATCTGAGGTGCAATATCTTGGGCATATCCTCTCAAGAGACAAAATCTCTATGGACCCTGCCAAAATTCATGCCATTATGGAATGGCCAGCACCCTCTAATGTTGCAGAGGTTTGCAACTTCATGGTATTGGCAGGATATTATAGATGCTTTGCTATCCTACCCAAAACTGAAATGAATTAGATTTGCGTATGTAATGGTTGTCAACCTGGAGCTGCACCCTGATTCGAAGACGTGCACGGAATGGCCAGTCCTCTATCCGGTTGAAACAATGGGATCTTCTCACGAGGGTGGGTGCCTCAACGGTGAGAAGAACCTCCAGAGAAGGCTAGTTCCTGTATGGTGTATCGATGAGGATCTCTATTCTACACTGCGGACTACCATGGAAAAGGGAGAAGAAAACTTAAAGGGGAAATCCTACCTAAAAGGGGTGATACACCAGAAGTTTGATCCACTCAACTTGGAACCTTGAACATTAAACGAACAAGGGAGAAGGAAGACCTTAGATTTCAATCAATCACTTATGCATAAGTATTTCATGAAGAGGTTCGATCCAATGACTAAAACCTGAGGGAAAACGATGAAGAGAGGTCTAATAAAAGACACTTTGCGGCCACCTAACATCCACTTACAGCTTCAGCAAAAGACATAAAGAACACTTTAACATGACCTGCACAAGGATAATCTAGCAACTAGGTATGACCCAGAATTTGGGAAGGGAGAGAAATCTACCACTTTTACAAATTGTTGAATGAAATATACACTATGCCAATGCTTGAAATCTGAAAGTACAGTCCGATTGATCGAAGAGATTACACAACTCACCAATGGCAGAGTCTGGTCTAACCAAGAGAGATTGGAAGATTTTTAATCAAGGCTGAAAGCCATTATATAGAAAATTACAAGAGGCCAAAAATTGGAGCTGAAAATTTGAAGAGAAGCATTCACTTTGGTTAACTCAAGGCTTTACTTGGCCTTTCAATAAAATATATTTTCCTTTTTGTCTTTGCATGAAGCTTCTTCGTTTGATGAAGTGAACTTGTCTTTGTTATGAACCGCCCATCTCTCTTTGTATGGGAATCCACACAAATGTCAATTTTAGAACTTCTTCGTGAGCTGCTTGATGCCGAGTTGTAGCGTTTGAAAGCTGAGTTTAAATGAAGAGATCATGCTGAGTTGGACGAAGAGATCATGCTCCTTCGCATGGAAAGCTCCTAGTGGATGCGGCATTTAACAATTAGTCAACTCTAACTCTGGAACGGTCAACTCGACATTCGAATTTAGAACTTCGATTGATTCTCGAATGCACGAGTTGAACCGGGGATGAGCATGTCTTTAATAATCAGCCAAATGAAGCTTTGACCGATGTTCGAAAATAGCTCCTGCTTGCATGTATTCTGTCCTATTCTGGTCTGCCTGTGCGTGTCTATTTCTGGCAAGATTCTATATTCGGATGTATTTGTTTATATTTTTACCCGTTTGGCCTTTTTTTTCGGAATTCTGGCTTTACCCCTGTTCCAATGGTTACTTCCCGCAGTCAAAATTTGACGTCTTGCGGGATGTCACCCTTAGTCTTCTTATTTCTTTCGAAATTCTCTGCTTGGCAATTTCCTTTGGACTTCTCTTTCTCTCGGCTTTATTGGCTTCGCATTTCTTCTGGTTTTTCCCGCGGCCCTTTCTCCAAATTTCTTCGGACTTTTTGTCCGAAGGAACTTGGCAATTTCCTTCGGACTTCTCTTTCTCTCGGCTTTATTGGCTTTGCATTTCTTCGGGGTTTTCCCGCGGCCCTTTCTCCGAATTTCTTCGGACTATTTGTCCGAAGGAATTCCTTCGGACAAAAAGTCCGAAGGTCTCTTCTTCCTGCCTTTGCCTTTGTTTTTTTTGCAATTTTTCGAATTTCTTCGGGATTTCGTCCGTCGGCTTTTCTACAGGCCTTAGTCCGAAAGAATTCATTTTCTTTGTTCTTTCTCTTCTTTTGGTCCCTCCTTGTGTCTTCCGAATTCCTTCGGACTTTTTGCTCGAAGGAATTCCTTCGGACAAAAAGTCCGAAGGATATCTTCCCTTGCCTTTTCCTCCGAATGTGCCCTTCGAGAAATTTGTCATGGTCCCTTCCGCCGACCAAGTGCCCTCCGCAAGGGCATTTAGCTCTCCCTTGTGCCCTTAAGAAAAAATGTAGGGCACCCAGGGTTTTTGCTAAGGTTCTGAATTTGGTCCTATGCCTTCCCGAAGGGTAGGTGCCCTTCGGGAATGTTGAAAACGATCCTTCCGAAGGGTACTTCCTTGGCTTTTCCCTGCCTTTTGTGCGGACTTTTGGATTCTCTGAATTACTTCCTTTTGCTTTTAGGCTCCCCTTTGTTATTTCCTTCGGGCTTTTGTCCGAAGGACCTCTCCGAAGACCTATCTTTAGCCAAACCTTTTTTTATGAACCATCCCCTCAGAATTTTCCTATTGTAGCAAAGGCCCCTTACCAAGGAAAACAATGTATTCTTCCTTCCTTGGCTAGAGACGAGAACTTTCCAAATGGCAAGAGAAAATCTGACTTGTGGAAGATTTGTCAACAATAACAATACCAACTTAACAAATGGAAATAAATATGATTGCATTCAATTCTAGACAGTGTATCAACAATAATAAATGCAAATAACAATAAATTTTGAATGTCTTAGTCAAACCCTAACTTGGCATACCCTGTCATAAAAACTTGAAACTTTGATTGAAACCCTAGTTGTAAATGGTATAGTTGTTTGTCTAGAGTGTATGGGCTGAAATCTGCTCCAGCTGATAGGAGTACAACTGTCGTACGGATCTGCAATTTGTTTTTGCCTGGACAACCCTAAATGTTGCAATCTGATCCTATTAAGTTGGGACAGCAAATCTGGGTCAAAAAGGGGTGATGGCTAGCTAGGGTAGACCCTATGGAATTTATTTTGGAAATTTTGCTTGACTCAACAACTTCATAGACTGAAAATAAATGGTGGCTCCCTGCAAATCCTGATTTTCTGGCTCCCTATAAATTCCTCTGTCAAATAAACCTCTAAAACTGAAATCCTTTTATTCTAGTAAGCACCGATGTGATCCCTAGATGGAATCACCTTCTAGGTATGAGGGGTTTCGTCCTCAGGGGCTTTCACTAGAGGGTTTTTGTCCTCTGTGATGAACAATTGAATAATGGTTGTTCAAACTTGAAAAGGGCTTTTCGAATTGATTGAATGATTATGATGTCATTTTCCTTCCAACCCTTTAATAATTACCTTTTCTTCTCAAAACCCTAAAAGTAATTAAAATTTACTTTTATTTAATATTCTCTTTTTTGCTCCACAATAATTAATAATTACTTTTTATTTTATTTTTCCCACTTAGCCTTATATTTAATGCACCATTTTGGCCACACATAATTAATAATAATGTCTAGGTGTCCCCTTTTAAGTTATAACTCTTAAGTGATGCGGGGAGACAAATTAAAGCATTATTATTAAAATATTTCTCTTTATTAATTTCCCCTTAGCCTATGCGAAATAAAATAAGCTTCGGATCCTTGATTCAATTAATTTGCAATGTCCTTTTCAAGCTAGTCTTTGCAATAAGACCCTTAGCTTGTGCATTCCCAAGGACTAAGGTCTTCTAAGGCAAAAAAAGAACATTGGTGAGCTTCGAGAACATGTTTTGTTAAAGCACTTTATATCTAATTTTTGGGACATTTTTTAAAGGGTCACTCTAAAGTGCTTTTATAAACTTGTAATATATCTTTTTCTTTAAAAGGAAAAAGTAACTCTCCCTCTATTTTGGATGCCACAATTGGAAGAAGCATATAAAAGGAAAGAGAAGACTCTTTTGAGAAGATTATGCATTTTTGATATTGAAATTCTAGTGCAAGTATGTCAAGCTTGAAGTGATTTGAGGACGAAAACCTTCAAGTGCACCAAAGAGTTTGGAGATGAAAACTTCCATTCTTTTACCAAAACAACTATATTCAAGGGTTGTAGTTGTGTCATAATTGTGCATAATTGTATGCAAAAGGATATACAAAGGTGTCTTTGGACACCACCTTCAACAAGAACTTAGTATAATCTTTCGGAGAGCTGCAAATATTCAAATTGCTGGTCAAAGAGGTGAGCGATCTCGGTGGGGACCCTGAAACAAATTTGAAGGCCATCTCAAGGGTGGCGACTTCCTTTGGGAGGGTAGCAACCCCTCACAAAAGGCCAATTTGGCCTTTGGAACCCTCTTCTAGGGTCAAAGTAATTTTCATAATAAAATTCAACCATTTATTGATTTGTTTGGATCAATTTGCATGTGTGATCTAGACTTTAAAATATTCCAGAATTTATTATAATATTTTTGGCACTTGGACGACTTGCTTGAAGAGACCCAGAAGATGAATTGAGGGGCAAATTCCAAGGAATAATATTCAAAATTATTTTCCTTATTTTTCTGAAGTGTGGCGACCCACTTGTGGATATTTTTGTAGTGTTTGGTGATTGAAAAGCGCAGCTGTACATTCAAGTAAAAATCTGATTATTGACAGGAGTATTTTCAACTGCTTCACCAATTTATTTGGTCCAAAAAAGGTGCATTGTTTCCAAATAATTTTCAGCTATTTGTGAAGTTATTTTGGATGTGTTTTCGCTTGGATATTCTATAATTTTTCCAGCTAGGGTTTAGCTAGCTAGTTTTGTGAAGCAAAATTTCAGTTGTTTGGTAATTTATTTAAGGGTGTATTGGGTAAACCCCAACTAGGTCGAATTCACCCCATTTGAGGACAGTACAGTGGTATCAGAGCCATATCTTGGCTATATGTGGGATTCAAGGTCTATATCAAACAATAGCATGGATAAGGGAAGGATAAAATGTATTCCACAGGCCTAGGATCATGGGAATCAGCCCTTCAAGATGGAGGACCAGCCCTTGGTTCGTTGGGATCTAATGGAAGATTATGATGAGTACTTGACTCTTGCACCTAAATACTGCAAGCGAAGGAGCTTCGAAGATTGGCTAGGTTTGAGATATGGTAAAAGGCACCCTAGATACATAGCTACACAGGATGATTTGGGGAAGATCTTCCAACTTTTGATGGTGATCTAGGTATTCTAGTAAGAGCTTGTGTTAACAAGGTGATTAAGTATCTTGACTTGAGGCCTAAAGGTAGAAAAGAGGCATTAATTTTTGTTATCCAACATTTAGTTGTGGCTGCTCATGAATGGTGGCATCATGGAGGGGTGACACAAGGGCATAGCACTATTGGGACACATGAAGAATTGTTAGAAAAGATAGCTGATAATTTTGAAAAGAAGAGGGAGCCACCTACACTTAAATCAATAAGGACACATAACAAGGAACTCCAATTGGATGAAAGGCAGCCTTTAAAACAAATAACAGAACCTAATTTTCAATTGTACAAGGGGCAGCCACTCCACAAGTTTGCCAATAACTAAAAATCAGTTAAACATAGCCCATTTCTGAGGAGTAAGCAGCTGGAAACTAACTCAGAAAATTCAAAAAAATCAATGGCAAGTGAGGATTAATTTGTAGGGCAGCCACCAAATGAAGAGCCTTGGATGATTGAGCATCAAAAATTGGTCAATTGGGGACCCAAAGAGATGAGCAATCAGCTGAGATTGAAGGCAGAAAATTTAGAAGAATTAAAGGCATGTGAAAAGGGAATAGAAGGGCAGCCACCTAAGGAAGAACAATCTGAAAATTAGGAGCAAAGAAATGAGCATGTGAAGGTAAACCAAACTGAAACTGAAAGACAAATACATCAAGGAGAAGTGGACAAACAACATGTGACAAGGAAAGAGATGATTGCTACCCTATATGGTGCCAATAGACGCTATGTTTTCCGTGTGAAAGGAACCATTAGTGGCAAAAAGGTAATTGTGTCAATGGACAATGGAGCCACTCACAATTTTATAAATGCTAAAATTGTTGCGAGATGTAAGCTGTACAATAGAGAAAATGGTGGATTTAAGTTAATTGTGGGGGATGGCTCCTCCATCTCATGCATTTCCAGCACTTTGGGGTTAAAACTAACCATGGGTGAATATACCTTTGAAGGAGAATTCAATGTGATTGATCATGGTGAGATAGATGTTGTGCTTGGAGCCCAATGGTTCCAATCCTTGGTGAATACACTCACAACTTGCAAAAATCAGAACTGAAATTAAAGGCAGCCAATAAGGAAATTGTTCCCCATGGTCTAAGCAATGGAAATCCCATTTTAGTGACCTAAAAAAGGATGGAACAAGCTTTTAATAAAGGGCAGATTACATGGGCAGCAGAGTTATTTATGCATGATACAAGGTCTGATTTGAAACAACAGTTGCACCACAAGAATGTTCAAGTCATCCTAGATAGACATGAGAAAGTGTTTAGCGACTAGCGACATACCACATGGACTGCCCCCAGATAGGGGATTTGAACATATAATTGAACTAGAAAAAGGCACAAGAGCAGTGATCACTACTCCCTACAACCACCCACAGATCTACAAGGAGGAGATTGAGAAGGCTATCCAAGAGTTACTTGAGAAGGGGCACATAAGACAAAGCTCTAGTCCCTTTGCTTCTTCAGTAGTGCTTGTGAAGAAGGATGGAAACATGAGGATGTGCATTGATTATAGATTGTTGAACAAGAAGACCATCAAGAATAGGTATCCTAGACCTAGAATTGATGAACTCATTGATAAGCTTCATGGAGCGGTTTACTTCTCTAACATAGACTTGAAGACTGGTTATCACCAATTCGTGTGAGGGAGGAAGATGTGCAAAAAACAGCTTTTTGTTGTTACTATGGGCATTATGAATTTTTGGTCATGTTCTTTGGACTCCCTAATGCTCCTGGTTATCGGAGTTGTTGCCAAAATCCGGATAATGCGAATGCAATGGAGACGTGATCACACGAGATGAAGCAAGTGCACACCACATAGATGCTAAAGCAATTTGAAATTATACAAAAAGCTAAATTGCACAAGACAAAATAGAGAAAACCAAAATCTGATTAACATGAGATGGCCAAAGTGAAGAATACATATATGAAAGCACGTAACTCCTCTACAAAAGGTGGCCAAAGCACCCCAAGAATAGACTGTAACTCCTCCATGAAAGGTGGTGACAAGGTGCTAAGAATAGAGAAGTAACTCCCATCAAGGGAGTTACTTATGGCATTCTTATGACACCTATGACACATCTATAACACACATCTCCACATAAGCTAGCCTATCCCACAAATATAGGAAAACTCCATGTATGCACACAAATATAATTTCCTTAATTAAAAAATAGGGAAAAATAAAAACCTACACTAATACCCCCCATAAGCGCAGCTTAGGTGGGCAGTGTGAAAATATAAGATGGGTCCCGGCAACTAAGCCTGATGAGGTACCCATGTACAAATGCAATCTCCCATAAGATAGAGAAAAGGAGAAAACCCATAGGAAAAAACTCCCCCCCAAAAGAGAGACAAAAGAAAATAAGAGGCTAGAAAGCCCCCTGAAGATGATGCTACTGCAGATGTAGACCGCACCCCAAGAAGAGCTCGTAGATGAATGAACTTGCTCTCGGTGAAAAGTTTGGTGAAGATGTCTGCAACCTGCTCCGAAGACTGGGAAAAAATTTTGTCAAATGACCTGACTATGAATAAGCTCCCGAATGAAATGCACGTGAATCTCTATGTGCTTGGTCCGCTGGTGCTTAACCAGATTCCTGCAAATCTGAATGGTACTCTGGTTGTCACAATAAATGATGGTGGGCTGCCTGATAGGAATGCCAAACTCAGAAAGAATCCACTGAAGCCAAATCGCCTCAGTAGCTGCATTAACAACTCCCCTGTACTCTGCGTCTGTGGATGATATAACAATAGCATTCTGCTTCTTGCTAGACCAACAGATAGGACCAAAACCTAGAGAGAAACTGTAATCAGAAGTGGACTTACGAGTCTGTGAATCACCAGCCCAGTCTGAATCTGTATATCCAAGTCAACCTCTATGCCAAATCTGTAATGAATCCCATATCTATGTGAACCCTGTATGTAATGCAAGATCCTCTTAGCTACTTTCCAATGCAGCTCATGAGGTTCCTGCATGAATCTGGAAACAAGTCCCACTGTATATGATATGTCGGACCTGGTGTGAGTCAAGTAGATGAGACTACCGACAAGTTGTCAATACCAAGTGGCATCAACCAATGGTGAAGAACAATCAGCCTCAAGCTTGACTCCTGATAGAAAGGGAGTCGGAGATGGCTTGCAATCAGCTATGTGAAACTGAGCCAATAAGTCAAGAGCATACTTAGGCTGTGCAAGAGAAATCCCTGAATCTGACTGTGAGATTTCGATGCCAAGGAAGTAGTGCAACAAACCCAAGTCTGTCATGTCAAATCTATTCTGAAGAGATGCCTTCACTGCTGCAATCTCTGATAAAGAACTCCCGGTGATCAAAAGGTCATCAACATATAGAACCAAAATTAGGAGCGAATCATACTGTCGCAAGAAGTAGACATTGGGATCAAAATGGCACCTAGTGAAACCCGCTGTGAGAAGGAAGGAATCCATCTTGGCATACCAAGCCCGAGGGGCCTGTTTGAGGCCATAGATAGATTTCCTAAGTCTGCATACTAAAGAAGAATCCTGAACAACTCTTAGCGGCTGCTCCATGTAGATCTCCTCCTCTAGCTCTCCGTGAAGAAAGGCACTCTTCACATCCATCTGATGCACATCCCAACCATGTGTTGCGGCAATAGCCAAGGTGAGTCGGATAGAAGTCATCTTTGCAACGGGTGCAAAGGTCTCTGAGTAGTCAATACCTGCCACCTGTGAGAAACCCTTGGCAACCAATCGCGCCTTGTACTTATCAACCAACCCATCTACTGCAAACTTGGTCCGATATATCCACCTACATCGAACCATCTTTCTTCCCTTAAGAAGTGAAGTCAAATCCCAAGTGTGATTTTTGATTAAGGAAGAATATTCTTCCTGCATTATCCCACTAAGGTACCCCCGATGCCTCTCAAAAAGTCTGTGGATCCGAAACTGAAGCAAAGAAGGCATGTGGATCTCTCTAAAAATCCCCCCTAGTACGTCTGTCATCTGCGAGATCTGCCCAAGTGCCAGCACTCTCAAGTGTCTGTCTAGCCCAAAGTGGTCAAGAAGTGGGCGAGTCAGGGGCTAACTCCTCATCCTCTAACTGACTAAAGGTGGATGCCTCGGCATCACTGTCCTTGCTATCTGAACTCGAAGAAGAAGATGTCTCTGGCTCAAGACCCTGTTGTGGCTGATCTGAATCTGATGAGGAATCATCATGAAGAAGTAGATCCGATGAGGGAGAGAGAAGTGTCAAGTGTTGAGTCTCTAGGACTCTCCTGAAAATGGACACTTCTCTCGATGAACAACTCATCAGTGACTGGATCTAGAAGGCAATATCCCTTAATACCATCCGGATATCCTACAAAGATGTAAGGCTTGGACTAATGTTCCATAGCTTTGCGTTTCTTCTTCGGAATGCGGGCCATGGCTGGGAATCCGAAAACTCTAAGGTGCTCAACATCAGGTTTTCTTTTATGCCAAGCTTCAAAGGGTGTTATCCCTTTCAAAGCTTTGTGAGGAACCCTGTTATGAATGTAGCAAGGACAATTGATGGCTTCGGCCCAGTACCGTGGTGCTAAAGATTCGGAGTGAATCATACAGCTACCCATCTCTTTCAAGAACCTATTTTTGCGTTCTGCAACCCCATTCTGTGAAGGACTATAAGTGACTGTGAGCTGCAAATCAATCCCCTCTGTGGTGCAAAACTACTCAAACCTGATGCTGACAACTCCCCTCCATTATCAGTTCGAAAAATCTTGATGGATTTCTCACTCTGTTTCTCAACAAGAGCCTTGAAGTCTAAAAAATTTTCAAACACTTCAGACTTTTGTTTGAGAAAATATATCCAAGTGTACCTAGAGAAATCATCAATGAAAGTGAGGATATACTTGGCCCTTGTGAAAGATAGTTTGGGAAAGGGTCCCGATACATCACTGTGGACTAACTCCAAAGGTTGTGAAGCCCTCCAAGCTTTGCCTTTGTCAAATTTTGCTTCGAGATGCTTCCCAAGTGAACACCTCTCGCAAAGTCCTTTTGAGAATTGGACACGAGGCAAGCCAATGACCATGTCATGTTTGCAAAGTTGCTCAAGGTAGCGGTAGTTAAGGTGGCCAAACCGCTCATGTCATAATTTGCTAACTCCATCTGAATGAGTCAGCAATGCTGTTGGAGAAGAATCTGATGCAAAATGTGAGGTGTATAACCTTGCTTGGTGATCTGCCCTACCCACTGCCATTGTAGTATCACTATGCAACTCCCTGATAGCCACTGAATCTAGTGAAAACTCAACTTTCATGCCCTGACCAATGTGAGTGATTTGGTTCATTGATAGGAGATTGGTTGAAAGAGAAGGAACATTTAGAACATTATTGAATGTTCCTCCTTCCATTTCAACTGACCCTCTCCCTGCAACAGAAACTGATGTGTCATCACCCAAACTAATTGAAGTCATGCTACAAGGCTCTAAAGATGAAAACTCAACTAGTGAAGAGCCCATGTGGTGAGAAGCACCCGAATCAATGACCCATGATGTTGTAGAAGCTGTAATAGCTACAAGAGCCTTGCCCTTTTCTTTCTCCTTACCTTTGCCTTTTGCCTTGGTAGAATCTTGAGTAGATAAATTCTGCTTGATGGACTCAGGGACACCTATGTTGTGCTTATCTAGAAGATGAGTTAGGTGATCTATTTGTTTTTTCATGCATTTGTGTTCATCATGCCCTGCTTTTTTACAATAGGCACACTTAACCTTCTCTTTCTTAGGTTTAGCATTGGAAAAGGAAAACTCAATATTGTTTTTGGCAGGATTGTTGTTTTCTTTCTTCTTCTCCTGGTCCTTGTTCATTTTCTTCTTCTCCTTTGTTGAAGTCTTATCCTTACCATTTCCAGCTATCAAAGCTTGGGGTTGAGTAGACTTCATTGTGCCCATTTGAATTAGCTTATCTTGCTCCCTAGTCAAGTCGACAATGAATGAATCCAAAGAAGGCATTTTCTATGTAGTGTAAAGGGCACTTTTTGTGGCATGGAAAGTGGAGACAAAGACTGAATAGCTTGGACCTAACTTTGTGAGAATAGAAAGTATGAGTTGATCATCTTTCTTCTCTATCCCGCATTTTTTCAATTGCAATCTAAGGGCCTTAAACTTAGTGAAGAACTGTAGGGTGTCAAAGTTGCTAGGACTTAGACTTATGAGTTCGTTTTCGAGCTCATGACCTATCATCTCATTAAGCTTCCCAAATAAGTTTTCTAAGGTGTCCCATATGTCATTGGGAGTCTTGGAGGATTCTAAATGGAAGAGAAGTTCTGGAGACAGACAAGCTCAGTAATTCATAGGCTTCATCACTACGGTTGTACCACTTGACCTTTTCAGCATCAGTGTTGGGTTCTACTTCAGTACCCATGGTGATCCTATACAACCCTTTGCTTCTAAGAATGATTGACATTTTAACCTTCCATTCATGATAGTTGAAGGGTGTTACGGGTTTAAGTTGAAAAAAATCCATTTTTAGCTGAATTTAGGTGAAGTTGTGTTGATTGCAAATTGTGAAATTATGCAAAAAAGAGAATGAAAGCAAAGATATGCAAGTTGTGAAAAGCAATCACACCCCCCCCAAAATATTGAGCCCCCCCCAAATATGCAAGTGCACGCTCAAAAGACGTCAGGCTCAGCCGAGAATGCGTCTTAGAGCAATCAATGCAAGACTTAAGCAAACAGGACGTTAGACTCAGCGGAAAATGCGTCTCGAGAGACCCAAATTTTAAGCACTTTATAAACTAGTGCGTTTTTGACAAATAACAAATCTATGTTGTGGAGAATTGAATTACAAACACTTTTGCAAAAAAAGGCACCCAAATTCGAGCTACCGTTTGCAAGATATTAAAGGTTCAATTTTCTCGTAAACTAGTGTTTTTGCAAAAAAAAACACTAAAACATTAAAAAAAATACCTGTTTTGAGAGAGAAAGTGGCCTTCCAACCACTCGTTGGATTCGACATGGAAGGAAGAATCCAAAGGAAGTTTGTGTAAGGGGGAATTGGCCTCATGCCAACACGGGCCTCACCCTTCGTCTTCGTAGGTTGAAGATGCAAGTTTTTTTTTTAAAAACCTCTAAACTGTTTTTTTTTAATGCTAATTTCCAATTTGTCTTTAATTCAAAAAATCAAATTACTGACTTATGAATATCAAAAAAATTATTGGACAATAGCAGAATTATCAATCAAACAGTAAGAGAGAGAGAGAGGGCCCACCACATGGGCGTTGGAAATCAAAATGGAGCGTCATTTTTAAGACAAGATTGCTGGCAGAATTCTTGGCAAAGACAACAGCAAAAGTGGCGGAATAAACAAATGAACTACAGCCCTGGCAGAAGGCGTTGTTGTAGAAAGGATGCGTCATTTTTAACAGAAAATCTACACCATAGCAAGCTGGACGCCGTACCCCTGATGGCGGTTGCAAGGATACAGGAAGGACTTCTGATTGCTGGCAGAAAACAAGTTCTGATTGCTCCAGCGCCCACGCCTTCCTCCTCCCAAACAAGTTTTGATTGCTGGCACAAAACAGAAAAAATAATCTGCAGACCTCTTACCAAGAAAAGTGCGCAGTTCTAATGGCGTCGCTGATGCTGCTCCTCCCTCACCAAAAAAAAGAACTCAGCAAGCAGCGCACAGTAGAGGTGGCGCATAGGTCAGAGGTATGAAGAAGCTTGCAACAAAGGCGGTGCCAGCAGCTTGCAACAAAGTCAGTCCCTCCAACGTCCAAGAAGCAAACCAGATAGCAGAAATCTTATCTTTTTCCTGTAGAATGACCAAAAGAAAAGAAATTATTTTGCCTTTGCTAAAGCCACAACAGATCTAGACAAGATGTCTTGGCAAATTCTAACTCAGAAGTAATTTTTGAACAAGTTTCCGTATGGATTTGCATGAGTTTTCAAAAAACTCTATCAAAACAACGGAGTTAAACAACAAAAAAAACTACTAAGAAAGCAAAGTAAGAATTTCAGAATAGCATAACCAAACACACGATTACCGCAGTTGCTCTGATACCATATCGGAGTTGTTACCAGAATCCGGATAATGCGAATGCAATGGAGACGTGATCACACGAGATAAAGCAAGTGCACACCACATAGATGCTAAAGCAATTTAAAATTATACAAAAAGCTAAATTGCACAAAATAAAATGGAGAAAACCAAAATCTGATTAACATGAAATGGCCAAAGTGAAGAATACATATAGGAGAGCACGTAAGTAACTCCTCCACAAAATGTGGCCAAGGCACCCCAAGAATAAACTGTAACTCCTCCATGAAAGGTGGTGACAAGGTGCTAAGAATAGAGAAGTAACTCCCATCAAGGGAGTTACTTATGACATTCTTATGACACCTATGACACATCTATGACACACACCTCCACATAAGCTAACCTATCCCACAAATGTAGGGAAACTCCATGTATGCACACAAATATAATTTTTCTAATTAAAAAATAGGGAAAAATAAAAACCTACACTAATACTGCTACATTTCAATCTTGCATGAACCACATCTTCAAACAACATCTAAGGAAACTTGTGCTAGTGTTCTTTAATGACATATTGGTATATAGCAAGTCTTGGGAGGAACATTTGCACCATTTGGATATTGTTTTGGGAATGTTAGAGCAACAAACTGTCTTTGCAAAGAAATCCAAATGTGAGTTTGTCATTACTGAAATGTTGTATTTGGGACATGTGATCAATACACAAGGGGTCCAAGTGGACCAACAAAAGAATCAAGCCATACTTGATTGGCCACCTTCCACTACTATGACCCATTTGAGAGGGTTTCTTGGATTGTGTAGCTATTATCGAAGGTTTGTGAAGGGTTCTCCCAACTTGTTGGCTCCTTAGAAATTTAACAAGGAAAGGTGACTTTGGGTGGTCTCAAACCTCTTTGGAGACCTTTGAGAGACTCAAGGTAGTGATAAGTTCTTGCCCTATGATGGTTGTTCTGGATTTTTCCTTTCACATTGGAATGTGATGCTTTGGGAGAAGGAATAGGGGTTGTCCTCATTAAAAAGGGACATCCCATTGCTTTTGAGAGTGGAAAACTCAAGGAGAAAATAAATTTTCAATTTATAATAAGGAAATGTTGGCTATCATGCATGCTTTGGCCAAATTCCATCAATACTTAATTTATGGAAGATTTATAGTTAAAATGGATCACAATAACCTCAAATACTTCCTCACACAATCCAATTTGAATGATAGGCAGCAAAAGTGGGTTAGCAAACTTCAATCCTATGATTTCAACATTGAGTATATGAAAAGTAAAAATAATAAAATGGTTGATGCCTTGTCAAGAAGTCCCTATTTGTGTTCATTAAGCAAATTAACAATTGATTGGAGGGTTGTAATTATAGCTGAATATGCTAAGGATGAATGGGCTACCACAGTTTTGGAAGGAAAGGTGATAGACAACAAATACAAGGTGCATAAGGAGCTGATTTGGTATAAAGGCAGAATTCTTTTGGCCCTTTTATCCAAGTTAAAACACCAAATTATGAGGGCTGCTCATGATGATACTAGGCAGGTCATCAAGGTTACTACAAAACATACAAGGTAAGAGAAAGATTCGCTTAAAAGGGTTTGAAAAGAGATGTTTTATTCCATGTTAGGGAGTGTATGGTTTGTCAAAGGAATAATGGAATGAGTACATTTCCAGTTGGTCTCTTACAATTTATTCCAATTTGTAATGTCCCCAAATGGAAGGATTTAACAAAAAGAGGTTTCCCCTAAAATCCACAAAATTATGAAATTTTGAAATTAAAAATCAGCAAACCTTAGCATGCAAGAAATGATTCAAAACCCTTAACAAACCTCAATAAACCCTAGGCGCCAATATGCAAGGGATGTGTAGACAATTTCCAGCCAACAATTCATCCAAAATTCACCTTAATACTTGCAAATATGAGCAACAAACCGAAAATGGAAAAGATTTACCTTTTTGCCCAGTTTTGAGGATCAATTGCTAATTTATGATAGCTGGAAAAATACGATTTTTAGATCAATTACAACTGTTGTTCCTTCTTTAATTTATGCTTCAAAACCTCGCCAAAAATATCCCACATGTGCCAAAAATCAAGAAAAATTTCCAGCGATCCCCTAGGGCATCCAAAATGACCCAAAAATCTTCCCAAACAAGTCGTCCAAATCGCCAAGGTGTAGAGTTGATTTGCAAAATATTTTTGGATAAAATTCCACCTTTCACAAGTGATTTGATCAAGAAAACTCTGTCAAAAAATTAAATAATAATTTGAAAATTATTATTTAATATCCTAGCAAGTTAGAGCTTCAAATCTTCACCAAACCCTACGCCAATATTCAAAAAAATTATTAATAAATTCCAGAATATTAAATTGATCAATTAGACCCCAAAAAAGGATCTCAAAATAATCCCAAGAGCCTCCAAACCAAGTCACCCCACTTTCAAAATTAATACAAATAATAATCAGAATTATCATGCTCAAGTTGGACCTCAAATTGTCCACCAAACCCTCTCAAGAAGCTCACAAAGCAAATCGCCCCACTCTAGGGTAAGTAACAAGTCTACCTTTAGTAATAGGTGGCATCAAAAAACACCTTTTGTAGAATAATCAACTCCAAATCTGTGAACACTTATTAGACATGTATCTCAATATTTTTTTCAAAAATGCAGAAACAAATCAATTTTCAACATGTTTTCAATTGTGATTTTCACCTTGTATTTGTACCTTCCAAAGGGAGGTGAACCACCTTGAGGAGGTAAAATACCTCATAACCCTCTCTTGCCAACTTTTAAGATATCTTTTCCTTTTCTTTCCTTAGCTCCCACGCTGACACTTCTCTTTTTTGAATATGATATTAATTAATTACCTTAAGTAATAAATAGTAATTAAGATTACTTTTACGCAATAAATTAATGATTATTTCAATTAAATATTGTAGTAGTAAAAACCATTTTTATAAAATATCCTATTAATAAACTTATAAATGTCTTATATGAGTAAATGATTAAAATCACTATTTTGGCAATTTATAATTAATTAATAAAATAAAACCCCAAAAAGTATCCTTTAGTCTATGAAGTAGACTAAAGATCTTCAATCCCTACTTCACAAATGATGTGGAAATGGGGACATTACAATTCTCCCCACCCTAAATTGCTTGTCCTCAAGCAATTGCAAAATCCAAGTAGTTTGTCCCAACACACCTTATCAAACAATGTCAACATTTCCCTGTTTTCCAATGAAGGAAATCCTCAAATAGCTTCTTCATATTGTTGTATTTGTGCTTCGCAAGCTGCCCCCAAATGCTAGAAGTGCCCTCATAGCCTTCCAAAGGCTCCACATGCTCCCAGTCAACCACCCCTTGCAATACCAAGTGGTGGATGAGGAAGTTCATTTCCCTTATACCCTCCAAGGAAGTGATATGTGGCCAAAAGTTGAAATAAAAAAACATAATAGAATTTGATTAACTTGCTGCCCCGAGGGTAATGACCCCCCAAATGCCATGCTATAACCCTCTAATCATGCAAAAAGAAATCAACTAGGTGCCATCTTGTAAACCTACCATGATGTGAGGCCCCAAGGTAGTACAACTCAATATATATGGGCCTCCTTGTGCATGCCATGTGCCCTTCCAAAGGCACCCCTTATCAACATTCCCATGCATGCATGTAACACTCCATAAGCTCATCAAGAGTCCCCAAATGCTTATCAAGGAGAGTTGAATCCTCTTTGTGCATGTGCTACTTCTAATACTCGTGAATGGAACCCAAACATGCATGTTTCCTAAACATTGCAAAAGATGGAATGTGCCCAAAAAATCAGTCTTCCCTCTATGATATTGTTGTAAACACATGCCTAATTCTGATTCTTCATGATGACAAGATTCAGAATTAATACTTGCATTCTCTCTTCTTCCCATGGTCTGTGAGATGCCATCAAAACTTCTTACCTTGCCATACCTGTACCTAGTATGTTGCTCAAAAGAACTCAATGTGTCATACAACTCAAAATAGTAGCTATCATACCTCTTATCACGCTTCAAACTAAACCACAAGATCCCCTTATGAGTTGAAACCTCCCCCCATAGATTGTTTATACAAATATGTTGGTTGTCATACTAAAACACAACCATGCCTTTACCTAGAAATTTCACTTTGCTTATTACCAAGCTAATCCTTAATGGGCTCTCTCGCTCCATGCTTTCCCAACAAACCATCATGGACTTGTTGGCCATTTTTCGCCCACATATGAAGCTCTTGAATGGTTTGACGAAACATTGGGTCAAAGGCTTAGAAATGGATCCAGCAGCAATGTTCGAAAACAAGCTTGCAAGCCAAAGGGCTAAGTGCAAAATTTGTGCAAAGTTCGTTTATTCGGCTAAATCCTTGTTCATTCTTCAGGGCTTTGAAAGAACTAAGTGTGTTTCTTCCTCTCGGGATTTTCTTTGGTTTAAACTTCATGGTTTTCCTTCGGAAAAATTGTCCACAATTTCTCGAAGGAATGTTTTTCTTTTTGGCCAAGTGTTCTTTTCGGGATTTTCGTTTTCAGCTAAGTAATGAAATTCTTTCGGACAATTTGTCCGAAAGAAAGGTTCTGAAGAAATAAACTCATCAAGCAGGTTGCCCCATACAACTTTTCCGAATGGTTCTTTTCTCGGGAAAGTGGACCAAAACAATATTTCCGAAAGGTTATTTTTCTCTCCGCAAAAGCCAAACACTTTTTCGAAAGACCATTTGGGAGGTTCCGAGAGTAGCTTTCAAAGAATCCGAAGGGTATGTTCCTTTCGGAAGGACCATTGCAATATTTTTGAAGGTCTCAAGCAAAAGTCCAAAGGGTATGTTACCCTTCAGGAGGTGCCATTTAACAAAGCCCGAAGGGTCTCTTGCCCTTCGGGAAAGTCCTTTTCAAGAAACCCAAATGGCTCTTTCCCTTCGGGAAGGGACCTCACAAAAGCCCACATAAAAAGGGTCGAGAAGAAAAAGTCTGAAGACTTAAGGTGCGGAGAGCCCGAAGCAAGTTAAGCAGCCACGAAAGCCCGAAGTCATGATCAGACGAATAAGAAGCTACCATGTGGCATAAGCTGGCGCAGAAAAAGCCAATCAATAAAAGGCAAGTGGCACAAGGATGACCAATCAGAGCACGGGGGGAGTCCAAGTGACTGGCTTAAGCTGGTAGCTAAAAATTTATGAAGGTTTTCATACTTTGACATGGCCATCATCTCCGACCAACAGCCGACAAATGTAGAAGCAGCATGGCTGAGTCAGGTTTATAGGTGTAAGATTTTTGTCTTCATACGTAAGCAGACAAGTGGAGAATGGCGTGGAGAGGAAAGATAAAGATCAAGCGATTAGAAAAGATAGCTCGGGCATTTAAGATGTTCCTGGACTTTTCCTTCTTAGTAGACTATGACATCGTCGTCCTCAGCAAGTTCTATCTTCTAGTGTGTTTCTCGACCAATGAGAGGGTTGGAAGACTTTTGGAGCTAATGGTGGTTATTTCGTTGAAGACGGATTAGTTCAAATTAACCCAAGTGTGGGTGAGAATTCATGGAAGGTGGTTGGGGCTCATTTATTGATTTCTGTTTGCTCGCCTCTTCTCTTTGGGTCTTCCCTTTTTCTATATATATCTCGATTATTTTTAAAAGAAGATATCCTCATTTTGACAAGGAAGAGCCCTGTCAAAAATTTGTAAGAAAAACCTTTTGAAGCAATAAAGATTATTTTTACCTATCTCTTGTCTGAAAATGATGTTTAGCAAGCTTGTGCATGATGGCCTTGTGAAGAAGTGTTCTTCCATGTCCCTTGTCCTCTCTGACCTATTTTCAAGTATTTTCTGGTTAGTTGCAAGCTGAACTTGAGCTTTTCTGCCATTAATGGACGTTTGGTGTGAATTTCAAAATTCCTCTCTACTTCATATATGGCTTAGTGAGCCTAGTTTATGAAACTGATGCAAATTAACCGGTTGTGAGGTTGTGTAAGCAGAATTATCTTATGTTGAATTAGTGTTTATTTCATGTTTATGTGGGTCACTCTCTATTTGGTGCATCACCTTTCTTAGTTCAATTTTCCCTTTTTATGTTACCTTTCTCTCCCTTTTCCATGGTCAAAAATAGGTTTTGGTGTCTGGGAACAGTTGAAGTGAAGCATCTGAGGAGATAGACTCATTAAAAACCCTAGAGGTTCAACCTCACTACAGGATACCCACAGCGTAAAGTTGCTCCAATTTTGTAGCTGGGAGTGAGAGACCCTGAAAAACTCTCCCACAAAGGTGCAATTTACACTAAAACAGTTTCTTGCATGTTTGATGGGACCTTTTCAAAAAAGATTGGTCAAGTTCGATGCTAGTTTGATCAATTTGCAGTGGTTGTAGCTTTCATCTTTCAATATCTGGCGACTCCAAAGAACACTCAACAATCTGGTGGCAAATCAGTAATTATATTTCATGCCAAAGGTGACTACAAGATCGACTTCTGAAGGTATTCCTTTTGAATTTGTTGAATTACCTTTAAACTTAGCAAGAAGGTTAAGGTTCGCCCATACTCACTCTTACGTAAGAAACTACTTTCCTAAACCAGTCATAAGGCATACCTACGTGAGAAGGTCCCTGTTAGCCCCTCTTGCTACCATGATTCCTCAAAGAGTTTTTGTGGGTTTCAGTGGCCAAAGTCCTTTGAATTTGCCACAATATGACTCTATGCCAGTAGCAGCCCTCAAAAGCATCCCGTATTACACAAGAGACCAAGTTGTAACTTCTACTGAACATATAACAGACAGTCAATTTCTGCAACATTCACAATGTCACAGTAGAAAATGTAGTTGTTAGGATATTGGTTGTATCCTTCAAAGGAAAGGTGTTAGATTAGTATAGGGGTCTAGCTCCTAACTCTATCCAATCATGGGACCAGCTAGAAATAGCCTTGTGTAAGAGGTTTGTAGATAAGAGTGATCATCTGTCACTTGCAGAACAGTTGACCACAATCAAGAGAGCTCCCCATGAAGTCATGCACGACTTCAATACAAGATTTCAAAAGGCTTGGAACAAAATTTCAGCCACTGTTAGACCATCCCCAAACTTCACCTTATATTATTTAAAGGCTCTAAACAACGATATAGCTATAATGATCCAATCCATGGGAGGGGACATATTGCCAAACGCTTATGAGGTGGCTATCAAAGCTGAAAATTGCCTAGTTCAGACTGGCAAGCTTACTCCTACACCCCCAATGCCCTTTTTCCTTGAGATCAAACCTCCTCCTGAAGTTGTTCCTCCACTTGATGTTATCCTTCCAACTCCAACTATTGTTGTTGTGCCTTCACCAAAGCAAGAGAAGGCCTCCATTAGTGGATCCAATGACTACCAAGAGCAAAAGAACTCCTTGGAACTGAAGAGCATGCTCCAATCCTTGGGGTGATGTGGTCAATGTCAAGAGGCAACAAGCTTATAGCAAGCCATACCAAGCTCCATATCAGCCTTAGCAGCAGCGTTATCAAGTAAATAGGCCACCCTACAAAGGAGGTTGCCAAGGACAAGGGCAGCCTAATTATGCTAGACAACACAATTATAATCCAAACGCTACAAGGCCTTCCAATTCTTTGGTTCCTGTTCAAAACAATATGGCTCAAGAGGCTAAAGGGACAATGCCTTGGAATCAATCTTTTGGGCAATCCATTGACCCAACTAATAGTTCTAACCAGGCTTTCAATGACCAATGGCAGCACGTTGTTGCTTATGGGTACAATCAAGGTCTTATGGCTCAAAGCACGGAGATCCCCATGATGACAAACCCAGAGCAGCCTCCACAAGAGCAGGGCTCAGATCAAGTGTCAAACCAATCGGAAGCCACAGTGGTCATCAGTGAGCAAGAAGAGTGTTATGCATCCAATCAGCAAGCCATCCCTAGTCTGGCTCACGTCCCAATCTTAGCAAACACAAGATTCAAAATAAGGAATACGGGTGACAACCAAGAAGCATTCAAGGAGCCCCCTGTCACCGCTCCTTCATTGTCTAAGCCAGCGATAGTAACTCTCAAAACCTAGGCAAAGGTTGGTGGTACACCAATCAACATTGTTGAACAAATGAAGAAATCTAACATGAGCGTACCAATGTGGGAGATGCTTTCCATGCCCGATCAAGTGGATATCTTTCAAAAAGGTTTGTCCAAGATAGGTGTTACTACTGCAGGTAAACAACCAAGCAAAGAAACTGAGGTTCTCACAAATGCAGCCAAAGGTCCTTTGGGAGAAAGGTCAAGTAGTGTGGCCAAGCCCCCCCATTCTACATTTCATTAATCATTGGTGATTCCTTGGTGCATAATTGTTTGATAGATAGTGTGGCTAGCACTTCAGTCATGCCAAAGTCTATAGTTGATCAGCAGAACCTCAAATATGAGCCGCATACCAAGGGAGTCCTGCAGTTTGACGGTTCTTCCACAAAACCGTTTAGTATCATCAAGGATTTGAGCTTGACCCTACATGCTTGTCCTAGTGTTTCAATGGTGCAAGATATGCTAATCCTTGATGTTACCCCTTGCTTTGCGTTTTGTCTTTCTAGAGAATTCAAAACCAAAATTGGGGGTTATCTTGCAGCAGATTGGTCCTACATGGCATTCAGAACAAGTTATGGGACTAGAGTATCAATCAAAGCTGAACCCATGGCACAATTTCACATTAAACCCCATCAACTAGATAGCATAAACCTCAATTGTACTATCCTTGATGAGGATGAGTTTACAATTGGTCAAGAACTGAATACTTATCCTGAGGAGGTTCCAGACTTGTTCTTGGATGAGCTATGGGGAGATAATTTCTCAACCCTTTGGAAGGTGTTGAAGAAAGAGACATGGGTGTCGATTTGTTGCATGAAGAAAATCAACTCATGTCTTCCCTCATTGGACCTAAAGAAGACCTCAATGGTATGTGAAAGTTGTTCTTTGATGGTTCAAGGAGCAAAAATGGAGTGGGTGCTGGGGCAATGTTGGTTTCCCCTTCTGGTAATAAGCTTTTCTCTTCTTATAGGTTCCATTTCAGTTGCTCTTCAATGCAGTAGAATACAAGGGCTTGATCCATGGTCTTCAATGGGGCAATAAAAGAGGAATTAAAATGTTGTAAGCATATGGAAACAGTGAGATTATAGTGAACCAGGTCAGAGGCTTGAATGTTACAAAGAATCCTTTGATGAGATCCTACAAAAACAGAGTGTGGGACCTAAATGAAAATTTTGAAACCTTTGACATTCAAGCTATGCCAAGAAATCATAACCAGCATGCTGACAAGTTGGCAGCCGTGGGAGCTCAGTTCGACATTCCAAGTAAGCTGCGAGAAGCCAAGGTTCAGCCACATGTCAAAGTGGTGGTGAGGCCATCAGTACCAAATAATGAAGCCCACTGGCAGGTTTTCGAACAGCAGGAAGCTGAGTTCTCCACCAACCAAGGTAAGCTTCATCGTCAATATGAGGATCAAATTGTTCAACTAAGGTCTAACAAACTTCCTAAGGGACTGGTTACACTTGAGGGCCTTTTCCATGAGGGAGACTACGTAAAAAAAGAAAAAACAGTAATGTCCACCAACGAAGAAAACTATGAGAGTCGTCTTCAAGGATAAGCTTCTCAAGCTCGAAAAAATAAAGAGCAAGGCTAAGAGGCATGCTTTCATAGCTCTTTGCTAGGAATACGTAGACATTTTTGCTTGGGAATACGACCTAAAAGGTTTTGATCCAAAGTTAGCCCAACATAATATAGAATTGGGGGCCAATGCTAAGCATGTAAGGCAAAAGCAAAGACTCGTCAACCCCAAGATAGAATAGCTTATGAGGAAAGAGCTAACCAAGTTGATCGAATCCAGGATCATCTTTCCCATCAAACACTCATTATGGGTAACCAACTTGGTGCTTGTAAGGAAGAAGAGTGGAGAGATTAGGCTGTGTGTTGACTTCAGAGATTTGAACAAAGTCTCCTTAAAGGATCACTACCCTTTACCATCCATGGAGCAACTTCTCCAAGTAGTTGCAGGCTCAAAATGCTTTTCTCTATTGGATGGATATTCAGGCTACAACCAAGTATGGGTAAAAGAGGAAGATCGGTACAAGACTGCCTTCACCACCAAATGGGGCATGTATGCGTACCAAAAGATGCCCTTCAATTTGTCAAATGCTGGTGCAACTTTCTAAAGAGCCATGGACATGGCTTTCCAAGGGCTGCTGAATCAAATGGCGCTGGTATACTTGGATGACATCATGGTTTTCTCCAAGAATTCCAGCGAACACATGGACCACCTGAGGCTGATCTTTGCGAGATGCAGGGAGTATGCTATCTCGTTGAATCCCAAGAAGTGTGTGTTTGCCGTCCATGAAGGCAAGCTACTGGGCCACATTGTCTCAAAGGAAGGGCTGTCCATTGATCCTGAAAGGGTAGATGCCATCTTAGCTCTCTCTCTCCCCCAGCATAAAAAAGGAGTTCAGAGCTTCCTTGGCAAAATAAATTTTGTAAGAAAGTTGATACCAAGTTTTGCAAGCTTGGTCCAGCGTATTACTGCCATGTTAAGGGTCAGGTTTTTCTTGGTCAGGAGAAGGAAAAGATGCTTTTGAGGCCATCAAACAAGCCATTGCCCAAGCACCTTCGCTCATAAATCCTGACTTCTCCAAGGATTTCATGTTATACACCTTTGCCAACGTTGACAGCTTGTCAGCTATGCTGACACAAAAGAATGGTGAGGAGATGGAGCGGCCGATTGCCTTCTTTAGTCAAGGGCTAGAAGGATATGAAGTACGGTACACCTTCATAGAGAAGCAGATCCTTGCAACAGTGAGGAGTCTTAAGAAGTTCAAACCAATGCTCTCCAACAACAAGATTTATCTTATGGTGCCCCATCTTGGAGTTAGAGATTTACTCAACAAAGATCTGAATGAGAAAAAAGCTAGCTAGATCACCAAAATCATGGAGTTTGATATGGAAATCAAAGTGACCAAGTTGGTCAGTGGTAGAGGTTTGTGTGAACACATGGTGGAAGATCTTCAAAAGGACAAAGAAGTCGCCATGGTGATTCAAGACAACTCACAGGTAGAAGCACCTCTACTTCATAAGAGCTGGCTCCATGATATGGCGCATTTTCTACTAACAGGTGAATGCCCTCTGGGTATGGACAAGGCAAAAAAAAGGTATTTCAAACTTCAGTCCATACCTTATGCATTGGTTGATTGGGTTTTATTCAAGGAACTCAATGGAGTGCTCCTAAGGTGCATAGATAATGATCAAGTGGCCAAGCTTTTGGAGCATTTCCATGATGGACCCGCAAGACGTCATTTTGCACCTAGGACTACAATAGCAAAGATAATGAGGGTTGGTTATTACTGGCCCAGCCTCTTCAAAGATGCTTATGCATGGGTGAGAAAGTGTCATAAATGTGCCCTCTTTACGAGTAAGCAAAGATTAGTAGCTTTTCCTCTCAATCCGATTTAGGTAGAGCAACCATTCATGCAGTGGGGTTTGGATTTCATTGGAGTGATCAACCCTCCATCAAGTGCGGGGCATAAGTGGGTGGTTACCGCAACTGACTACTTCACCAGATGGGTGGAAGCCATTGCATTGAAGGAAGCTAACGAAAGTGCAATCCTAGACTTCTATGATAGCATCATGACTAGGTTTGGTGTTCCATCAACTATTATTTCCGACAATGCATTGGCTTTCCTTGGTCTAAAAACAAGTGAATGGGCTCTCAAGATGGGCATCTATCTCAGCACCTCTCCAATTATTATCCTCAAGGAAATGGACTGGCTGAGTCCACAATTAAAAATTTTCTGAGAATCATCAGGAGAACTATGAAAGGGAACCAGAGGACATGGCACACTAAATTAAAAACAGCCTTGTGGGCTGACAGGGTGACTCCTAAAGCTATCGTTGGCAATTCTCCATATGTTTTAGTATATGGAAGGGAGGCCAAGTTATCCATTTCCCTTGAGCTGCCTGCATTAGAACTAACCCATCAGCTGGAGCTGCTGGAAGATGGGCCCATGAATGTGAGATTGGCAGAACTCATGGAGCTTGAAAAAACAAGGGACCTTGCAATGAAGACACTAGAGTCACATCAAGCTCAAGTCAAAAAAGCCTTTGACAAGAGAGCCATAGCAAAGGACTTCAAAGAGGGGGATCTAGTCCTCAAATGGGATTCAAATAAGGCCAAGCCAAGTAACCATACCAAGTTTGACAGCTTGTGGAGTGGCCCTTATTTGATCCATGGATGCAAACAACATAACGCTTTTCAGCTTGCCCAACTAGATGGAGAGGTATTACCCATCCTAGTCAATGGGATTCATCTAAAGACTTGCTATTAAAAGAATTTGCAGCCATTGTATATATTGTACATTTTGTATAGTTTTTCTTTTTTTTTTCTAGTTGCCTCATGCACATCCCTTTCAGTGTGTGTTTTCCTTCCCTAAGTGCCTTGGGCACAATTTGTTTTGTTTCGGTTGTTCTTGTTGCTTCAAGGGGAATTTCCAGATAGGGACAGCCTTGTCAAAGAAAGCAGTGACTCCATGCCCAATGGGTTGGACGAAGAAAATGGTTGGGTTCTTCAAGTATAGCAGGCATGCTTCCCTGCAAGTCACCAGAAATGTTGGCCATTTTTGGCCCACATACCAAAATTTTGCCAATTTTAAGAAAATGGACATAACTCGAGAAGAAAAATGGCAAAGTATTCAGACTTTGAGTTACTCATGGACAGTGCAAATCGGGTTTCCAGCGGTGCTTGACTTCTAAATGTTTTATAAGTAGAAGTAATCGGGATTTACAAACCCGAATTACTCATGGACAGTGCAGATCGAATTCTCCAAGGTGAGCGACTTCAGGTTCTCTTAAGTGCACGACTTCGGGTTTTCGAAGTCGAAAGACTTAAATTGCTTTATAAGTAGTCAGCAATGAGAACTCCGAAGTAGTGGGGCTTGGAAAACCCGATTCGATCTTGGATAGTGTATTTTGGGTTCTCTTTCATAGAAGTCTTCGGGTTCTCCAAGGTGAATTGCTTAAATTGCTTTATAAGTAATCAGCATTCCAAACCCCGAAGTAAGAAGCCATGACAAGCCCGATTTGGTCTTGAACAATAGTCGTCAGGCTCTCCAAGGGACAAGTCTTTTCCAAGGGTCATTTCCGAAAGGTGGCCCAGACACAAACCCTGGACTCTTTCATAAATAGAAGTGGTCCTCTTCAAAAAACCCGAAGGACTTTTTGCATATTTTTGAAGGTCATTTTCAAATTCTCCAACGGACCACTTCTTCAACAATCTTTCTGAGGGGCACTTCTCAAAAGCCCAAGGGGGTATTTCCTTTTTTACCAAATTTTTTTTTTTTTTTTTTTCATTTTTCCGAAGGGTCATTACCTTTCTCCGAAGGGCACTCACATACCAACGGCACTTTTCAGGGAAATCCGAAGGTACCGGTTCATAACGTCGAAGGGTCTTTTCTCAGCTAAAAGGGACAGTCAAGAAATCTGAAGGGCTTTACATAAATTCTAAAGGGGTTAAATGCAATAAATCCGGAGGGCACCAGCAAGCAGTAAGGGCAAAAAACAAAAGAGACCCGAGAAAATTGTCTGAAAGTAAAAGCCCGAGGAGCAAAAAGCCGATAGATAAGTGCATAAGTTCTGCAAAACCCGTAAAAGCAAGTAATGAGCAATGAGAAGTCCGAAGTAAGTTGTGAGCAATGGAAAGTTCTGAAAGAAAAAATCATAGAAAATAGTCCAGGGAAAAATAGACCAAGGAAAGTAGAAAGGCCCAAGAACATCGAGAGTCATGATCAGACGAATGAGAGCTGCCACATGGCATAGGCGAATCCAGCTGGCAAGGAGATCGACGACTCGCAGGAATCCATGTCAGGGAGATCTACAGTGCGAGTCAAGGATCCGAGGCAACTTCCAACGACCAATTAGAGCAAAGGAGAGCCAAAGCGATTGGCAAGAGTTGGTAGGTGCAGATTTATGAAGGTTTTTGTCCTTCAACATGGCTCTCGCTCTCGACAAACAGCTGCGCGATTAAAAGCAGCATGGTTCGACCTAAGTAAAAAGGCATGGAGACTTCATCCTTCATACAAGACACGCGAAGGGGAAGGTTGCCATGACGAATTTAATGCAGAGATCAACTCGGTTGCGCCAAGTAGAGACATTCAGCCACTCGCGACATGCTTCCCTCAAAATCAACCCAGGGTCAACTTGAATGCAGGATGGGCTCGAGGGGATTGGGATGACCTTGGACGACTCATTTTCATGGTCAAAGGAGGACGACGGTGGTGGTGGTAGAAAATTAATGACTTCCCTCCCAGTTTCTCACAAGTGCCCTTCTTCTCTTAGCCTCTTCTGTTATAAATAAGGGCCTTGGAACCATGAAACCATCCCTGTACTGGCGATAAAGTTACTCTGTCAAAATCGCTTTGTAAGAAAGACCTTTTTGAAGCAATAAAAATCAATTTTTTTACCTATCTCTTGTCTAAAAATTGTGTTGAGCAAGCTTGTGCACGATGGCTTTGTGAAGAAGTGTTCTTCCATGTCCATTGTCCTTCTTTCTTGCCTATTTTTAGATGTTTTCAAGTTAGTTGCAAGTTTGGACTTGAGCTCTTTCTGCTATTAATGGATGATTGGTGTGTATTTCAAAATTCCTCTTTACTTTATGTATGGTTTAGTGAGTCAAGTTTATGAAACACTTATGCAAATTAACTGGTTATGAGGTTGTGTAAGCAAGAATTATCTTATGCTGAATTAGTGTTGATTTCCAAACTGAAGTGGTTCATTTCTCTTGGTGCATCACCTCTCTTATCTTAGATTCCCTTTCACGTTATCCTCCTATCCCTTTTCCTTAGCCAACAGTAGATTTTAGCGTGGGAAGCAAAAATTGAAGTGAAGCATTTGAGGAACTAGCTTCATTAAAAAAGCTAGAGGTTCAACCTCACCACAGGATACCCACATCCTGAGGCTCTCCCAACGCTTGTCGCTGAAAGTGAGAGACCCTAAAGAACTCTCTCACAAGGGTGCAGTTCCACGCTACAATAGGAATCCTTTAGTCTATGGAAAAGTAGACTAAAGATCTTCAATACCTGCTTCACAAATGATGTGGAAATGGGGACATTACAATCCTCCCCACCCAAAATTGTTTGTCCTCAAGCAATTGCAAAATCCAAGTGTCCCAAAACACCTTATCAAACAATGTCCACATTTCTCTGTTTCTCAATGAAAGAAAGCCTCAAATGCCTTCTTCATACTATTGTATTTGTGCTTTGGGGCTGCCCCCAAGTGCTAGAAGTGCCCTCATAGCCTTTCAAAGGCTCCACATGTTCCCAGTCAACCACCCCTTGCAATACCAAGTGGTGGATGAGGAAACTCATTTCCCTTATAGCCTCCAATGAAGTGATATGTGGCCAAAAGTTGAAATAAAGAACATAATAGAATTTGATTAACTTGTTGCCTCAAGGGTAACGACCCCACAAATGCCATATTATAACCTTTCAATCGTGCAAAAAGAAATCAGCTAGTTACCATCTTGTAAACTTACCATGATATGAGGCCTCAAGGTAGTACAACTCAACATATATGGGCCTCCTTGTGAATGCCATGAGTCCTTCCAAAGGCTGCCCCTTATCAACATTCTCATGCATGCAACACTCCACAAGCTCATCAAGAGTTCCCAAATGCTTATCAAGGAGAGTTGTATCCTCTTTGTGCATGTGCTACTTCTATTACTCGCGAATGGAACCTAAACATGCAATTTTCCAAAACCTTGCAAAAGATGCAATGTGCCCCAAAAATCAGTCTTCCCTCCTTCATGATATTGTTGTAAAGACATGCCTAATTTTGATTCTTCAAGATGACAAGATTCAGAATTAATACTTGCATTCTCTCTTCTTCCCATGATCTGTGAGATGCCATCAGAACTTCTTACCTTGCCATACCTGTACCTAGTATGTTGCTCAAGAGAACTCAATGTGTCATACAACTCAAAATATTAGCTATCATATCTCTTATCACACTTCGAACTTATCCACAAGGTCCCCTTATGAGTTGAAACCTCCCCCCATAGATTTTGTATGCAAATATGTTGGTTGTCATAGTAAACCACAACCATGCCTCTACTTATAAATTTCAATTTGCTTATTACCAAGCTGATCCTTAATGGGGTCTCTAGCTCCATGCTTCCCCAACAAACCATCATGCACTTGTGCCCTGTATGAAAAAGATTAGGACTGCAAAACTAAACTAAATTAATATGCTTAGCAAGGCTCCTCATAATTAAATTCATCTCATGGAGAAGCAGTAGAGGAGGTGTGCTCCCATAGTGTGCATTCCAAGGTGTGTTATGACCTTCTTTATACCATATCAATTCTTCTTCATTTTGAAAATGTAGTCCTTCCATTTGTAGAGAGAAAACAAGCTTAACCAAATTGGAAAACATACCTTGTAAGTGCATATCATAATCATTTAAACCCATTGGTAGGGATCCCCTTATGTAAGATGTATATCCTTCCCTTTGTTGTCTTTTGCTAGCTTCCTTACATATGTATGCAGCATCACCAAGCAAGCCCCACCAATACTAGACTTTATCCCTTTTTATATACTGTTGTATTTGCCATGTTAATTTAGAATTTTTGGAGCAAATGATTTCAGAATTTGTCCATGCATGAACTATCCTCCTTGCAAACCGATACATATTTCGAGACGGCAATATTATGTTTGTATGTAGGAGCTGGAATTGACTAGATGACTCAGAATTTTCTAAGCCATAAAATTCAGACTTCAATCTATCTCTTCCAACATATGCATGATAAAAATCAAAACCAGGTAAAATTACAATTGTGTTTTAGTGTCCTCTTTTTTGCAAGCACATGGCTGTCCATGATGTCTCATAACCCTATCATTGTTCCTTACATCTTTCTTCCTCATACTCATAAAATACCCTCCTATCAAGTTGATTGATGAAGATGAAAGTCTTCATGTCACTCACACCATGTAAAATAACCTCATTATCTCGCACCTTAAACTCTAGTTTCAATGTTAACTTGTGCATGCCTATATTCCTCCATTCTGATTCTTTCTTTATTCCCATGGAATGAGTCATAAAGAATTTAAAATCAAAATTGAGAACCTTTGTACAACTCAAAAAATTACCAAGATCCCATACATCTTGGTGTCAATAATTGTGAACTTGAATCAAGGAATCCTCGTGCCTCATTTTGCAAACCATATCCTTCATTTTATCACCTTTGGTGGCTTCACTATCATGTATATATACAATCATTAAAAAATAAATAGGCATCTCCTATCAATAAAAGATCCTTACCTTGCACTTCTTTTATTTCATGCTCCTTGGTTTCCTCCTCTTTTATCATCCACTTGCACCCCTATGGGCTGCCCATCAAATTCTGATTTTTTGGCTTCATTGGCTCCCTCATAGGTGTCCCCATAAAGAGCTGTCCCTTCATTTTTTTCCTCCAACTCTCCATTTAGTTCAGTCCTCTCTTCCTCTACATGCTCCACTATCAAATAAGGCCTCAATTTTCATTTACAATTAATTGCAACAATTTTAGATAGCATATGTGCAATTGGAAAAAAAAAAAAATCCAGCCTCAAACCTGTCAACAAAATAGATAATAATGGCTTGGAAAGATCATCACTTTCATTGAATGTCAAGGTCAAAATTATTTACATAGAAGCTACAACATTTTTGGTATGATTCTTACAAGCAATTGCAAGGAAATGTTGAAACATCTTAATAATAAGTTAGTCACACTCCATATCTAACATCAAAATACAAGCCCTGGTTGAAGCCACAGTTGCCAGGATGTTGACCCTTCTAGCCAAGGAGTGTCATTTATCTTTTTTGAAACCTTGGAAGCTCTCCACAATCAACGAAAATATTCCCTCATGATTTTATCACTGTAAGGAACTTCGATAACCGTTAGTCTTAAAACCTCATTAATACAACTAGTAACCAAGAGCCTTACCTCCTCATCTGTGTCTTTCAAGAATTCATGTTGCACCAAGTCCTTGAGGGCTGGACCGCCCACTTCATGGTCTCATGTTGTGATTGATTTACCTTGGATAACCTTTTTCCTATTTCTTCCAAGGTGTTGATTATATCCTCCACTAGTTCGCATAGGTTCCCTAACCTTCTACCTACATTGTAGAGCCTTTTTTTCTCCATTTCTTCCATGGCTTCTTCCTCTTCCCTGATAACACCAAATCTTTTTATCTTCTTACAACCAAACCTCACAAATGGACAAGATCGATGCTCTGATACCACTATAATGTCCACAAATAAGTCGACTTAACAAAAAAGGGCTTTTCCCTAAAATTCACAAATTTTTGAAATTAAAAATCAGCAAACCTTAGCATGCAATAAATGATCAAAAACCCTTATCAAACCCCAATAAACCATAGGTGCCAATATGAAAAGGATTTGTAAACAATTTCCAGTCAACAATTCATCCAAAATTCACCTTAATATTTGCAAATATGAGCAACAAACTAAAAGTGAAAAATATGTATCTTTTTGCTCATTTTTTAGGATCAATTGCTAATTTATGATAGCTCGAAAAATACGATTTTTAAATCAATTACAGTTGTTGTTCCTTAATTTTTGCTTCAAACCCTCGCCAAAAATATGCCACATGTGCTAAAAATCAGGGAAAAATTCCAGCGATCTCCTAGGACATCCAAAATGGGCCAAAAACCCTCCCAAGCAAGTCGTCCAAGTAGCCAAGGTGTAGAATTAATTTGTAGAATATTTTTAGATAAAATTCCACCTTTCACAAGTTGACCTGAACAAGAAAACCATGTCAAAAAATTAAATAATAATCTGGAAATTATTATTTAATATTATTTCAAGTGAGAGCCTCAAAATTTCATCAAATCTTCACCAAACCCTATGCCAATATCCAAGAAAATTATTAATAAATTCTAGAATATTAAATTGATCAATTAAACCCCAAAAAAGGATCTCAAAATACTCTCAAGAGCCTCCAAACCAAGTCACCCCACTTGCAAAATTAATACAAATAATAATCAAAATTATTGTGCACAAGTTTGACCTCAAATTGTCCACCAAACCCTCTCATGAAGCTCACAAAGCAAATCGCTCCACTTTAGGGCAAATAACAAATCCACCTTCAGCAATAGGTGGCGTCAAAAGACACCTTTTGTAGAATAATCAGCTCCAAATCTAAGAACACTTATTGAGCATGCATTCCAATATCTTCTTCAAACATGAAAAAATAATATCAATTTTCAACATGTCTTCAATTATAATCTTCACCTTGTATTTGTACCTTCCAAAGGGGGGGCGAACCACCTTGGAGAGGTAAAATACCTCATAACCCTCTATTGTCAACTTTTAGAATATATTCTCCTTATCTTTGCTTACCTCCGAAGCCGACACTCATATTTTTTGAATATAATATCAATTAATTGCCTTAATTAATAAATAGTGATTAAGATTACTTTTAGGCAATAAATTAATAATTATTTCAATTAAATACTTTAGTAGTAAAAACCACTTTTATAAAATATTATATTAATGAATTAATAATTGTCTTATATGAGTAAATAATTAAAATCACTATTCTGACAATTTATGATTAATTAATAAGATAAAGCCCCAAAAAGAAACCTTTAGTCTATGGGGAAGTAGACTAAAGATCTTCAATACCTACTTCACAAATGATGTGGAAATGGGGACATTACACAATTTCCCACCAAAAATGGGAGAACATATCCATGTACTTCATCATAGGCTCACCTATGTCACAAGGTAAATGTGGAATTTTTGTTGTAGTGGATAGATTGACAAAATATGCTCATTTTTTTGCAATTCCAGCCAAGTATAGTGCTCCATATATAGCAGAAATTTTCTTCAAAGAAGTTTTCAAGTTGCATGGGTTACTCAAGAGCAACATAAGTGATAGGATAGCTGATTTATGAGCCACCTTTGGCAAGATCTTTTTAAGCTAACAAGTACTGAATTGCTTCCAAGTACTAGTTATCATCTCCAAATGAATAGGCAAACCGAAATTGTGAGTAAATGGGTGGAAGGATACTTGAGGAAGTACATTTCAAGGCAGCAAACAAGTTGGAATGAATGGCTATACATGGCAAAATTTTGTTATAATACTACCTACCACATGTCTAGTGGTATGTCATCATTCAATGCTTTGTATGGTTATGAATCTCTTTCATTTTTTGACCTTGTTTTGGGGGATAGTAGAGTGCCCAGGGATGCCGATTGGGTGCAACAATGTTCTGAAATTTTGGATCAGCTCAAGAAAAACTTGCAACAAGCTTAAAATCAACAAAAGCTTTATGCGGATCAGCATAGGTTGGAGAGGCAATTTGAGGTTGGGGACATGGTCTATTTAAGATTGCAACCTTATAAGCAATCTTCTCTCAAGCAAAGTGGAGCGGAAAACCTTAAGTCACATTTTTGTGGGCCTTAAAAAATTCAAAGAAGAGTGGGAAAAGTGGCTTATGAACTGGAATTACCAAAAGGGAGTAAGATTCACAATGTGTTCCATGTTTCTTGCCTTAAAAAGAATCTTGGAAAGCATATCATACACTCAATTGATTTGCCACCTCTTGATAATGAAGGTAACTTGGTTTTGATTCCCGAAACTACACTTAAGGTTCATGAGAGGAGGCAAATCGGTTTTGATTCCCGAAACTACACTCGAGGTTTGTGAGATGAGGCTCTGCAATCGAACTATCATGGAATACTTCGTACAATGGAAAGATATGCCTATGGAAGATGCAACTTGGAAGGGGACAGCCATCCTTCAATAACCAAATTTACAATTGCTTGTGGCCAAACAATTTTGAGAAGGGAGGACTGTAATGTCCCTCTTTTCAAGCTAATCTTTGGGATAAGGCCCTTAACTTGTGCGTTCCCAAGGGCTAAGGTCTTCTAAGGCAAAAGGGAACATTGGTGAGCTTAGAGAATATGTTTTGTTAAAGCATTTTATTATCTAATTTTTGGGACCTTTTTTAAAGGGTCACTCTAAAATGCTATTATAAAAAAGTTTTTAATATATCTTTTTTTTTAAAGAAAAAACTAACTCTCCATCTCTATTTTGAGCGCCACAATTGGAAGAAGCATATAAAAGGAAAGAGATGACTCTTTTAAGAAGGTTATGCATTTTTTATATTGAAATTTTTGTGCAAGTATGTCAAACTTGAACAAGTGACTTGAGGACGAAAACCTTCAAGTGCACCAAAGAGTTTGGGAACAAAAACCTCCATTCTTCTACCAATGCAGCTCTATTCAAAGGATATAATTGCACCATAATTGTTTGGAAGAGGATCTACAAAAGTGTCTTTGGACACCACCTTCAACAAGGAATTAGTATAAACCTCCAAAGCGCTGCAAACATTCAAATTGCAGATCAAGGAGGTGGGCAATCTCGATGGAGAACTCTAAAACAAGTTTGAAGGCCATCTCAAGGGTGGTAACTTCCTTTGGGAGGGTGGCGACCCCTCACAAGAGGTAAATTTGGTCTTTAGAACCCTCTTCTAGAGTCAAGGTAATTTTTATAATTTAATTCAGCCATTTGGTGATTTGTTTGGATCAATTCGCATGTGTGAAAGGTGAATCTAGACCCTAAAATATTCTCGAATTTATTATAATAATTTTGGCGCTTGGGCGACTTGCTTGGAGAGACTTGGAAGGTGAATTGAAGGGCAAAGTCCAAAGAATAATATTCAGAATTATTTCCCTTATTTTTCTGAGATGTGCCGACCCACTTGTGGAGATTTTTGTGGTGTTTGGTGATGGAAAAACGTAGTTGTAAGTTCAAGTAAAAATCAGATTATTGACAGGTATTTTCAGCTGCTTCACCAATTTATTTGGTCCAAAAAAGGTATATTGTTTCCGAATAATTTTTAGCTATTTGTGGAGTTATTTTGAATGTGTTTTCGCTTGGATATTCTATAATTTTTTCAGCTAGGGTTAGCTGGTTTTTTGAAGCAGAATTTCAATTGTTTAGTAATTTATTCAAGGGTCTATTGGGTAAACCCCAACTAAGTCGAATTCGTCCCATTTGGGGACATTACATATTCGAAACAGGGGATATTACAATCCGCCCTTCCCAAAATTGCTTGTCGTCAAGCAATGTCTGAACCGTTACGCAAATACTAAGATCCCAACCAATTTTTCTCTCTCTTCCAGGCCTCCTTGGGTGGTAGTTAGCTTCTGTTGCGCTTCTCTGATATAATAGGGAATTGGAAGCCCTGTACCTTATGATTTTGTCATGTCCCCCTTTTTATCATGACACTATTGAAGACCCTTAGCCTTTATTGGTTTCCTGAGGGCTAAGGAAAAAGAGAAAAAAGAAGGGAAACATGTAGGTTCTTAAGAACACTTGTGAAAAACACTTTATTGTTATAAATTCACTTAAGTTGGGACCCTTTGAGGGTCAGGGTCATAGGCACCCAATCCACTTAAGTGGATTATGAGAGATGTTCTTTGTATATTTTGAAAAGGTATTTCCCTCCATTTTGGACGTACCCCTTGGAGGAGAACTTGCTTTGGGAGAAGCTGATTGGTTTGTGAGGTTGGCGATTAGGTAGTAAGCCCTAAGGAGTTGTTTGGCAGGTTGAAGACACCTACTTGTAGGGTTGCAGAGATCTAGGGCTGGAATTGACTATTTCCAGCCTTGGTGACTTGAGTTTGGAGCTTGTTTGCGGGGTTTGTGGGCTATGTTTGAGCCAAAACAATATTTTGATTTTATACAAATAATTCTGTTATTATTTCTGAATTTGTGAGGTATTTGAGGGTCATTAGTCCTCAATATTATTTGTAACTCTCTATATTTTATTCCCTAACTTTTGGGAATATTTTATTCCCTAACTTTTGGAAATATTTCTAGCATTTTTAGTTTGAAGGAATTCAACAATTCATCCAAATATTCAATTCTGATTTGAGTTCTATTTGGCATATTTCTCTGATAATAAATTCAGAAATCCCTTTCATAATTATTGGATGGTCTTGTGGAGTGAAAGTACCATTTTTCAACATTGACAAGTCAAGGATTAATTTTTAATTTATCTCCATTGGTGGTGTTTAGGGTTTGTAGAAACATCTCAGTTTTTTGGGAGATAAACTTGCTTATACAATTGTCAATTTGTGTCATTAAGTTCACCATATTTTTATGCTAAATGTCCAGGGTTTATCGCAGCTAGGGTTTGTTTTCATAAATCCGAAAAAAGTAATATTTTGCTTGGGTTTTCAGTAAATTCTAGAATTCAGAAAAAATCTCCCTGTAGGGATATTTCAAATGATTCTCCAACAATCTCCATGAGTGAACCCATGATAGTTGAATCATGAATCAATTGTGATCTAGAAAGAGTACTATCAAATGTGACACCCAAACATTTTGTTTGTTGTGACAACTGTAGGGGCTCCATTGGCCATACCATGAAGCACCACCTCCGTTCCATCAAATTTGAATTTCAGTTCCATCGTTTGGTAATTTTGTGTGAATTCCCCAATAGAATGTAGCCACTGCACCCCTAAAACCATATAGGTCTCTCATATGTCCGCAACATAGAAGTCATCACACACCCTATGATTACGAAGTGTAATCTCCAACTATTGAATCCCCCTGGTGCAAGGAATGGTGGAACCATTAGCTACAATAACATTGAACCCGTTAACGTCCTTTGTTTTCAAACCTTTGACTGCCAATCCCTCATCTATAAAATTGCGGGTTGCCCCACTATCAACCAACACCATGAGTTTATGATCATGCATATCTCCACAAATTCTAAAAGGGTAATACCTGGGTACACTAGGAAGTGCGACACAAGTGCCTGTTGATATAAGTGTGGCAAGGGTACCACCTGAACTATCTCCTTCCCTACTCTCAAGTTCAGGTTCCTCCACTTCTGCCTCATCATCTGATATTACCTCTATGTAATGCACGTCCTTTTGGAAGACACCTATGACCTGGCTCTCAGGGCTCCTTGCAAGTGAAGCACGATGTCTTCCTTCTGAGTTCACTTCTCATTTCTACTTTTGTGCTTGGCTTCTGTGGTAACTCTTTTTACAGAGAATTCCCTTGTTGAAATGGCTTCTTTTGTTGCTAAAAAGCTAATGTCATTGGCAGCCCATAAGATGGTTTTGGCTGCCCATTGGGAGTTGATCGTTGCTGTCCTATAGGTTGAAATCTTCTTCTAGGGGCTGAAGTTTCAAGATCCAAAGCCTTTTTAATGGCTTCTTGTAAAGCAATAGGGTTGAAAGCCTTTGCGAAACCTCTAAGTGGTTCAGCTAGACCCTCAATGAACAAAACCTCGAGCCTCCTTTCTATCACATCAGGCACCATAACTGAGAGCTTCTGAAATCAACAATATAGTCATCTAATGAATTGGCTTGTTTGAGTTGAGCTAACTCCCAAAAATGGATTTCCGGATCAACTCTATCAAATCTATCTATCAACTTGGTATTGAACTCCACATATAAGTGTACATGATTGTGCCCCTATGTGATCAACCCATGGTACCACCATTCGTGTGCTACACTTTCAAGATGAAGGGTGGCAAATTTGATGGCTTCATCTTCCATCATTGGCCTTAGTGATAAGGTGGTGTCCAACTTTTGTATCCAAGAGCGTGTTGTACACTTTCAGGATCCATCATATGTAGGAAGTGTTAACTTCCATGATGCTTGTTGGAGGTCCCTTTGATTTGTTTTTGGCCTTGTTTCAACGCTTTGACCACCTTCATTTTTCTTTAAATTTATAAAATTAGTGAGAGAGATAGCCTCCCTAATTTCACCTAGTAGAACCCTATATTCATCGCTGACAGCAATTTCATCCATCATAGATGGCTGAATTTCTACCTTTGGAATTGCTACTTCCTCCCTATGAAGGAAAGTTGGTTGGAAAGGTCTAGCAAAGGAGTCAATGGCTATCCTCTGAGTGTGTTGGTTATTGTTCACCCCCAAAGAACTTCCTTCACCATTTTGAGCTCTTTGCACATTTGTTTTCTACATGGTGCAGACTAATTGAGCCATCATATCTTCTAAACACTCGTCTTTCCACAAGCTTGTTGAAGCGAACATCATCTGGATCTCTGTTACCCATAGTTTCATTTCCTTTTCTTGCAAGAAATTCTGGATCTCGCTGCCCTAACCCTTCCTCTGGCTGTTTTGGACTTTTTTTCCTTTCTATTTGGTAATCCCTGACTTCTTTGTCATTGTCTTGCATGAAGTTGAAGCTGAAAATTACTTATTCCCACAAGCTGGCAAGAAAATTGGCTCTGATACCACTAAATTATCTCTTAGCAAACAAATGAGTTATGATTTTTTTTGCTATCCTACCCAAAACTGAAATAAATTAGATTTGCAGATGTATGCAGTCCCAACTTAACAAATGGAGATAAATATGAATTGCATTCAATTCCAAACGGTGTATCAACAATAACAAATGCATATAACATAAAATTATGAATGTCTTAGTCAAACCCTAACATGTCATACCCTATCATAACCTGAAAACACATAAAAACTTAACACATTGACTAAAACCCTAGCTGTAAATGGTACAGCCATTGGTCTGGAGCTGTATGAACTGAAATATGCTCCGACTGATAGGAATATGACCATCGTACGACTATTGTACGAATCTGCAATTTTTTCCCTAGATAACAGCCCTAACTTCTGCGATCTGATCTTATTAAGTTGGGGCAACAAATTTGGGTCAAAAGGGATGATGCCTAGCTAGGGAAAAACCCTATGGAATTTATTTTAGAAATTTTGCTTGACCGGCAGCTTCGTAAACTTTGAAAATAAATGGTGACTCCCTGCAAACCTTGATTTTCTGACTCCCTGTAAATTCCTCTGTCAAATAAACCTCTGGAACTGAAATCTTCTGATTTTAGTAAGCACCGATGTGATCCCTGGATGGAATCCCCTTCTAGGTATGAGGGGTTTCGTCCTTAGGCCCTTTTACTGGAGGGTTTTTGTCCTCTCTAATGAATAGTTGAACAATCGTTGCTCAAGCTTGAAAAATGTTTTTGGAATTGATTGAATGATTATGATGTCCTTTTCCTTCCAACCTTTTAATAATTACCTTTTCTCCTCAAAACCCTAAAAGTAATTAAAATTTACTTTTATTTAATATTCTTTTTTTGCTCCAAAAAATAATTAATAATTAGTTTTTATTTTCTTTTTCCCACTTAGCCTTATAATTAATGCACCTTTTTGGCCCCACATAAATAATAATAATGTCAAGGTGTCTCCCTTTAAGTTATAACTCTTAAGTGTTGTGGGGAGACAACTTAAAGCATTATTATTAAATTATTTCCCTTTATTAATTTCCCCTTAGCCTATGGGAATTAAAATAAGCTTTAGGTCCTTGATTCGATTCATTTGAAAAAGGAGACGTTACAAAAATCGGAATTCGGCAATTTTTTCCATTGTAATAAAAATCACTAAAAAAAATTGCGCAGTACAAGTTCATTTTCGGGGAGAAAATTTAAGCAACAAAAAATGGAGCAAAGAAACCCTAGCATTATCTTTATAACTCTTATCATCGCTCATATCAAATCACTGCGAATCTGAAGATTGCAACTCTGAAGACAAAGAAAAGGGCATGCTGAAGACTGCAAATCTATGTAGAAAGACAAACTCGTCGTGTGGAGGAAGACTATGTGAAGGAAAATCTCGTGATGGCGGCTGATAGAGGATTTGTGTGACAATGGCAAATGAAGGCCCTACGGGACGCCGAGGTAGTGGCTTGAGCCTTGAACATGGCAAGCTGCCTACAGGGACTAGAGAGTTCGACAATGGCAACAACAGCAAGGTTGATGGTCGATGGCGACAAGAACAACTTAGACCCATACAGTCAATGAACGAGCCCTGGTAGGTTTTGTTTAAAATTATTCAATTTATTTGTTATTTACATTTTAAGCTTTTACTATGTTTAGTTTCATTTTGTTTTAATTTTTTTAATTTTATTTTAGGTTTTCAGTTTTAATTTTGTTATTTTAAACTTTATTTTATTTTATTTTATGCTTAGTATATATTATTTTATTTTATTTTATTTTATTTTGTATTTATTTTATATGTTTTTACGTTTTGAATTTAATGGCGATTTTTTTTTTTAACATAAACTCAAACCCAAACCAAATTTTATCCTCGTCGAACTCAAACTCGAACTCGAACCTTGTGACTTAGTATACAGTGAAGTAAAAGACATCAAAATCAAACGTAAGTGTATGCCCTTAATTCAAAACCCCTTTGAAAGTCGTTGAACTGTGCAATCACTGAAAACAATCATTCTGAGTATTGTTAGCTCCAAATTGGGTAATGTCACCTGTACAGAAATTAAGGATTTAGTGTCAAATCTGTAAGCATTGTACAACTGTCAAACCATTTTTTAACTATAAATTTAGAAGGATTTTTCTGTTTTGTGAATCCGTGGTCACCAAAAATCCTCAAATCTAAAACTTTTAGTTCCAATCAACAGATATGGCTTCAGCCATGCCTCGCCCTAGGGCATGTTTGGTAGCCATTGTATGGCATGCCATGGCTAAAATATTTCGTATGCTCCTAACATGCTTAACCCTACTTCCTTTGCATGTATAAATTTACAAGTCAAAACAATAAGTCTTTGTATCGTCCTTCTGTTAATATTAAACTTATTTCTTTGAATCATCCTTTAATGATCTTTAATGTAAGCATGTTACAAATCTTATACCTTATTTATTATGAAACTAATGTATAAATCTTGACAATTTATGGCCACAACCCATTTCAAAATAGATTTATAGATGGGTACACATCCATCAATGTTGATATATTGAGGGACCACATTTTGCGTTGGATCACATCATGGCGAGGCAAGATGGAGGAGAAATTACTATTTGATGACTTAATAATGAGCTCCAACTCCAACAATATGTTGATCTTATCAGAAGATCAAACTGTATATGGCAAAATCAGAACAGGTCATAATGAGTTCCTATATCGCTTTGTTGAAGCCTTTGGGCCACATGTCATTCACAAAGAAGAAGAATTCTCCACCGACACTATAGTACACACAATTATCAGAGGGCAGCTTGAGTGGGAATCCTTTTTCCACATCATTCCAAGTAGAGAAAGTGACATAAGTGGAACCTATTGGAATACACGTCTCTCAAATCAGATTTTTTTTCAATCCAATCAATGAAAATGATTTGTTTACAAAAGCAGAAGCGCTAATGCACATGCCTGTCCAATCAGCATCATCATCGTCATCAAACATCTCACTTTAGTTAGTGAGATTACTTTATAAGTTGTAAAAAAATCCTTGTGGCAGACACCATTGGGAAAGATTCCAGCAGACCCCACATGTTGCTTCTTTAAGTCATACTAAAGTGGATACCGGCTACTTAGGTTATTAAGTCATATGCTTGTTTACATTCTCTACTAATCTAAGTCTTAGCTATATAAGTCGATGCCCAGTTCATTTGTAAGGCATCGACCTTAGAAGAGACTTAGGAAGTGATAGTCATATAGTCTTGTATCCAGAAATAAATAATTATGCTCTCCTTATGCACGTAATTGTGAACTGAAGGATCATAAAGTTCTCTTTCTTATTTTGTGAAATCTGTTATGTAAAATTTAGCTAATAATAATCAAGTCATAGACATTCGGCCATAGCCTCCAATGCTAGTTTGTGTAATTCACAAACAAGATCTTTTGTAGTCATGCGAGTTATAACCCACAAGTCCTAGGATCTTGGTCGTGAATTACACAAACCAGCGACAGAGGTCGTGGTCAATTCGTTACAACTTCATTATTATTAACTAAATTTTATAGAGCAAATTTTACAGAGAAAGAGAACTTTTTGATCCTTTAAATCTCAATTACGTGCAAATGGAGAGCATAATCGTTTCTTTCTAGATACAAGACTATAAGACTCTATCACTTCCTAAGACCCTTCTAAGGCCGATTCCGTGCAAATTCACTAGGCATTGACTTATATAGCTAGAACTTAGGCCCATAGAGAAGATAAACAACCATCTTGTAGTCATATAAAATGTCATTTTAATGCGCAATGAGTGTCACTTGAGACCACCCTATCCTTAGCTTAGCCCTAGACCTATCTCAGGGCCTCTTTTAATCCTTCTTCAGCTTTTATGTGCATCTAGCCTATGCCCAGACATACCAAGAGCCGCATTGAGCTATCACCTAGGCATCCCCAATCCTTTTTCACACGTGCCAACCACCCAGACAATAGCATGGCCCCGTTAGTCTATAGCACAGTGCCCTATTGGCAAAGGGGGTTGTGCTATTGACCCTTAGCTTCCCTTGCCCCTAACGGATATCTTTCCACTTCCCGAAGTGTCTTAGAGTTGGCCTAGACTCATTTCATGTCTTGACAAGCATCAAAACACTATATAAAGACCACTCTCATTCATTTATTGGATAGATCGCAATTCTCATGAACAAGCTCATAAATAGTTGTGAAAATTAAGGTTATTGGTCCTATTTACCCATATTTCTACATACATCCATCTACAACAGCCCAAGCTCAGTTTTACTTAGGTTTCCGGTCTCAATTCATGTTCAAAAAATTCAAATTGGCACTTACACTTAGGCATACTAGCATCACTCTCACTTGCACTAGCACTTAGATTGGGAGAATTACATCGGGCTTGATCCCCTTTTGAGGTATTGGTATGTAGGCAACATTCAGAACATGGGGTGTTGAGGTCACACCCAACCTACCCTACTAACGTCACTCTCCTTCCACTTGTGTTCATCAAAACTCTAGCAAGCATGGAGGCTTAGGGTTTCATAGTGAAAATAGTCAAAGCATAGAACAGATGACGATCTAGGTCTCGATCATACAGGTCCAGGCTTCTCAAAACAGAGCAAAGATCTGCCCAGAATTTCACTGCTTCACCTGCACAGAGTCATTAGCGTTGCACAAAAAGTCTACAACATAGTGCGCTACTAGCAAAGAGGGTCGCACTATTGTCCAAAGAGGGTTTTGATCCCTATTCTCCACTAATGACACTCTGCCCTACTCCTGCATCACTTCCCAGCCTACCACTCATTTGTCTCAGTCATATTTTCTAGCTAAGTACACTTTATCTAGTTCATTGCTATGTATAGAATATTCAAATAAATCAATTATTGTACAAATCAGTGGTTGTTGATACTGTGGTATTTTATTTCCCAATTTATTACTTAGCTCTTTATCAACCTAGGGTTACGTTCCATGATCCTAAAAAAAAATCATTTGGTGATCCTTACTTTGAATAGCACCCAAACCCTAGCCCTAGATGCTACTGGGGTTTGTATCCTTCTTTTTCCTATTTCTATTTGTTGTGTTAGGCTTTTCAGATTTCATATATTTTTTTCTAGTGGCACTCTTTCATTTTGTTTATTATATGTCATCTAAAAAAGTTATATCTCTTCCTTTAAGAAGAAGTGCTAGGCTTAGTGGTAATTCTATTGAGCATACCCAAATTCTTTCCGTTGAGCTTATACCATGGATAAAGGACCAGTTACAATTCCTTTATTTGATTGTTCAAATTCTGATAATGTGGACTTCATGATAATACGTCGGAACATGAGCAATACAATCAAGATCATAATGATACACAATATGGGACTTGGGACACACTCCCCCCCCCCTCGATGTTGATAATCTTATAATCCATAAGGATGGGATATTACAAAGTTTCATAAATAGACTTCAGGTACAACCCAATGATCATGCACAGATTTTGCAAACTATATTGGAAATAAAGAACACATCACTTGGTCAATCCTCTAACCCCACAGATGCTAATATTGTTGCACCTACTATGAGGGCAACTCAAATTCTACAACCACCTGCTATAACTAGGCAACTCTCACCAGTGGCAACAGCTCCTATGGCTAGTACACATTCCTCCTCTCCAGATGTGCAATCCCTTAGGCATGAGATCCATTCTCTGCAAGCCAAGGTGTTACATCTTTAGCAGGGTGCCACTAGACCATCTCATGCCTTGGACTCTCATGTTCTCCTACATACACCATTGGCACAGCATATAGCGGCAACTCCTTTGCCATCTAGATTTGTGGCACCCAAACTTAGTCTATATTAAAGTAAGGGTGACCCAAAGCATCGTCTATGCGCTTTTCAAGCAACATGTTTGGACTACGTGTCCAATGATCAAATCTTGACTAAGTTGTTCCCTCGTATGCATTACAATGGTTCTTTGATCTCCCTAATCAGTCCATTACAACATTTAATCCACTCATAAATATGTTTTTTGGCACATTTTTCAATCAACATCAATGACAAAATTTCCCATGCTCAAGTCACTCAACTAAAGCAAAAATCTAATGAGCCAATAGCCGAATATGTCTTGCAATATAAAACCATATTAGTAAAGATGGCTAGCCCAATGGCAGATAGAGAACTCCAGGACATATTCAAGAAAATTTTATTACCAACATTACATCAATCTATATTATTCAAAAAGTTTCCATCATTTACAAATCTATGCCATACAGTGAAGGAATAGGCAGTCAAACTTCTCTCCATGGGCAAGTTAAATTACACAAGAGGATCGGATTACACTAATAAGAGTTCAAATAAGCTCCCATATATGGTGAGGCCCAATGAAAACAGAAATGAGCAAAAGACAACAGTTAACGCAGCCTCAAAACCAACTCCTCGTGTGGTTTTATCAGCTCCTCCAAGGAGACCTTTTAAATCTTGAATCGTCAACTCACATTCTCTAGCAACTTTTGGAATGCAATGTCATATCTCTCCCTCCCATCAAAGAGGTTGATACAACTAGGCATCTTCCAAAGAATTATGATTCCAATGCATTTTGAAATTATCACAGGGCCCCCGGCCATACTACGAATAGATGCATTAGCTTACGACATAAGATCCAAGATTTGATAAATTCTAATATCATTGATGTGAGCACCCCTACAGAAACACCCAAAGCACAACCAACTGAAACAAAAGTAATAAAAATCTTTTCTGATCCATTTCCAAAACATACGACTAATGAGATAGCAGACACTTCAGGTATTCATTATACTTATCAAGCACATCCACCACCAACATCTTATCATACTCATACAATGGACACACACCTACATAATATCATCGGCGTGTATCATACTACAATGCCAGCTAGGCCTCTTATCACTTTCTCAGAACAGGAGATCGTTGATGATGACTCAGATTTATATGCACTCTGTACGAACTTACATTGATCATCATCCTATTCAGAGTGTCATGGTTGACAACGGGTCAAGCATCAATATGTGTACTATTACACTTCTACATCACTTGGGCGATTCAGATCAGGATATTTATCTAACAAATACAATTATTCGTGACTTTAGTGGCCATGTCCAAAGCTCCATTGGGGAGATCATACTCCCATTACAGGTTGGGCCCGCACATGTGGCCAGCAAATTCATAGTTGTACCTAGTGTCGAAACATTTGATATGTTATTGGGTAGGCCTTGGATACAGCAGCTTCGAGCCATTCCCTCCACCATACACAATTGTCTTAAGTATATACACACTAATCAGGTTGTTACAATTGAGGACCTTCCATATGAGTATCCTTTACCTACTCCACATCCAATTACACAGTAGTCACCATTAATAGCTCCACACAGATTTCATTAGTAGTCACCGGTGCAGGGGAGATCTACTTCTACAGCGTTACCATGTATACACACTCACCTATGGAGACCTTTATTAAAGAGACCCATGCGTCAAACACATGTTGAAGATTCTAGAGAGTCTCTCTCTACCCCACTCCCACCCAGATCAGTGTTACTGAGTCCCCAAAGCACTCCGCATAGAGCATCCATGCCGATTACAGCGTCTACCAGATGGGTCCCCAAGAGCTCCACAGTTCACAAGTCAGCGCCACAAATTCATAGCCACACTCCGCAGTCAAGTTCAGCTACAGATTATTCAATACATCCAGTTCTCAGATCTCAGATACCTCTTCACACATCATGTGCGGTCACTCTTCCTTTACTTGATACAGGTCACCTTAATAGTGAGTTTCTTGCAAGACTCATCGGTTAGTATGTTCCCCTATTACTTGTACATAGTTTCAATATTTTAATTTACTTGTAAATAGTTTCCTTTATTTTGTTCCTTGTACATAGTTTCATTTTCATGTTGCTTGTACATAGAAAACACAAAACAAATATAATATGTTCAAAAATACAAAAACATTCAAATATTTCTCCGAAAATACAAATTTCAAATTGTATGAATTTCCATGTTTACATTCCTTCTATTTGCTAGGTACTACATATGTTATCTATGTTAGTGTTGTCGGTTTTATCATACATACATGCTTCACTTGTTGCCTTCGAGTGTTTGCATATTACTATAGGACTTCAGTTCTCTACACAGATCCAAATTTGCTACTATCCGTCCATCGGGGGCACATACACATATTCACCAATTCAACATTGATATATTAGCCCACTGGGGACATCATACACAGCTTCCGATTTGCCACATTATACCTTTATATAATCCATATCATAGATTTAGCATTGATTATATCTTGATATTGATCATCCTATACTACATTGATTTTTGGCCGGCGACTACTACTATAGACTCAATTTATGTACATCTTTGCTCTTATATGGATTTGTACCACATGATTATGTATACTTTCATTTCTTGCTTTACTAGTCTAGATTTAATTGTATCTCTTTGCTTCTACATCTACTCGAGGGCATTTGAATATGCCATTCTCCTTTCATTGCTTTTATGCTTTGGACATGCGCCCATGTCCTTGTGTATGCTTCTTGTTTGTGTATGTGGACATTTGAACATGTCCTTCCATGTGGCTCTAAGCCAAACTTGTGTGCTCTTGTGTGTTCGGACATTTGAACATGTCCTTGTATATGTTCCTTTTCTCAGACTTAGTGACATGTGTCTGTGTCCCTTGTATTTTGGCCCCTTGGCCTACTTTGTGTGCCTCGTGTTTGTATGTATGCTTTCATGCGTCATGGCCATGACACTTATCTCTTGCTTGTTGCTCTCACATCCAGTTTGTGATGTGCCATGAGGGACCTCATGCATCTCCCCTTCCTCCTTAGGTGCCTTGATGGACATCATGCCCCATCCCCCCAAGTAGTTTACTCAGATTATATTAAAATTTGTTGTTCATATACATGCTTATATTGTTATATCTATCTTGACAACCTTGTGAATGTTAGATCTAACATACATCATACATTGCCAACTTATGTGCAATCTCTTTTACATTTCGATGTCATGTGTACACATAATATTGGTTTATCACACAGATATCATATATTTTCAGTCTAACACACATGATGCATAGCTTTTCTTTTGAGGATAGTTATTGTAGAGGTTCAACAACTCCCCTTAAAAGAGGGTGCATTCACAGGGATTTGTCACAGAGATCAAGTCATCCTGGTGCACTCAAAACACAGTTTTCAATACACAGATAGATTACAAAGCTCAGAGTCAAGGAAATACAATAAAATACAATCATACACAGATCAATCTCAATTTTTATCAGAAACAACACTTTTGGACAATAACGCAATACACTGCTTGTAGCATAGTGCGCTATAGTCCACCTATCGCACTATTGTCCAGTAGCCTAAAAAATAGAAAATTCTGGGATTATCAAAAAGGTACAATACGTACAGTTCATGTTTGCACAGTCTCAATCACAAATTATCAGATATGCTTAGTATATATTTAGTTTTTACATAGAATTACACAGGTTTGCTCATATTGGGGGCATCATGAGCGGCATAATCACTCCCATTTCAGTTTCAAATATACACAGCCACAGATTACTATAACTCAATCCAGAATCCATATGCACAGATATTAAAATTGGGGGCATGTGCATGGCACATTGTTCCATGTGCTCAATTTTGCACCAATTCACTCCAATGGAATGACAACTCCATGTCATTCTCCACGTTGTATACTTCAAACACCATATGCACCAGGATTATACCAAATTAATGCCTCATTCCGTCTGCAGCGGTTGGCATTCTTGAGTTCCCAAGTGGCCCCTGAGCTGTTATACATTTCAAAGTTCACGAGTGGCCCAAAGCCATCTTTTACAACTTCATGACACCACACAGTTTCAGTTTCAACATCTTCTACTACACATGGTTAGGCAATGGAGTCATGACCTACTTGAGTTCTTGAGCCACCTACATAAGAGAGTTGGGTAAGTCATCAGTCCAATCCAAATTATTCACATATTATGATCTACCAAACAAGGGCGGGCAATGATGGAGTCAAGGCTAGCTTGAGTTCTTGAGCCACCCACACATGGGGATTGGGCAAGCCATCAGCTCAATCCAAGCTATTCACCATTTGATCACCATCTACACAGGATTTCACCAGGTTTTTGCATTGGTTTGCGTACCCAATGAGATGTGTTCATTCATTTCTTCTCTCGCATGTCTTTACTCAGTTGTTTTTGCTTTCAATATTTCTTAAGGACTGATTCATATATGTTTCATTTGTAAGAACACAATGGAGCACAATTCTCAGACTCAAACCCACATTCACAGACTTCGCTTCATAGGTAAGTCCAGGTACATTTCTCTTTCTTTTATCCCAATCATTTCGCTTTGTTCTATTTCTAGAATAAAGGAGGGGCAAATGTAGTCATATAAAATGTCGTTTTAATGCAATGAGTTTGAGACCACCATATCCTTCACTTAGCCCTAGACCTATCTTAGGGCCTCTTTTGATCCTTCTCCAGCTTTTATGCACGTCTAACCTATGCCTAGATATACTAAGAGCCACATTGAGCCATCACCTCAGCATCCTCGATCATTTTTCAGACGTGCCAGCCACTTGGACAATAATGTAGCCCCATTAGTCTATAGCACAGTGCGCTATTGGCAAAGGGGGCAACGCTATTGACCCTTAGCTTCCCTTGCCCCTAACGGATATCTTTCCACTTCCCGTAGTGTCTTAGGGTTGGCCTAGACTCATTTCATGTCTCAACAAGCATCAAAACACTATATAAAGACCACTTTCATTCATTTATTGGATAGATGGCAATTCTCATGAACAAGCTCAAAAACAGTTGTGCAAATTAAGGTTATTGATCCCTATTTACCCCTCTTTTTGCATACATCCATTTACAGCAACCTAGAGCTCATATTTACTCAAGTTTCCAATCTCAATTCACACTCAAAGCATTCAAATTGGCATTCATACTCGGGCATACTAGCATCACTCTCACTTGCACCGGCGCTTAAATTGGAAGAACTACATCGGGCTTGATTCTCTTTCGAGGTATTGGTATGTGGACAACGCTTAGCACATGGGGTGTTGAGGTCACACCCAACCTACCCCTACTAACGTCACTCTCCTTCCACTTGTGTTCAACAAAACCCTAGCAAGTATGGAGGCTTAGAGTTTCATATTGAAATCAATCAAAGCACAGAGCAGACGACGATCCAGGTCTCGGTTATACAGGCCCAAGTTTATCAAAACAAAGCAAAGGTCTGCCCAAAATTTCACTGCTTCACCTGCACAGGGTCATTAGTGTTGCACAAAAGGTCTACAACATAGTGCACTACTAGCAAAGAGGGTCGCACTATTGTCTGAAGAGGGTTCTGTAATGTCCCCTTTTCTAGCTCACATTGTATGGTGTTGTTGTTAGCCTATTTCTCCTTGGTTCCATTCTTGAGGATTTTTGGCCTGGGTAATTTTCGTTGCAGGTCAATCCGAGGCATTTGGAGGCAATTTGGTATACTTACTATTTTTAGTAAGTCATTAATGCTATTAATAGTAATTCATCTAGTGGGTCGTGATCTCCAGTGTCAGTGCCTTCTCAATGGAAAATTGGTTATTATCGTCAGATGATTTCAGCTCCATTGGTTTAATTCATCTCCGTATTAATAAAATTTAAATTATAAAGTTAAATTCAATTATTTAACTTTATTAATGTGAGTCAAGTTAAGTGGGAAATGAATAGTAAAAGGGGCCCCTTGTTTTAAAATACATGAGACATCAAAAAAGGCAAAGGGGAAGTTATGTTTTATCCCACATTGGTTAAAATTGTGAGTGAGCTCTTATGAGAAGTTTATAAAAGTGTTGCAAGGGCTCACTTTCAGAGATGCTTGGTTTATGCTTGGTTATTATTTTCTCTTAGAGAATTCTGGGAAGCTTTGGCTTTCAGCAGGTTTGAGGACGGAACTTGGAGGCAGTGGACGGAAACCCATTGTCTGTTGGAGATATTATTCAAGTGTCTCACTTTGTGCTTCAAATTCATACTTCTGGTTATCCAATCCGACTGTAAGTTCTGTGGCTACGATTGAATATTTCTGCTGTTATTCTACTGAAGATTTGAAAGCAATATTCCTATGTAATTTCAGAGCCTTGTTCTAAAACTGTTATAATATGTTTTACATTGAAATTTGCTTGCAAGTTATTGGATTAATAGAAATTAGTTCATGCAAATGGTTTGTTTAAATTTTCTGTGGAACATTTGGAAAAATTGGGGCAAATATCCATAGGGGATGTTACAGTGGTATCAGAGCCATGATCCTACCATCTTGTGTTGGTTTGCAAAAAAAGATTTTCAGATGATGCTAGGGTTCGATGAATCTCAGAAATTCTTTGGTTTGATATCAGAGTTGATTAGAGAATTAGAATTTGAAGTTGGTCTCTGCCTAGGAGACAAATCCTGACAGTGAGAGGGAGAAGTGTGGGACTCGTGTAGTTTGAAGACAAATATAAAAATTATATGATCGCATAAGAAATCGCCCAGGAATCGTAGGAGTCTTATTTTTGAGCACAGCATATCTAGAAGTGAATCGTGAAATTCAAGTCGCCCATTCATGAAGACCACCATCAGAGTGACGCAGCATTGAAGAAGGCCATGAGTTGGAGTTATTTGACTGTTTAATGAAATCGTGGCAAGTTGTGTTATTCCGCTCAATCAGCAAGGGAGATCGAGAGTCTTGTTTTCCTTGTATGACGCCATCTTCAAAGAATCGTGGAGTTTGATATATTGCATATCTGCCATTCCATATTGAATACACAGAAAATAAAGAGAGATTTATGATTTTAGAGTTTATGATTGTTGCTGCCAAAAAAGAGACAATCTCTAACACAATTCCCGCAGGGTCCCCCTTGTCCTAAAATTATAATAAGTATAGAAAAGAATTGTGGAGGTATAGGAGTCTTTGCAATCTTGTGTGGGGCCCAATTGATGAGATTGACAATTTAAATATGAGTTTTAATCTTCAGATTATTATTTGAAGCTTATAAATGTATAAGGGAAATCACTGGATATATCAAAGGGAAATAGCATAATCTATGGTGTTCCGTGGATCCTTCATTATATTCACCAGTTCAAAAGAAAGTCAGTTTTAAGGCAAGTGCGTGTGTTTGAAAGATCACAAAGAATATATTTTGTAGTCATTATTCAGAGAAGCACAGCCTTATAAAGTGAAGCCTTCATCATAAGAAGTGACGTGAGTGATTGGGGAAGATTGCATTGTTAATTATCATGGGCATTCAAAGATAATTCTGCTCAACAGTTATAACAGCAAGGTATTACCTGTTTCAACATTTGGTGATTGGACGTTGTGTCACCATTTAAGGAAGATATAAGCAGATTTCAGTATCGGTATAGGTACAGCAGTATCATCAGACTACATCAATTACAAACAATGTTAGCTTCATCTTAAGGACAGGAATTGTATAATATCAATTACAGGGAGTTTGATTTTACATCAGCAAATTCAGAGGTTATTGCACTAATTCCTCAGTTAGAAGAATGTAAGTCAATTGTTTGACAGAATGTCTTTTGTGATATAATCTGTAATATTAGAATTTTTGAGTGTAAACAGCAAGGGGAACATTCAAATCTTAAATTTGAATCCAGCTATTCTATCTTCCCAACTGTTTGATAAATTGCAATACATTTGGTAATGTTTCTTTCTAGCAAATGCATGTTATATGTTTGATAAAATGTCTATTAGATTTTGGAACTGAAATTGCATATGTAGACATCATAAACAACATTCCAAACAAGCTAAAGATTCAAAAATACAAAGACTTACAGCAACATGCCAAGAATTTGACGAACAAAAAAAATCAGAAATCGAACATAGATTCGTTCAGGATATTACAGTAAATAAAATGAAGACAATGGCAGATTTGAAAAGTGTCCTTTTCTCAAAAGAATTCAACGATACTTTTAATGGTGACCAGTTAAGGGATTTACAGAAAGAAAAGGAAGTAGGGAATTGGCTTTATGTATTGGATTACAATTGAAGTCCATGGAATTTCTTGATGATGTTCTCTCTAAGTTGAAGGAATTAGACACATATTTGTCCAAAGTAGACCAGTCAGATTGGAGGCTTCTGAATTGGGCCTTGCAGCCCTCAATGCTCGCTTTGGCTCAGCACAGGTTTGTGGAACATCCTTATGAAGAGGTGAGACTTGCGGTTGCTTCTTGTCACAGTGAGATCATAAGGATAACAACACCTGTAGCACCCTATAATGATGACATACTAAAAAGGGTTCTACAGCTGATTGTAGAGAGCCTACATGGGTTACATTATGTCAAAGCCCCTACTTTTGGTAAGAAGGCTAAGATTTTAGAAAACACAGCAAGAACCAAATCATTTATCTTTTTGTTGGATCTCAGATGTGATAAATTGATTCTTTAAATGTTTCAATGCTTCTTAACTGAAATTAGGAAGCATCATCCAGACAATGTGAGGCTTGTATGCAAACTATTATGTCCTTAATCTTAGATGAGGATGATGATATCTGCAAGCGGTTGCAATTAGACTTGTTGGCCATTTCGAGGAAGGAGCAGTGTGTTTCCCCCATGGCTTATGCTTTCTCAAAAGGTTTGGTTGAACAGAAAATTGGGTGGTTCAAGGAACATATAACGGTTGCAGAGCTAATTTCTTTGGGTATACAGGTCCCAGGATCACCCAAAAAGAGCAAGAACCAAATGAGGAAAGAGTAGATTTGTTTCACTTGTAAGGAACACTAGTCATTTGATCACATATGTGGAGTTAACAAGGAAAACGAACCATTGCAGCCAAGCGGTGTTGAAAACATACCAACAAATGAGGTTACAAAGTTTGAAAAGGATGGCTTAACTCAAGAAAGGAGTATGCTCGAGTCTCAGGGTGTCCCTAATGAATTGTCAGAATCTTCATATGATAAAGAGTTGCGTGGAAATGAGGACATGGCAGCAGCATTAGCCCTGCATCTAGATCATTCCTACAGAGATTTTGAGGCGTCTACAAAAGGGTGCATTAGTCTCTTGGTGGGTGACGTAGAGATTATAATTGACAATCCATATGAAGGTATGATTTCTAATGGTGTTCCTTTGGTTGATCACAAAGTGGAAGATAATGCAAACCTGGATCAGCCCTTTAGAGATATTGTAAACATAGCTTCCCTTGATGTAGAGCATGAGGTTGATATGGATAATGATGGTGTGGATTCTTGGAAAGATCACAATGCATCTTTTGGTGAGATAGTTGATTCCTATGATAACACAATTCCTACACATGAAGAAAAATCAAAAAAAAAAAATGGTATGGGAAGATAAAGATAGGGAGATCACGGATCTTTGTCTTCAGTTGAGTATGTTTCATCATTCCATGCATAATTCAGCAAATCAGTCCTCTATAGCAGTCACTTCCATGATACAGAATGACAAAGCAAGGGGCACAGAAGTTGAACAAGTTTATGGAAGAATGGAAGAGCTTCACAAGGACATACCTTGCAGCCTTGTGACATCAATTGAAGAAGAATTACTTGACACACTACCAGCTCTAATCACATGGGAAGGACGTGAGACAAGTTTAGAATTGGTGATGTTTGATGGTTCCAGCGGAAGCAAAGAATAAGATCCCAAAAGTCTGATTTGGGGCAGCGTTAGCCTACATCTTCCTTCTCTTGATATTGTGGCACTTACACTTGAGAATACTGATGAAGACAATGTTGCAAGCGTTGGCCAAGAAATTTTCAATGATGATACGGTAAAAGGGGTCAAAAACATGGCTCAAGCACATAACAATAATTCTAATTTGAATGACAGCAGTTATGTTTCTAATTTGATTAGGTAAAAGGGGAGGATAGCGTTATGGAATCTACCTATGATGGCAACCAAATTGTGTGTGATAACTACAGGGAATATAGGGTGGATTCAAGCCACCGTGGTATGGAAATTCCTCATCATTCCAAGGAAGATCACATAGGCAAGGACACAAAAAACCAGTCCTAAATTTCAGTTTGAGAACAGTAGTGATATATTTCACCTTTCTCCTAATGTTGCCACTAACAATCATGAAGAAAGTAAGGGCACAGTTTCACCTACTGATGGACTACAAGAGGCAAGTATGGTACATGGTAATTTTGATGGTGTCTCTTGTCATAGGACTGAGTTTATACATTTTGATACAGCTAATATAGAATATGCCCAAGTTTTGAATGAAAAATGGTTGGAAAGAGCTAAACAAGCTAAGATTGTGGTTCAACAAGTCAATCTTCCCCTTCAACATATTCGTGATATTCACCATTCTTTTAATGATAAGAGGCACGAATTGCCTAACCCAGAGTCTCCAGTTGAGATAGTTGATCATTCTCATGATGGTGATAGTGATTGGTTTGATGACATATTTGATATCATCTATGCTTCTAATCAGAGTTATGACAGCGAGGTTTGGTGGCCATTTGTGCTGGTTTATGGGCATATGGGAGTTCATCTTCACATTGACTGGATGTCTTACATGCACGGATGGTTATGTAAGGGTACTTGGTTGACAAACTTCTTTTTCATCTCTTATAGTGGGTTCTACATGTTGGTTTGGGATCCAGGTATTGACACAATTGGTGCATTGGCTCTTATGGATTCCATAATGTTGCTTCACAGCGTGTCGAGTATGGTGTTTTTATCAGGATGGAGCAGCGGATTGGTTGATGTTTGCTTGAGGGCAAGCAATCTCGGGAAGGGAGGACTGTAATGTCCCCTTTTTTAGCTCACATTGTATGGTGTTGTTGTTAGCCTATTTCTCCTTGGTTCCATAGGCTAATCAAGGTTTTTATGGAATCTTAAGGATTTTTGGCATAGGTAATTTTCGTTGCAGGGCAATCCGGGGCATTTGGAGGCAGTTTGGTATACTTACTATGTTTAGTAAGTCATTAATGCTATTAATAGTAATTCATCTAGTGGGCCGTGATCTCCAGTGTCAGTGCCTTCTCAATGGAAAATTGGTTATTATCGTCAAATGATTTCAGCTCCATTGGTTTAATTCATCTCCGTATTAATAAAGTTTAAATTATAAAGTTAAATTCAATTATTTAACTTTATTAAAGTGAGTCAAGTTAAGTGGGAAATGAATAGTAAAAGGGGCCCCTTGTTTTAAAATACATGAGACATCAAAAAAAGCAAAGGGGAAGTTATGTTTTATCCCACATTGGTTAAAAATGTGAGTGAGCTCTTCTTAGAAGTTTATAAAAGTGTTGCAAGGGCTCACTTTCAGGGATGCTTGGTTTATGCTTGGTTATTATTTTCTCTTAGAGAATTCTGGGAAGCTTTGGCTTTCAGCAAGTTTGAGGACGGAAACCCTCGAGCTTGGAGGCAATGGACGGAAACCCATTGTCTGTTGGAGATATTATTCAAGTGTCTCACTTTGTGATTCAAATTCATACTTCTAGTTATCCAATCTCGTTGTAAGTTCTGTGGCTACGATTGAATATTTCTATTGTTATTCTACTGAAGATTTGAAAGCAATATTCCTATGTAATTTCAGAGCCTTGTTCTAAAACTGTTATAATATGTTTTACATTGAAATTGGCTTGCAAGTTATTGAATGAATACAAATTAGTTCATGCAAACGGTTTGTTTAAATTTTCTGTGGAACATTTGGAAAAATTGGGGCAAATATCCATAGGGGATGTTACAGGTTCTGACCCCTGTTCTCCACTAACGACACTCTGCGCTACTTCTGCATCAGTGCCCAGCCTACCACTCGCCTGTCTCAGTCATATTTTCTAGCTAAGTACACTTTTTCTAATTCATTACTATTTATAGAATATTCAAATAAATCAATTATTGTACAAATCAGTGGTTGTTGATACTGTAGTATTTTATTCCCTGATTATTACTCAACTTTTTGTCAACCTAAGGTTACATTCCATAATCCTAAAAAAGATAAATCACATCTGACTTAATAACCTAAGTAGCTGATAACCACTTTAGTATGACATAAAGAAGAAACATTTGGGAACCTACTAGAATCTCTGCCAGCAGTGTCTGCCATGAGGTTTCTTTTACAATTTATAATGTAATCCCACTAACTAAAGTGAGATGTTGTTTGATGATGATGATGATGTTGATTGGAAAGGGGGGTCCATTAGCGCTTTCACTTCAGTAAGTAAATCATTTTCATTGATTGGATTGAAAAGGCATCTAATTTGAAAGACATGCCGTGTATTCCAATAGGTTCCACTTATGTCGCTTTCTCTCCTTGGATTGATGTAAAAGGATTTCCACTCAAGTTGTCCCCTAATAATTGTGTACTACAATGTCAATGGAGAATTTTTCTTCTTGTGAATGACATGTGGCCCAAAGACTTTAACAAAGTGATATAGGAAATCATTGCCCTGTTCTGATTTTGATTTGCCATGTCCAATTTGGTCTTCTAATACGATCAGCATATTGATGGAGTTGGAGCTCATTATTAAGTCTTTGAACATTAATTTTGCCTCCATCTTGCCTTGCCATGATGTATGCGGCTCTTTATGCTTGTAAATCCATTGAGGAAGCTCGTGATAACCTCATATACCTGGGTCTTAATCCTTCTCTATGCATTTGTCCCTGTATCAAAACATTCAATTCATGAAATTTGATATTTTTTATTCGAGTTGGATTAAAACCAAGGATACGCTGGTGCATCATAGTGGTAGTAGGATTCTTGCTTAACCAATCAGTTGTTGCATTATTTTTTCCTCGAACATGCTCAGCAATATAATTAAACTGGTTGAAATAACTTTGCCATCTAACATATTTACCACAACCATCCTTCCTGTCATGGTCCTTTTCCTTAAATGTTAGAAATCAACTACAATCTGTTCTGATGACAAAAGTTTTTAAATGCATGAGCTTTAGTGCAAAGTGTTCTAGACATTTTTTGATTGCATATATCTCTGTCTGAAGAGATCCATTTCATGACATATTCACAAAACACTCCATTGGCATATTCACAAACTAGTTCTTCACCATCATTATTAACAAAACATAATATTCCTCCCCAACCATTATCCGAAGCATCAGTGTATAATATAGAATTTTATGTGGTTGGGATATTTAAAGTTGGCAAAGATTATACCATGGCTTTTATCTTCTGTATAGCTCTGGTATGATTTTCTTGCCATGAATACTTCCTGTATTTTTTGACAAGTTATTGCAACACGGCTCTATCATCACAAAAATTCTAATAACATCAATGTATATACACCAAAAATGGGATGTTCCTTAAAAAAGCTTGTCCATATGTGCATGGAAGCATGTTGGAGCATTCATAAGTCTAAAGGGCATAACATTCCATTGAAAATGTCCAAACAGAAAATTGAATGTTGTTTTAGCCCTGTCTTCTTCGTTTACCCTGATTTGAGAAAAACCTGACTTACAATCAAACTAGGAGAAGTATCTACATTTTCCAACCTTCTGCAACAAATATGATTTGTCGGGGATATGATAAGGGTATGGCTCAGTGATAGCATATAATGGCCTATAGTTTATCACGATTCTCTTTTTCCCTCTCTTTTGCTCATAATGTTTATTGACCATAAAAGCGTAAGCAATATGGAGAGGTAGAATGTTCTATTAGCTGCACATCTACCAAGTCTTTAATGCCCTTTTCCATATCTTCATAGTCTACAACAAGGATTGGAATTTGCATTCCTATTTTCATTGTTTTTCCCTGTTGGATTTTTATCTCCATCTCAAGCATTTTCTTTTTCCATAAATTTTGCGGATCTTCTGAGCATATTTATGTTCTTATCACCTGGCCTATTTCTTCTATTCCTTTTTGGATTTTATCTAAAGGTTGTTGGCTCGCAGATTTGGAATACTGCTCAAATGCATATGCCAGTCTAGAGATTCTAATCCCTGCTCCATTAAGAGTAAACAAAACATTTTTCGGAGTGCTTCCATATGGAGAATAAGAATTTATAAAGGCATCTCCAAGAAGGACATCTATTGGCATAGAATTGTATTGGAAGAAGTCAAAATGAAATATTTTTCCTTGGATAATAATAGGATCTTGATGTTTGTATTTATCACAACTAAATACATTTCCTTGTACATCTTGAGAATTGTAAGTATGCTTGCTATCTAGTTTTTCCCATTTCATATAATTGGTCCTTTGGAAAATGACAGAGAGGCTCCAGGCAGACACCAGTATCTACCTGAGCGTCTAATAATTTCCCATTAATTTCTACTAGGATAAATCGTGCATTCTTTCCTTGTCTCAGTTGTGTAATGTATTTTGGCTTCAGCTCATCAGAAGTAGGAACTGATGTGCAAACAATTTTGTAATTGGATGCATCTTTCTATTGTCCCTTTGACAAAATTAAACAAAATTGGAATTCACAGCAAACCCTAACTCGATAATTGCAATTTTTTATTTTCCTTTTCCAAACCCTAACCATAAAATTTCAGAACTCTGAAAATGCAAATTTAGGGCACAAGTTGCAATATTTTACTATCAAATATTCACCACAAATTCATAAATATAACAGCCCACAAAAATACCTTCAAATCTGATTTTTCAAACCAACAAAAGGCTGGAAAAATTCAGTAAAAATACCAGCAATGTTTCTATGCCTTCAAACTGAAATTTAGGCTTGACTTAGCTTTGGAGAAGTCACTTTCAAAATCCCAAAGGGGGGGTCACTTCCCTCACAACTGGTTCTCTAACCTTCTCAATCAATTTGTTTCCCTTTTTGGGCTCCAAAACAAGGTTGCTGCCCTAGCAACTGCTGCATCCTTCTTCAAGATGCCCATCTTTGCTTAACCTCACCTGAAAATGGTGTCTAAGCTCCTCAAACTAATCAATTATGCCCTTTGCAACCATTAAAATGAAGTTGCCCAGCTGAAGATTAAGGGTTTCCATCCTTAACTTCAAATTTCCAATGAAGGTTTTCATCTTCAATAGAAACAACTCAAGCAAATCATGCTCAAACTCAAGATTTCAATTGGTAAATATGACATAGCCCCTAAAATGAACTATAGCCTCTTCTCTTGTATCCTTTCCCTCCAAATTCATTCCAAAACAAGGGGCGCTCCAAGTGAGAAGGGAATTCAAATATTAAAAAGGGTAATTCCTTATAATTTTCACTTAAAGGTTAACTTGCTCATGACAAAAAAGTCCCCTTTTAAGTCAAAATTAGAAAAATTGCTGACATAAGTTACTTTTTGGCAACTTAGATATTATTATTGTTTTTACTTTTGAGTATTTAGAAATATTTTTTATTTTAATAATAATATCATTCTAATCTTGAAAAGGGGGACATCACAATTTTGTAGAGGAATATCTTCAGTTCTTCTTAGCATTCTTCAACTACTGGTTCTTCTTGAAGTATTTCTTCATAGATTTCCTCTTCATTGTCTGCTTCTCTATTATGTCAAGGGTTGATTATGCACTTGTTATCAAAACCTTCTTCAAAATTATTAACATCTTCGTAATATTGTTCTTCTTTTGACTCTTCACATGTTAGCAATTTAGATAATGAAGGTTGTTCTTCTGGCAGCAAAAAGCTAAATTTGTTCATCATCTCGTTTTCACTCCACTTGAATGAGTAATCTAGCTGGATGGGTTTTGGATCTGGCCTTTTCATAGTAGGTGGTATTTGAGAGAAATGCAGTTGTTTACCTTTGTTGTAGCCTCTACCTCTCATGTTTCTGACAGATGACTCTTCTCATTCATATTCCTGTCTTGTCCAGGAATAGTTTTGATTTCTTCTTTGATTTTGATTATGCCTTCTGTTCCATGGATTTTGCATCATGGGGGCAGGATTCTCCAGATCACTTACAAGGCTAAGTCTTCTGCTTCCTTTTCTGAATCTGAGTCTTCATCTTCAATCTCATCTAGAATAGAGGTTCAAACAGATCTTCTTCATCGACTATATCCCACCATGCAGTTCCGCTAGTGGAGAAGACTGTTTTGACAGCTTTATTCTTGCATGAGCAATTGGGAGCAATATGACCTAGTCGGTTGCATATGTAACAAATTACTTTTTTGGATGGGGCATGACAAGTACGGCGACAACGGATGAATGTATGGCATGGAGCAAAGGAGCAGCAACTAGGGAAGAAGCAGCATTTGAAGGTGAAGTGTTTGCGGTGTTTTTTAGGTTTGCAGACAAAAGGGCAACAACCAAATGATACAATTTTAGGAAACTTTGTAATGGCTTTTCAGGCTTGGTGTTTTGAAAAAAAAATCATTGCATTGGTTTGGGTAATGAATTGCATTACCTATTGTTGGGCAAAATCTATGACGTCAGTTAAAGTCATAGCAAATAATTGTAGGCCTTTGAGGTTAATATAGGAAGCAACATGATCCGCTAAATTATAAGGGAGTGCTTCCAAAAAGTGCATTTTCATTGCATCAGATGCATGTGAATTGCTTTCACAAGCAAGCTTTCTATATTGAAAAGCAAAAGGTTCAAACTGTGCAAGGTCACACAATTTCATCTTGCCAAGCCATTTATGGGATTCAATTTCCTTATTGCCCTGAGCAGTGGCAAACTCATTAATTAAGACTTGAAACAAAGTTTGCATAGGGTTAGTTTGACTTATAACCCTATATTCTTGAGCAGTTGCACTCATAGAGTTCCACCAGTATTAGACGATTCCCCAAAAATACCTAACCGTGAACATTGCATTAGTACAGCCATCTATGTTGGTTGCTATCCCAAGTGTTTTCATGGTATTGCACCATGCAGTAATTTCATTATGGGGATTCAGATGCTCATCTATATTAAGATACCAAGGATTTATGGGAATTTGGGATCTAATCATGAGAATAAGAGGTGGCTTTTCTCTGAGTTGAGCTTCTTTTTTAGCAACATCTGGCTTAAAGCCTGGTCCAAAATCTGGAGAAACTAGTTCAAGAGAAGTATTGGACAATGCTTTTAGCTGAGCTTCAAGTTTAGTTGTTTCTTTTTCAGCTTGTTTTCTTTCTCAATATTATCAAGCCAATCTAAACTATTTTCTAACAAAGACAAATTATCATCAAACTGGTGTAATCTATCTTCAATAGAAGTAACCTTATCTCCTAATGAATGCAACATATTAAGAGAGGAATCAGCCATGCGTTGTGCATCATTAAATGTGGTATGGATAAACTAGATAAAATCATCAATTTGAGGAATGGCATTTACAATTTTGCTGATTGACTGCATATTACTGGCTCCAGGACTAATTTGACTTAGATTTTATCCAATAATTTATACATCTCTACACAAGTCGTCAAAGTCCTCCTGATAGCGGGCATTATACCAGGCAATGTGATTGCGATGTCTGTATTCTGATGATGGCTCCTTTTTTGTTGTATCAGAAGGTTGAAAGGCATATGAGAGGTATGATATTTCACCTTCTGACTATTTGTAGGACCCTTTTAGAGGCGGCCACCTGCCTCCTCTGTAAAAGGTGGTGCCATTTTCTTTAGAAATTCTAATGTATTGTCTTGGGGTAAGGCTGACATAGTAGTGGGAGGAAACTGATCAGGTCATCGATTGACTTTCTCTTCTTCAAGTTCAACAAAGACATTACCTCTTTTGATGCTGCCATGAGACTTTGGGAAGAAGTAGAACTGGGTCTTAGTGTTTCATAGGTGGAAGACTGTGATTATGAACAAGAAAGAATATGGACGGTCTGTTCTTCAATCCTTTGAATGGGGTTTTCTTTTCTGGACATTCTTGGGGCCACAATTTTTAGCTAGTCAAGCTTCCATTCCTTAGGAATATCTATGGAATCTATAAGACCTTTCTGCAATTGAACAATTCCACTAAGCCTGCAGGCATATCGCAGATTATCAAGTATTTTGAGATTACTCATATTTGTCATACTGTAAAGTACTTGGATATTTACTGAGGCATATTGAAAGGGCCAAACATGTTAAGCCCATAATCTGAGGAAAATAGTCCCCAACAATTTACTGATCCATATTTCACCTCCTTGCATCCTTTAGCTTCTTCAGTCATATTGGGACAGAATTTGTAGCAGATTGTTCCTTCATTAAGCCTAGGTTGAATCAGTCTCAAAGCTAAGTACAAAGCAAGACATGATCAGCATAGAGTTGAGCATAAGTTGTAAGTTGGGGTCAAAGTATGGCTTTAAATAAACAAAGAAAGATTCCAAGATAATGCTAAGAAACTTAAGCCATGCCATGTCCCCCTTTTCAACATGATTCTTTTGAAGACCCTTCGCTTGGTTTGTTTCCCAGAAGGCTACGGGAAGAAGTGAGTGAAAGGGAAACGTTTGGGTTTTTAAGTGCATTCATCAAAAAGGTACTTTATGATTCTATTTTCATTTAAGTGGGGAACACTTGAGGGTCATAAGCGCCCAAGTGTTTAAGTGGAAGTTTGTAAGGAAAGGTCCTTTTAATATTTGAAATGTTTTTCCCTCACTTTTGGACACCCCTTGGGAAATGGCTATAAAGGTAAAAGGAGGATCTTGTGTAAAGGTTCATGCTATTTTTGATAATTGAATTCATCAAGTCTTAAGCACGAAAATCTGGACTTTTCCTTGAGGAGGAAACCCTTCAAGGTTGTTGGGAACCAAAGACGGAAACTCTTGATTTCAAACCTAGTGCAACTACGCCAAGAAGTTGTATTGAGCAGATTTGGCAACAAAGGGTGTTTTCAACACCATTTCTTCTTCCTACAGGCGAGCGACAACATTTTGGGGACTCCACGTCAACGATAGTGCCTCAAACATCAGCGATTTCACTTGGAGGGGCAGCGAATGCCTAGGAGAAGTCAATGATCCCTCCCTAGGGCTAAACGAAGAGATTTCAAGGGCTTATTCAGCGTCATTCGTAGCTGGGCAACAACAAAGTATTTTTAATAATTTTGTAATTCATTTTCTGTATTATTGTGTAATGTCACCATTTTTGAAACTAAAATAATATTATTGCTAAAATAAAGTATTTTTAAATACTTAAAAATAAAAAAATAATATTAATCCAATTTGAGTTCCACTTAGGTTGGCGCCCTTTTGAGGGTCATGGGCACTTAAGGGTCAAGTGGAGGATTATAAAATATATCCTTTTAAAGTTTTGAGAGGGAGAGTTATCTTCTAAGAGGGATATAAAAAGAAAGTAATTTGGCATTGGAAGGGGTAGTTGAATATTGAATTGAAAACTTTGATCAAGTATGTCAAGCTTGATTACCACATCTTGAGGACGAAAACCTTCACGAAATGTCAAAGTTTGGGGACGAAAACCTCCATTCCTACTACTTGGGCAGCTCTATCCAAGGGCTGTAGTTGAGCTTCAAAATTGCATATTTGCATGCAAGTGGATCTACAAAGGTGTCTTTGGACACCACGTATTTTGAAGAATATTGTAAACCCTATCAAAAGCTGGTTTTTGGTGAATTTGTAGGTCTTGGAAAGTGGCGATTTGCATTTGAAGCATGTTCGTGGCGTTGAAGGCCATTTCTTAGATGGCGACTTGCCTAGAGGGTGAGCGAGCTAATTGGAAGGGTCCGTTGAAGCCTAAGATTATTGCATGATATTTATATGATTTTTCTAGCTTTGGCAACTTGATTTGAGGGCCGGTTTTGTGTTCTTGGAGGTGATTTGAAAAATTCATGAAGCATAAATTTTTGCATAATATTTTATATTATTTTTCCAGCTTGGGCAACTTGCCCTAGAATCCTTTTGAAGGTCATTTGGAGGGTCATTGGTAAGTTTGAACAATCTAAATTATTTGATATAATTTTTTGAGGTAGGGTGAATCAATTTGACGATTTGGACATCTTCAAATGGTTTTTAGACTCTGTTTTGAAAAGCTACAATTTTTATTTTAATTTTGATTATAAGGGTTTGAAGGTTTTTTTTTTTTTGGAAGGTTAAACCAAGAGTTATGATTCTGAAATTCTGCCCTTAAATTCTGAGTTGGGAGATTCACTTGGAGGAGGTGTGCAAGGGTTTAGGGTGCCTTATTTGGCCTTAAACAATAGAGCAATATTTATTGCTAAAATTGATGAATTTTATAACCTAATTCCAGTTGGTTTGGTATGAAACAAATTTGATTTTCTAAGTTATTTCATGCAATTTATTCCTAATTGTGGCAACTTGGTTTGGAGAGATTTAATCATGTTTTAAGCCCTAAAATTGGCCAATCTTTATATGATTCGTATGCTGGAATTTATTTGCAATTTGTCTTTAGTTGTACAGGGTTTTCTGAGTTGGATTTGGTGACAAAAAAAGGACATTGAAATTAGCTTGGTGGCGTTGAGGATTTGGAGTGGAAAATACATCAATTTAGCTCCTTGTCTTCAATCAGTGTGAGCCATAGTTGCCTAAATCTCATAAGGTATTTTTCTAATTATTGTTGAGTGATTGGAAGTGTGAGATTTTCAGTTTGGTGATGCATATACAACCCTAAGGTTGGTTGGTGTTAATTTTCAGAGTTCATATTTGTTTGGGTTTGTTGGAAAACCCTCTTTTGCATCATTGTCACAATTTGGGGACATTAATATGGTATCAGAGCCAACATCTTGGCTAATTGTGGGAATTGAAGGGTTACATGACATGGAAGATATGAAGGGGCAGCCTTCTATTCAGATTGATCTCATGGAAACCTATGAAGAATACATGACCTTTCCACCCTCTATCCGAAAGGCCCTAAATCTCATTGAGTTTGTGTTATGGCAGAGAGGAAGAGGCAGTCATAGGATGGACCGGCATACACAAAAGGGAGTACAAGATGTTTTTTGGAGAATTTGTGATTCCCATATTTGACAGTTCTACAAGTATTTCAGCTAGTGTCTGAGTTGATAATGTAGACACATATCTCTCACTACGTCCCATAGAGGAAGGTGTGGCCATGAAATTTGCCATATCACACTTAGAGGGGGTTGTCTATGATTGGTGGCACCACGGGTTGGTAATCCAAGAACACCATCTCATTGATACCTATGACGAATTCAACAGGTGGCTCATTTGGAGATTTGATTGGGTAATCCCGAACTTTACTTTGAGGAGTTGGCACGCTTGCATCAAGCGAAACAAAAATCATAATTTACAAAGGTTAAGCAAGAGGAAGTTGTTCAACAACTTTATGAGCAATCCAAAGATCAAGAAGAAAGCTTGGAAAGTGATAAGGAAATCACAAGGGAAAGGTATGTTAAAAAAGAAGGTTTTTGCATTATTTCTAATCACAGTTCACCTTCTTTGCATAAATTCAGATTTCAAGAGGAAGCTCGGAAGAAACAATTAACATTTGGGAAGGAAGCACAAGTCCTAACAAGATTGGACAGGGCAAAGGAGCCCTTTGATAGAGTAATGCCAAATAGAACGGAAGAAGATTCCATTTTGCATTTGTAAGAAGGAAGATCAAATTTGTGTTTGGGTAAGCAATGGAATGGTCATCTTGGTAAGTGCTCATTGATTTCTCCTCATGTTTGGTTCCTTTATTATCTTGGTTGCAAAGTTTTTGCTATCACTAAGGTTGAGGTGAAGGGCACTCAATGCGAAAGAGAATCCTTCCAAGTGAATGAACATGACAAGTATCCATTATGGATATGGTATCCAGGTGAGCGCTACAAAGGTAACATTGCTATTATGTCATGTTGGGCCAATATAAAGAAGGGTATAGACAAAGGTTATCATGGTCCCAAGATCATAGTGACTATTGTCTTTTGCATTTCAGTTTGCTTCTATTGAGAAATTTTGTTTACATGGTGTGAATGGTGCCTAGGAGATTGTGCTCCTCACATCCCAACAATATGGGAATGATTCAAGTGTGTAGTGGCGTATTTCCAACCACTAGAAGGAGAAATTGGAAGAACAAAAAGGCATACTTCAGCTAGGATAAGATTAAGCTGAAACATAAAAAGGAGGCCCATATCATGCTCATGAGGCATGGTGACATAATTATAAAATTGTTGCTAAACACTAATGTTTTTTCTAACATGTTTGCTCCATGTGTACATTCATTAATGTTATCACTTGCCATGACCAAGAGCAATGCAAGGGGTGAAGTTCAGTGCATGGAGGGCATGAAACCCCTCTTAGATTGGGCAGAGGCCCAAGTAGTGAACAGCCAGTTACAGGGTATGATTTTGAAAGAATTTTGGTCCTCTTTTCTTCTGGAAAGTTCTGAAATTGTCTTGCTACATTCATGGCTAACAGCATACACAAAGGGCAGATTTTGTGGCATAGTACAGCCAATGGTTGAGAACGTGAGGGGCATAAAAGGTACCACCCAAAGGGGATTGCAAAGTGGAAAAAATTATTCCCAAGGTATGTTGTTCAAAGCATTTGATTTGGTCAATTGTTTGCAAGTTGGAAAAGATTTGCCATGGCATGTAGAGGCTACCAAAGAGTTGTTGAAGGGTGGCCACCGTAGTATGCACACAAGGAACGAATATCAAATGGATTTTTCCATTTGGGACACCAAGGTATCACTTTCCAAAAAGATTCCTTTTAGCAGCTGTAGCTTTCTTTTCATGTTGTTGGAGTTCATATTGGCATCCTTGAATAATATGAACATGGAAGAAGATTTAAGGTCCATCATAGATTGGACAAAGGCTCAAATCATGAGAAGAAATTGGCAAGGCAAATTTGGTGAGGAAAAATTTGTCTTTTTCCTTTCCAAAAAATTCAAAAAATCATTAGCAACAATCTTGGCCATTGACTCCCAAAAAAGGGCACATTGTTTGTATATGGCAGCCAACTAAGAGGCCTGAAATTGTTGTTGGAAGGTATGAAAATTTTGTTTCTAAAATTTATGGGTTGTGTCATTTACTGCAGCCACCTATTACATTCAAAAAAAAATATTTTAAAAAGTGCGGCCATAAATATTGCATCCTATCAACAACGCCTGTTTGATACTAGACGCACAAATTGGCAAATGCATCAATGGTAGCTTCTTCAAACCCGGTCGGCTCCTTCCCTTTATTTGGGTTGCGTTCCAATATTTCAAACTCTATTTCGGTAGCTAAAGAAGTGCTACCGATAGCCATTCCGCTCGTCTGATACTCTTCACCATATGGACCCCCAATGTCCAATGGCGAGTCTTCGAAGGTGGCCTCCTCCTTGCGTGCCAAGAAGGGTGTCTTCTCGGAGTCGGAGTCCAATTCTCCCTTCTCGGTTGCAAGTTCTTCCTACTCGGGTTCTTGCGCTAGTGCTCTTTGTGGTACAAAGCTTGCTGACAAAACTTTTGGGGGTGATACCTGTGGAGTTGTCTTAGGGGGTGAAGGCGGAGGTGGATGAATGTGTGGAGGAGAAGGTGGGGGTGGAGGGACTTGTGGAGGTGCAATTTTGGGTGGAGAAGGTCAGGGAGGAGAAGGGCGAGGTGTAGAAGGGGCTAGGTTGGGCACTTGGGCAGTTCTCGGGCGTTTTTGAGGAACCTGTTGTGAGCTTGTGTTAGCATCGTGCCTAGCCCACTTCTTCTTCAAGGGAGGTATTGATGGGAGATTTTCTCACGTATGTCTTGCACCCTTCGAACTCTTATGCCTAGGCCGCAGCATGTAGAATGGATTGTGTACCTATTCTCCCACCAATATTGGTTTGACCTTTATGTCTATTTAGTCCATCTCCTTCTCCCTATAGGCCTTCTTGCCTGGATAGACATACATATTCCGGAGAGTGTGAATCTCCAAGTCGACTTTGTCAGCTTACAAGGCAATAGGCTATGCATCATAAATTCGGTTCACCGAGTTGACGAAGTACCGCACCGAAAAGGCATACGATAGCTTCAGCCATGCAGAGAGTTCTCTGGAAGGGACCATCTTGATGCACGCTAGAGATAAGTGCTGCTTCACAGCAAATTGTGCTTGCTCACCAGCCAAGGTGGGCAAATCCTTCAAGATGCACCATTCATTCCCGAATGCCTCCATCCCATCAAACCAAGACTTCATTTTTATTTTGTAGGAGGGGGTGTATGCCCCAGAGCATGTGAACGCCTTAAAGTGCTCAGCAAGGGACTTGTTCTCGAGCGGGTATGCCCACTTCAGCGCTCCCATGGTGTAATTTGGTGCACCGATCTCATCAAACACCAACAAAAGCAAAAATACTCCCCATTAAAACCTATGACTGGGTATCTGACGGGGTCTTCTCTGTGTCCTTAATGATTTTGTGGCTAAAATACATAGCCCAATTATATTTCAAGCCCTGAGTGACTTGGTGGGTGATGTAGAGGTGAGCCATGTCTACCTCCTTCCAATGATCGGTGCCACCAATCTTGGTCATGATAATGCGTGCCGCAACCTAGAGGGCAAGACCCTGCAGGTTCTTAATGTGCATGGCCTGGCCCTGCTTTTGATATATCAATGTCATGGCTGTCTTTTGGACCTCATCAATGTCCCCCAAGTCATATGCCACATCCAACCCTGAACATTGCAACCCCAATACCTTGCTTATTCTCTCAGGTGTGATCTTCATGCTGCACCTGGCAAAGTAGAGGTAGTCCTCATGGACGTGCGACAATAGGAACTTGATTGTCTCCATGGGTTTTCCAAAGTAAGGCAAATTAAACAATTGGAATAACCCTGCAGCATCCAAGGCATTGAAGATTTTGAAGTCGTACACCAACTAGTTCTTGTTGTTCTGGTGCTCAACCTGGTAGTCATTCTACAATTCAACCTCATTCCCAGGTTGATGGTTGTAATCAAAAATTGTATAAGTGAATACCTTGGAGACCTAGTTCTCCACATGCAGCACCGTCCTTGGAGACTGCATTTCTTCAATCATCAATGGCAGGGGCGGAGATGATTGCATCTTCTTTGCTTGTCGTGCCATACTAGCTTCTCTTCTTTCTACGCATTGTGCTTGCTCTTCAGGTGTTTCTTCTCTAATGAATACTGCTTCTCCCCCAAGTACTTCCTCTTCCTCTAGTATCATCGACAATGGATCAATCCTTCACCCTCCGAGGAGCCCGAAGGTTGAGGCGTGGCCATTCAACATTCCCAAAGGAATACGTGGTTGTTGTGTCGACGACTTCAGCTTCTCGAGCTTCACTACCCTCTAATGGCAGACTTCCCCTGCAACCTGCAGCCACAAGTCTTCCCTGTCGTGGTTGTGTCTCAAAGTTAACCCTGTGCTTTGTTTACGTAGATTAATGCTCGGCTCAATACCTATGTATAAACTCGTGATGCTTCATATACTTCTCTCTGGAATCAAACTTCCTTTCTTCGCTCTCGACTTTGTTGTCTCAAATGGAAGCAAAGGTAAAAAGTAAAAATGAGCTCGTCTTTTTATAGGCTCAAAGGGGTCCACCACTTCTTGTCATTAATGCAATTTTAACGACCGTCGCTCTTCGACCGTCGCTTCTCGCCATAAATTCATTTAACGGTTATGTCTTATCACGACGCTGACACATTTCTTGCAACCACTATTCTTTCGTATTAATGACACGTCTCGTCCCACGCCTTCCTTTGAACTAGAGGACAGTTGTGTCCCGCACTTTTCTTTGGAGTGGAAGACGGTCATTCTATTTATTTCGAATTTTCAGCTATTTGGTGGGAACACAACGATGTAGTTTGTGTGCCTTTAATAACATGCGTGCCTTAAGTAACTTATGTGCCTTAAATAACTTGCACACCCTTAAGCACTTGCACGCCCTAAGCACTTGCGTGCCCTAAGTACCTTGCACGCCTAAGGTAACTTGTGTTCCTGTCTTTAATCAACAGTTCAGATATCTTTTACCCCACACTAAAACGGAGTCGTGGTCCTCCACGAAAATACAATTACAAGACTTTAAGCTATATAAAAGAAACAATGTATGTAACAAAGGCAATGCTTTTATTGAAAACAAGAAATCCTGGACTAATGGCATAAGCCTTATTGTGTACAAAACATTAATTATTCAGAGGTGAAATACAACCGAAGCCAGCTTCCATTGTAATGCCCAGGAAGGAATTGGCCATCCAACCTTTGTAATTGACAAGCTTCGATAGGGCAAATGCTATGAATGACAAAAGGACCGTCCCAGTGGATTTGAAGTTTTCCAAAATGGCACGCGAACTTGGAGTCATAGAGCAAAACATTCACTCCAAGAGTGAATGTTTTATGCTTGATGTGTCAATCATGTCGTGCTTTCTGTTTTCGCTTCTCCACATCCTAACTCCAATGAGCAAGGAAACGGGCTTCATCTAGCTGTAACAAAGTATCTAGGTGTGCCTTCAAGGATAACTCCTCATCCAATTGTCCAACACGTGCTATACGAAGAGATAGTATCAAGAATGCAACTGGGAAGACTACCTCTTCGCCATATACCAAATTAAACAGTGTGTTCTTGTTCAGGCGCTTATATGTTGTTCGGTAAGCCCAAAATACTGCAGACACTCTATCATCTCAATCAGTTCGGCCAATATTACAATTTTTTGTGAGTGTTGTGCCTTAAGATTTTATTGAAGACCTCAATAGTTCCATTGGCTTGTGGATGATACGGTGTGGTTTTGTGATGAGCAATCATGAACTCAACAAGTAGGATGCGAATAGTTTCATTTAGGAAATGGATGTCGTGATCACTAGTAAAACTTAGTGGGCATCCAAACTGAGTTATGATATGCTCTCAAATGAATCACGTAGCAGTAGCAGTAGCAGCAGTACAATCTCTCGTTGATGCAGTTTCAACCCAGCGCGTAAGATTATCAGTGGCTACGATTATATACCGGGAACCTATTCGTCGTCCAGCTGGAGTGATGGGGCCAACAAAATCAATAGCCCACTTTTCAAATGGTTCTTGAGAGAGAATTGGTCGTAGAGGCATAGCATCTCGTCGATTCGGTTTTCCTACATGCTGACAAATGTCACACTTCCTAACATATATCTTAGCATCTTGAAAAAGAGTAGGCCACCATAAACCAGCTAGCAGAACCTTGCGCACAATAGCCTCTCCAACATAGTGTCCACCTACAATGCCTTCATAAACTTCTTGAAGTACCTCAGAACGCTCATGTTTCATGACACAGCGTCGAAGAATTTCATCACGACCAAGTTTGTTGAGGTCTGCTCCTATGAGTTGAAAGGGTGTGGCACGGACCACAAGTTGTTTCTTGGCCTGCGGAGTGAGACAGTCAAGCATTAAGCCAGTGGCTAGAAAGGTTGCAATATCTTCCAACTCCTCAAGTACACGGGTAACATAGAAGAGTTGAACATCGGGCAAGTCATCTTCAATAGCGCGTGGTGGTTCTCCGGAATCAATTCGAGACAAATGGTCAAGGCCACAATTGGCTTTTCCAGGTTTGACCATGATAGAGAATTGAAACTCTTGAAACAACACTATCCAGTGGTAGATTCGTCCATGTAGTACAGGGTTGTTGACTAAATACTTTAAAGCCTCATGATCTGTATAGAATACAAAGGGAGTAGCCAATAAGTATTGTCGAAAATTCTATAGAGCATAGTGTTGTTTCTGGTGCAGATCTAAGAATGAATCACCTCATGCACTGTATAAAAAAGTCATCACAGAGAACACATGAATATTAAAAGCTCAGAAAACACTATGGATTCATTCGGAATGATAATTACAATATAGATGTAATGACCCTTGTATGAACTATGAATATTGCTGCTGGAAATAAGGTGTTGGTAAAGTAGTCCTTAACCCTTGCAATCAGCGTTGAAAACCCTTGGATTTTTCCTCTTCGAAATTAGGCCAACAATCCTAAATAAAATCCACACTTCCCAAGAACAAATCCAGCTCAATAAGATCACTCCAAACCTTCACACAAGTCATCCAACTTCAAAGAAAATTAGGAATAATTTTTTGAACTTTACTCTTTTCAAATCTGCGCTTAATAAATTATTATTTTTCCTCAAAACCGCTGAAACTTAGAAAATTTATAACTTCTAAAAATACTCGGAATTTTAATGCAAATGATAGCTCAAAATAACCACAAAATTAGCAGCTATCAAACAAAATTAGTTTCAGATTTTTCCACCCACGAGAGGTCCCCCAAAAGATGTCCTGAAATTTTGAAAACCCTAGTTTTTCACACAAAATTATGCAAATAATTTTTATGAATATCAAACCTTTGAAATAAACCCTCAACAAAGCTTTCCAAGCCTTCAAACCAATTCGTCCTTCTTGGGAAAAATACATAAAAATTACCAAACCCTAGGAACGGGTTTTATCCACCAAAGATCCTCCAAAGAAGCTTCCCCAAACCCTCAAGCAAATCGCCCAAGGGAGAAACCAGCAACCATCACTCCACAACCAAATTGCCAGGCATCTAAATTACTTTGCCAATCCACAGGACAAATCGCCAATCTCATCAAGTGGTTCATCCACCTTCTAGACCTGCAAATTTCATAAGATAAAATCCTCAAATAAATCCTCAAAGACGTAGCACAATTTATGATAGATAGGTGGTGTTAATAAACACCGTTTATAAAGCATCATAGCTCTTGGAGAGTAACTTCTCCAAGAAACTATGCCAAAGACAAACAAGCTTGACATACTTGACCTCTTTTCCAAATATCCAAATTCACATAATCTTCAAATGAGCCCTCATTTTTCTTAAATAGCCTCCTCCAAGTGTAGCGCTCCAAAATAGAAAGAGAAGGTTAATCTTTAAAGGCAGCTTAAGTCTTATAAGCCAAGACTCATAAATTCCCCCACTTGAGTGAAATAAACATAAAGTACATTTTTCCAAAACATAACTCAAAATTAGAAATGTAAAGTATCTTTTTCATTAGTAACTCTTCACAAGTGGTTCACTATGTCCCATAACCTTCTTCTACCATTAGCCATTGGAAATAAGAATGGGCTAAGGGTCCCACAAGGATCTTGATAAACAATGAGGACATTACAATATAGCTTCTATATTTATAGGAATATGGTCTCCTACAAATAAGGAGGTAGCTCTAACAAATCTCCCAATAATAATTACTCACTCCTATAATAGTGAGTTGGTTTATTAACCAAATCTCACGTACAAACAATAATGTTAACAATAATAATGTTATCTGTAACATTCACCCCCTTAACATTATTATCACTAGTTGCACCCCTTTAATCTGAACATAGGGAGAATATCATCCTGTATTGCATTTGAATTATGACTGTGTGACTTTTCCGAGGATCACAAACTGGAAAAATGATTTTTCCATGGCTAACCAAAAACCAATGATGGTTTTTCCCATCGCTTACCAACAACCAATGATGGTTTATCCCATGGCTAACCACCAACCAAGTGGTTTTTTTGGTTTACCACAAACAATGTCATATATGCAAGTACATATTTAATTTCCATCATTTTCTAACTTGAGGAATTACAAAAGGAAATATCAAAAGGGATTACTTGAACAGGAATTGCACTTTTTTTCTTATTCAAGCACACATGTTGAAATAAAAACTACCACACCACACTGAAATCCACACAGCTGAAAATATCACACCACGCAAAAGTGCCACTAAATTATAAGTGGCCTCTTCGCTAGTGGCTTGAGAGAGGCTTGAATGGTCTCCATCCTCCTATGCCTCTGTCCTCCAATTGATGAGGTTGTGCAATATAGGTAATCATCTAAATAATACCCTATTTTTTTTAGTTCTTCATTCTCTGACTCTTCTTCAACAATTGTATTGGCCTCGTCCATTTTAAGTTTACCACTTTTATATCTTTTGCTCTGACTTTACAAAATGGAGACTTATGTCCTTTTTTCTTGCAATAAAAGCATTCTACTTCCTCCTTGTTCTTGGAGGAATTAGTATACTTCTTTTTTACATAAAGGGCCGTTTCTTCCTCAATGTCTTCTTTTGATCTTTTCTCCTCAGCTAAGAGTGCAGAAATCATATCATCTAGTGATTGGGAAGGCATTTGACCAGGAGTAAAAACTACATTACTGTATTTAGGAGGTAGGCTATTTAATGAGATAGCTTTTGCATCTTCATCTTCCACTGGAGCTTTTACTTTTGCAAGTTGTCTTAGGAGAGATCCTAATTCATTAATGTGACTTGACATTGTTGCACCCTCATTCATTCTCAATTTAAACAACTACAATTTTAGTGTGAATTTAGCATTCACAGCTTTAAAACCAAATGTTTTACTTAGCAGTTCTCAGATATCTTTAGACTTCTTTTCCAAGTCAACATAATGTAATTCAGTGTCCGATAAAGCAAGTCCAATAATGGATTTTGTTTTGTCATCCCTAGTTTGTCATTCCAGCAATTTAACATCTGTTGGTTCAGTTTCTTTTCCACTCACAACCCCCAGAAATTCTTGTTCATTAATTGCATTGGTATTTTCACTTTCCATGTGTGAAAAATTGAACCAGTAAATTTGTCTAATGGAATATCCATTATGGGTGTCGATCTCAGTCGAAAATGCACCCTTACAATATCACTCAACTTTTAATTTTGACAACAAAAGACTTATAGACTCTTTGGAAGTTTTCAACAATTTTGACTCTACTATTTTAAATACTTAAAACGACTCACAGCATATAATAATTATTAATACTTAAACTATACTCGTAATCCAAATGACTTTTGAGTATCGACAACAAAGGCATGTGGATTAATCAATAACCTATACTAACAACTAAGACACCTTTAAAATATGACACTATAGAAATAAACTAAGAACCATGGACCGAACGACTCTTTTGCCTATAAACATAAAGTTAAACTTAATATTGACACGTAATACAAAGACTTTTTGTTTTGACATATGAATTAAAAACAAATAATGACACCCAAAATAAGGAAATACAAAGATTGTACGACGACCAATTTGCATTGATTTGATATAGGTAAGACTTTGTTGAATTGGTTTTGTCATGTTGGACTGCGTTGTCACTATGCTAGATGCGCCAGATTGTGAATCTAAATGTACCTTTTTCTTCTCAAAGCCTAGACAATGAATCGAGCACAGATCTGGGATGCAAGGAAATAGCGAGTTGTCATGAGATCAAGCGCGAGGTTTGGTATGGTCTGCGCTTCGAACTGCAAGTTACACGTAGTCATTGGAAGCAAGTGTGATAGCGTGAGGTAGAACGCAGGCTTGATATGATTTGCTAAGGAACAAATTCAAAATGCCATAGTAGACTTCAGAATCTAAATGCTTAGATAAAAGACATCAACCGTTGTGCATAAAGGAGGAAACATACTGCTCCAAGGTTATAGGTGAATAGAGATACACTGATCGATATACAACAAAGACTAACAAAGTTCTTTGGAAAACTAAAAAATTACATGATAATACAAAAATGCAAATATCAGATCAGGGGTCGTATTGAATGACACAAATGGGATCAGTTGTATGGTGTAAAGATCTTACAGCTCATTAACAAAAGATTGGATCTGCGTGGAGTTATAACCAACTAGCTGGGTTGTATGCCAAAAATGGTCATTGTTGTAGATACATAGCTCTACATTGAGTACACCATCAATTTTGAACAAACTATATTGAGTTGCAACATGCTTTGATAATATCTAGCTCTAATACCAGATGATGTTTCTGGTGCAGATCTGAGCACAAATCACCTCATGCACTGTATAAAAAAGTCATCACAGAGAACACATGACTATTAAAAGCTCAAAAAAACGCTATGGATTCATTCGGAATAATAATTACAATATAGAGCTTCCATATTTATAGGAATATGGTCTCTACAAATAAGGAGGTAGCTCTAACAAATCTTCCAATAATAATTATTCACTCCTATAATAGTGAGTTGGTTTATTAACCAAATCTCATGTACAAACAATAATGCTAACAATAATAATGTCATCTATAACACATAGACCATTGACAATGCTTCGCGCTCCGTGGTGGTGTAATTCCGCTCAGCTTGAGTAAGTTTCCTACTAACAAAGTAGATTGGGTGATCAAGGTGACCTTCCCCTGGTTGTGCAAGGATTGCACCAACTGCCATTCCAGAAGCATCAACATGGACATCAAATGGGCTTGTCCAGTCTGGGAATTGGAGGATTGGAGCGGTAACTAGCTTGTCCTTTAATGTCTCAAAAGCTTCATGGCAAGAGCAAGTCTAGATGAAGTGTTCATTATGTTTTAAGAGTTCCTCCAAAGGCACGGCAATCTTTGCATATCCACGGATGAATTTATGATAATAACCTATATGTCCTAGAAAGGCGCAGACCTCGCACTAAGACTACGGCACTGGGAGATGAAGAATAACAGATACCTTTGTCAGTTCTACCAAAAGTCCATCCTTACAAATAATATATCCTAGAACACCAAAAGGTGTAGCAAACAGACACTTCTTCAGGTTTAATGATATCTGTAAGACTCGGCAACGCTCAAGCATGAGCCGTAGATTAGAGCAATGGTCCTTGACCAAGCCATAAAACGTCCAGTCATCCAAGTAGACTTGAAGAAACTTATGGATGAAATCCTTAAAAGCTTCGACGACTATTCGTGAAAACACAATTGGTGCGTTCTTCAATCCAAAGGGCATGACAATATATGCGAAAGATCCCCATTCAGTAGCGAACGTCGTCTTTGGTTGATCTTCCTCGATTATTTGGACCTGATCGTATCCTGAAAATCCATATGTGAAAGTATATATCTCACATCCAGTAATGCCTTCAACTATTTTCCTCTATGAATGGTGTTGGGAAAGGATCAGTGACGTAATATGCATTGAGTACACGGTAATCAATGCAAATTTGAATGCGTTCATCTTTCTTTATACTAATCACCATGGGACTGACCCACTCATATTCATCAATGGGGGTGATTACTCCAACGCGCAGCATACTGTCAATCTCTTCTTTTACGCAGGCTTGTAGATTATGATTCATATTATATGACATTTCCCTAACTGGTCGAGCATCGGATATGCATCTTCTCAAGGGATGGATTAACTCCTTTCATCTCACTGTAGCTTCTTGGAAAGATATCTTGATATACCTTTAATAACTCGAATATCTTTGAAATTTCAGTGTCAGTCCAGTAATTTCCTATAGTAGCCATTTTTGGTTCTTGCTCTGTGTCGATGTTCCACTGAACAGTTTGAATTGGCCCAGAGAAGGGTTGCTCTATATCGGCACCAGTATCGCGAACAGCTCGTGTGCCATAGTTTGTAGGAACATCCAAATGATTTGACAAAGGGTCAAGCAGATTGGACCCTTCACCTTCTACCTGAAACACTAGCTTTTGTTTTCCAAAACGTATCTCTTCACGTTGGTCCTGATCAAGGACTGGTTCTGGCATGGAAACAAGTTGTGTCGATGATTCATTGAAAAGAACTAAACCTTAATCTGGGACATTTTGGATGTATCTCAGGGGATCTTCGATTGGACTAGGGTCATCGATAACTGCTTCGTGCATGGCCTAGAGAGTGAGGCGCAAATCCATCCTTAGAGAAGAATAAGATAGTGTTGAGTTCATGTTCTCCTTCAATAGATACTAAAATCGGGTACCCATATGTCGCTCTTCATAAACATACCTATTGTCAACCTGGAGTTGCACCCTGAATCGAGGACACGCTGAAATGGCTATTACTCTCTCCAGTTGAAACAATGGGATCTTTTCACGAGGGTGGGTGTCTCAATGGTGAGAAGAACCTCCAGAGAAGGTTGGTTCCTGTAAGATGTATCAATGAGGATCTCTACTCTGTGTTGCAGACTACCATCGAAAAGGGAGAAAGAAACTTGAAGGGGAAATCCTACCTAATGACGGTGATACACCAGAATGTTGATCCACCCTACTTGGAACCCTCTGAATGACTAAACTTCACTTGGCTGTAGATGGCCACTTTGGCTTATACCTCGTTGTAGATGGCCACTTGGGTGGCTGCAAATGCACATTTAAGGACCCCAAAACTGATTCACAAGACAAACTTGGCACCATAGCAAAGTTCAAAATAGTAGGGGTGACAATTTTCCCTATGGGGGCAAAATTGTCAACATTTTTGGTGACTCAACTAGGAAGTATGCCTGCTATGCTAGAGAACTCAGACCATATAGATGCTACTCAAACTCCCAAAGGTGAACCTGATTTCTGCCTGAAAATCTCCTCCTGACCTTGGCTGAAGTAACCTTCTCCCTCAAAAAAGAAGGGAAAAACACAAAAGCAAGAAAACTAACTAAGAAGCAAATGTGCAAATAAGCACTTATTGGACAAAACTGAACGAAAATAATGTGCTAGAACAACACTTTGAGGAAAACAAACTAACAAAGAACCTAACTAACCATGACAAAGCACGATCCACCTGGATCAAAAGGGAAATTCGTGAGCTCACTCCTCTCAAGAGATGGCACAAGTTGCAAAGCATGATATTTACCAAACATAACTTTTGTTGAAGCACTCTTTTTGCTGATAGGAGCAGTTACATGTTCATGTGCTTTGGATGATGCAGTTAGGCCTCCAACTTCCATTTTCATATGCAAGGATTGAAGATATGAATCTAGGATCCAATCATCTTCCTCCCATAGTCTTCTTTGTTTCATTAAGACTACAATTTCTGCCTTATTCATCGGCTGATCATAATATGATACATCCTCATTCAATGATTGTATTGGCAATTCAGCTGGTACACTCGGATTGGCATCTTCCTTATGATCCATTTGAGATGGCACCTTGTCAAAGTCTTTAGATCTTTGATAAGCATCCAAACATGGCTGTAACATGTCTTTAAATTCTGCCTGATGAGCAGCTGCAACAGTACTCTCTTCAAGACATTTAATAACCTATACTTGGGGTGGAGATGGACTATCAACTTTTGCACAAAAACTTTCTAAGTCATCCCAAAAGGCTTCTTCATCACGATCAACTGAAAGGACATGAAAAACATTAGCATTCTTACCATTTGAAATATGTTGATTACATATTTCTACTTTTTGGATAGAGTCATATGGAATCTCTTGATCTATTGCGCTTGCTCCGCCTTCATCTTCAGTAGAGAATGGCATCTCATCTATCCACTCAAGTTCCAACTCATCTTGTTTTGGAAAATCCATAATAGTGTTGCTTTCTTGAAGCTCCAAAACATTGGTGAAATCCTTAAATGAATCACCACCCTGCTGTTCTATCTCATCACCAACATCTTCCATCCTCAGCTCCTCAATTTCGTTCATGAAATCATTGTACAGCTGCTGCCAATGATCAGCTTCTTCAAGAGTATGCTCCATCTCACCAATGGTTGTATGTGAATTGTCCTTATGGCTGCCTTGTGAAGAAACATTTGCTTTTAACTCTTCTTCTTTGGTAACATGGAAAGCTGAATCATTCTTGTCATGACCAAGTGGTGTCCCAATTGTGATTTCTTCCTCTTGATCACTCAAATCGCCTTTCTTTTCTATCTCTTTAGCTGCATAGTCTTCACTTGGCTCACAAATAAGAGGTTCTTGCTCTAAAAGTGGCATGGTAGATCCCTAAAAAAATTCAAAATAGCGAGAAAGATCTACAGAAGCTATCATAGACACCTGATTTTCTTCATGAGGCTGCTCTTCTTGAACCACCTTCACCTCATCAGAGTCTGAAATTTCCTTGTCCTCATGGACAGCTTGAACTTGAGGGATGATGGATGATGAAAAGGGAATACAAGATGATTTAGTCTCACGAATAGGCTCTTTAATAGGCATATGAGTTGGCTCTTGAATAGGCTTTTGACTCCAACTAGGAAGCTCCCTTGGTAAAGACGAAACATGGTTAAGAACTTCATAAGAATACGGAACATAAGAACCTTCTGTGGGCAAGTCGCTTGACTCAATTTTCTGCCTTTCCCAAACCTCCAACTTCTCTAATACAAAAATGCACAACTCATTTATCTTCACTGGATCATTCGGCACATTTTGGAAAAGACTATTCACTTCTTCATACTGAAAATTCGAACAAACTTTTCTTGCATATGCTAAAAAATTTTGCTCGATCTCGTTCCTTCTCTTTTGGAGACAAGGCTGCTCATATACAACATCATATCCATATGGGGAATGTGGAATCTGGTCCTTAGACTAATATGGTTCCCAAGGATGGTAAGAGTCATGCTTTTGGTAATAGGGATCATGGAAAACTTGATAAGATTCATCATAGTTTTGACAAAACTGCTGACAAGGCTAGTATGATTCATTATAGGGTTGATAAGGAAACATAGCATGGGAATTCTTTTCATACACAGCCATCAAAACTCATTCATTATAGTAAAAAATAAAACTTACTTGACACTGTGTCTGAATTATTAGAAGTAACTGCTTTGAGCTCGGAAACACCAAATATTTCATGAAGAACACTGCTGCAATTGTAATTTCACCAAGACTAGCTCCAATAGATCCCATCGGGTATGCCAAAAACTGTTGTCAACCTGGAGTCGCACCCTGAATCGAGGATGTGCTGAAATGACTAATCCTCTCTCTAGTTGAAACAATGGGATCTTCTCACAAGGGTGGGTGCCTCAATGGTGAGAAGAACCTTCAGAGAAGGTTGGTTCTTGTAAGATGTATCAATGAGGATCTCTACTCTGTGTTGCGGACTACCATGGAAAAGGGAGAAAGAAACTTGAAGGGAAAATCATACCTAATGACGGTGATACACCAGAATATTGATCCACCCTACTTGGAACCTTGAACACTGAACAAACAAGGGAAAATGAAGACCTTTGATTTCAATTGATCACTATGCATAAGTATTTCATGAGAAGGTTCGGTCCAATGACAAAAAACGTGAGGAAAAACTATGGAGACAGGTCTGATACAAGATACTTTGCAGCCACCTAACATCCACTTACAGCGTCAGCAAAAGACATAAAACACTGAACATGACCTGCATAACATGATAAGCTAGCAACTAGGTACGAATCAGAATTTGGGAAAGGAGAGAAATCTACCACGTATGCAAATTGTTGAATGAATGTACACTATGCCAACACTTAAAATCTGAAAGTACAGTCCTATTGATTAAAGAGGTTACACAACTCACCAATGGCAAAGTCTGGTCTTACCAATGAGGGATGATTTATCTAAAGCTAAAAAGCCATTAATATAGAAAATTAAAAAAAGCCAAGAGATTGGCGTTTAAAAATAGAAGAGCTAAATCCCTCCAACTCAGCCTTTACAAAAGTCTATTTTGTCTTCTTCCTCTTTGCATGAAAGCTCCTAGGCGCTAGAATTGGATGGTGGAATCATACGTTTGACTTTTCTTGTGCATGTTCAGCTGAAGCATGTCTAAAATTAGAAACTAGCTCTTTGGCATTGAAATGGACGGTGGCTAAGCTTAGACTATTCTTTATTTAGGCATCATGCATGGAACGTTATGGACGGTAGGCTAATTTTGACAAATCAAACTCTTATCATGCAAATTGCTACACCCACCTCCAAATATGGACTTTCTCTTAAGTTGTTTGAACGTTTGAAAGCACGAGTTTGACCCGAAGATGAGCTTGACTTCACAACCAGTCAACCGAAAATAGCCTTTGCTTGCATGGATTTTCCACTTTGACTCCGTCTCTTGTTTTGGTCTGCCTATTCATGTCGTGTCTATTTTTGGCAGGATTCTATATTTGGATTTATTTTGTCTATATTGGTCTATATTTCCTCGGATTTCTTGGCTATCTCCTTAGCCCTTATTTCTAGCTTTTTCGTTGACTTTATGCTTTTCTCTTTGTTTTTCCTTCGGACTATCTCCTGTTGACTCATCTTTTTTCTGCGGACTTTTGTGTATGCAATTTTCCCGAACTTTATTCTTTCAGATTTCTGTTGGCTCATTCTGCTGTCATCTCCTTAGTTTTGTTTCTTCAAATTCTTTCGGATTTTTATCTTGTCTCATTTCCTACGAAAAAAATGTCTACCCCTACCTTCTATTTCTCTCGGACTTTTCTATTTGCATTTTTCCCGAGTTAATCCTTCGAACTTTTTGTCTGAAGGAATTCCTTCGAACTTTTTGTCCGAAGGATATCCTTCCTTCAATTTTTCTTTTTTTCCTTGTTTATATTTCCTCGGGCTTTTTGAAGGGCACCTTCCGAAATCTTCCAGAAGCGCAGGTGCCCTTCGGGATTTTTGCCTTGATCCTTTTCTGCCAAGTGAATATCCCACGGCTCTTCTAAGTGAACCTTCCTAAAGGGTACGTACCCTTCGGGACTTTTGCAGTTGTCCTCTGAGAGCTCTTTCTTTCGGACAAAAAGTCCGAATAAATACTCTTCCTCTTACAACCCCAAAAAAAATCTTTGCTTAGACAAAATAAATGAACTTAAATCTTGTATGTCTTGGCTTTTGGCTGTACGTGATGCTTAGAAGAGGAGAAAAACCCTTTCAAACTACTGTAGATGACGTTTTTAGGAGATAAAAACCCACTTAAAACTGTTGCATGTGTCCTCCTTTTGAATGGACTATATGCTCTATATGATCGTTGTAGGAATCCATCAAAATTTACATAGCCGTAGGAGACCTTTTCGTCATCATTTGCATGGTTGTAGTTGTACATTGCATTGGCTGTAATCAAGAAAGCTCCTTAGAACCCTCTGAATGACTAAACTTCACCTGGCTATAGATGGCCACTTTGGCTTATACCTGGCTGTAGATGGCCACTTGGGTGGCTGTAAATGCACATTTAAGGACCCCAAAACTGATTCACAAGACAAACTTGGCACCATAGCAAAGTTCCAAATAGTAGGGGTGACAATTTGCCCTGTGGGGGCAAAATTGTCAACAATACCATGCCCTTGCCCAGGTTCATAAGGTTTCATAGAAAGCATGTACCCATAAGTACTCTAGTAAGTAAGACTCTTCAGCTCTCCATATTGACTCACAGGCCTCTATATGGGGTTCAGGTGCTTGTACTTTGCTATAGCTGATTGTTCCCCTAACTATGTTGTCATGATGGAATCGGTGATGCAAAGCAGAGCGTACTTGATCCCACTGGAGAAGTCGCTCATGATGGGTTCGCTACCATCTTGCAATTGTGCCATCAAAGAGGTGAACCAAGGATCGAATACAATCATTGTCAGTGTGATAAAATTCTTCAAGGTCGCGGACCTCCATTTGGCCGTGAAACCGAGGGGCTACATCGAGTCTTTCTAAAGGTGCATCTATCATTGGTCCTCTCATGACTTGGCTAGGAATAAGGCGAACAAAACTGTGGCGCTTATGATACTGGCGCGGATTGTTCTCCTAACTACCAATGGCACTACACACTCTTCTAGTGAGGTCATAGTCACCATGCACCCAACAATTACAAGCATTGTTGGTAGTATCAAAAAGGGACTAAGTGTCCGTCCATCGAAGGATACCATCAGGAGTAGGATCACGTTGCTCATCATCTCTGGTAGTGACATTATAGATGTGGTTAATATCTTCCACATTAACAGGTTCTACATATGGGGATCCATGTGTTTGATTAAGGGGAATAACAACACACTGGTTAGCATTCTCAAAACTAATGTAGCGCTTTTTGAAACTTAAATCTATGTTGTTTTCATAACACTAGGGTCGCCCCAATAGAGTTGGGAAGTCGTCGGCCTCTGCTAACTCTAGAACCTCAAAATCATCTTTGAAGGGTACTCCAAGTATATCAACCATTGCATTCTTGAGGACACCAATTGGTAGAGCACGAGTTTTATTAGCCATGAACAATACATGCGATGAAGGTTGCAATGCGGGACTAGCCATTTTGCACCACACATCCTTGGTGAGGACGTTAACTTCAGTGCTAGTGTCAACTAGGATGTCTCGAATTACCCAACTGTCAATGGCAGCATCCACTAGTATTTCTTTGTCTTCTAGAGGGGTAGGAGGAATAGGGGTATCTTGTTGCCGAGCATGATACAAACGTCGATCCTCAATCTGCTAAATCATTTGAGGTTGAGCGTTCGTTGATGTCTGTACCTGATTCTTAAGCCAAATGCTTAGTTGTGGGACAATGTCCTCATCTAGCATACACTTGTGAAGCTCTTGGAAATCATCTCACACCACGTTTTGAGGTTTTGTTGCCTTTTGCATATCAGCACGTTGCGTTGCTTCTTTGTCCTTGAGAAATTGAATTTCTCCTTGAAGTTCTCGTAACAATGTCATAGTGTCCTGGAGCACATCTTTTTGTTACTGGGCATCAAGATACTTCCTCGCCCGAGGTTCTTCGCGTTTTACCTTTTCAATTGGAGTAGAGGTAGACTGAGATTGTCCTATATTATGCGTAGTGATATTCACTTGTTGAGTTGTTGGGGTGCCTAAACGCGCGCGCCAATGTGGTTTCTTAATACGAATCATACCTGCACTCTTTTGATTTCTCTCCTTAGTGATCCCTATGTACAAGTCAGGACATTCTTCCAACCGATGGTCCTTTTTTACAAAAAGCACACGTTGAATAAACTGGGCAATCACTTTGATAGTGGTCCAAGGATCCACACTTGTAACATGTTCTTGGTGGGAAACAACCACTTCCTCATCCTCGTCCTCTACCTCAACTACGATAGCCACCATTATCTTGATTGTTGGCCATAGGAGTTTGCTGCATGCCCCGCGCGTGTGCTTCATGGATATCACTAATCAGTCGACAATCATTAGTGTCATGGATGTAAGCATTGCATATTTTACAATATTCAGACAACTTTGAATGTGTAGCTCGCTGCAAGAGAGGACAAGAGTGTACATTGTGCTCCTCATGGCAGATTTCACATGACTGCTTCAGTACAGTGCGGATGTTCTTGCGCAGGCAGTTGCTTCAGGTATGTCCTTCAAACTCGCAATCGGTGCACCAAAAACCACGAGTATCATGTGCATTGTTTGCAGATAGTTTTTCAAGTTGTGACGCCATTGAAGCTATTTGGGCTTCCATGAAAGGACTAATCCCAGTGTCAATACTGCCAATAGCTTCAACGTGGAGAGTGGCTTCCAAAGCTTCGCGTAGGCTTGTAAAAGTCTTTTGGTACAGTGTACATAGAAAAGGAAGTAACAACCCTCCCACGAACCACTGTGCATGCTAAGTAGCATTGATTTCGAATGACGGCTTTGACAAAAGTGTTTTGAACCTTGCATCATATTCCTGTACACTTTCAGTAAGTTCCTGCTTTATATCCTTCAACGCAACTATACTTTGTTGTTCAAATTCAGGAATGTCAAAACCCTGAAGGAATGTCATTTTGAGCTGATCATAAGCAACCACCACTTGTTGAGGGTCGAACTTTCTATACCATTTGTAAACTCGCTCCAAAAGTGTAGTCGCGAATTGGGTGGCCTTTCGCTCGGAAGAAGTGATGCCTCGCGCCCTCCAAATAAGTTCGCACTTATGAACGTGTTATGCAGCATTCTCCACGTCTCGATATTCAGGGGAGTGAAGCATCATTTCGTAATATACCGTTGGCGATTGAGGTGCTTGCGTTGATGGTTGTTGAGAACTTCTAGATCTTGCCCCTTGAGAGGGATGTCCACCACTTCCTCCCGTGCCACCTCCTAGTCCACCTCCAGTGCCCCAGCAGCAATGCCCGTGCTGTGGGGCGTGATAGCTAGTTGATTAATTAAATTTGGTCCCGTACTCTGTCCACTCTGAATGCCAGGTCCTCCAGGCATCCCAAATTGTGCCATGAAATTCCCTTGAAGAGGGAAAGAAACTATTAAATCCGTATGAGTTACAATTGGCTCAATTACAAAATCCCTTATAGGATCAGTTTCTGATTCCACACTATCTGTATCCCAATTATGTATACGCACTATGGTTGGGGAGCTTGGTTCATTCAAACTTGGTTCTTTCATTTCTATTGTCCGGCTAGTTTCTCCTTCATATGATAAAAGTGGCATGGGGCACAGTTCGAAAGTGATGGGGTCCTCTTTGTGTGTTTTCACTTCCCTGCGGATCCTAATAGCACTTCCTGAGTTCTCCCGGTCCCTGCGCTGCTTACTCCTATGATCCTCTGTTGAGCTTCATCATATTTCTGCTTCCGCAATGCCTGCTGACTGGCTACCATTCCAAATCTAAAATCCTTTACCAACTCTTCTTTATTCCCCTTCCAAATGTGCAGCTCATGCAAAGATGGATTTAGCTCTCCATTGGCATAGTTTCAAGTCCATAGTCAATAAATAACTTCTTGATTTCTAATGAGAAATGTCTAAAATAACGGCCACACGGTTCTCTGAGGAACTAGAACTTGGCTTCTTCAGGACAAGAATAGGTAGTTACAGCATACTCCAAAATGTAACTGTTCAATACTCCTCTCCACCAAGTGTTAAGAGCTAGCGTCCACGATGTTCCAAGTCATGCTAAAGCTCTTTGTCGTTCTAACATCCAAGATTGTCTTCTCCCAAAGTTTTGTGATTGTCCTTGAGCATAAGCGGATAGCCAAGTATGCAAATGAACCAGGACCTAAGCAAAGAAAGTTTCGTATAATGCACTGTAGAGATTTTGTTCTACCCATTGCCGTGCGGAAACTCCTGGTTCAAGGTAAGGAACCACAAAATTATCTTCAACTCTAGTAATCCATTGCTCAATAATCTCAAGGGTGATACGCTCAAACATATTCCATTCCTATGCAGCAAGCACTACGAGTCCTGGAAACGAAACCAAAATGTTGGGTTTCTATTCTTACTAATGTTCCAGCACTGAAGTGTAGCCCCAATGAGCTACTGCGTTGGCCCTTCATGCAAGACTATGGTCTTGTGCGCTCACCCGAAGCGCACAACTAGACACCGGTTCCCATGGGTTATGTTGCGCAATAACATATTAGTTGTATTCCTTGGGTTTAAACTTTTGATTAGAGGTTACATAGAAAAAGAGATAAACTACTTTGATCCTTGTAAAATTTAAACTCAGCCACTATAATCACGCAAATCAAAGCCATTTGAAGTTCAGAATTGTTACTCATAAAAAGTAAAAGTATGCATGGAACTCATATTACATTTCAACCATAGTACTTCAACAAAGATATCACTAAGTTTTACCAAGCCAACTGCACTCATATGTGCATAACTTATCAATGAACTGGAACTTGAACAATCGAACTAATTGAAATACCACACACTCTTTATTATGCTTCCGCAAATGATATCAAAATCCATCACATCCAATGCTTACATACAAGGGTATTTATACTTGTTTATCCCTGACCAAGTAGTTACAACACTAATGACATGAGTTAATGGCCAACGAACTCTCTCAGAACTAATAGTCATGGCAGTCTGTTAACTAGTGTCTCCTAAGGACCCAGGCCTTTGCGCCCCCTATATACTCATTCTATGCTAGATCCTTGCTGCCATGTGTCTATCTCCTTGTAGGCTGGTGCAAAACTCCCAATGGATAAGGTCTGGGTGACCCTTGAGAATCGCTCATTAACTGTCTCTCGCTTCCCATGCGCTCCCCAAGTCTTCTGTTGTTGTTCTGAGTCCTATGCTCTCGAGTTCCTTGTGGTTAATTCTCCTCTTTGACTGGGTCCTCTCGCACTGGTGCTTTCATGCCCTTGTCCTTCGTGCCTCGTTGGTTACGCACCACGGTGCTTCTGCACCAATCTAGTTCCGTGGCATAGTCTTTCTGCGCTATGCTCCTTCCGCGTCGTGTCGGTTCCACACCAAAATATCAATACATTTAGCCACAATTTGGGGTCCAACATAACTAATTAGGGGGTGAGCCCAAAATGGGTAAACCCTAAGCATGTCATAAGAGACAACATCATGTATTACAAACAATACAAATAGCCATGTGAGACAACTCATTGCCAAGGAAGACAATGTTGATGGAAACAATGGTTGGAGACCAAAGCTGACCTTAGTTTGTATTGGAATGTATGGTAGATGACAGTCTGACATGCTCATCAACCAACATGAAAGAGCCAATACAAGATCCGATAATGTCCATAATATAGTGGCCAATTCTAAGTGGACCTTGCTAGGTATTTGTGCGAGGGTGCAACAAATGAAATGCTCCTAACATCCATAATCGAAGATCTCCTTAAAAAGTAGACATGAAGTTGGTAATGAGCATTTGTCTAGATTTTCTAAAATTTGGATAAGGATAACCAACCCTCTGCTCAATTTTGTTGACTCGCCATGTCTAATGAGATAAAGTGAGAATGGAGGTACCCCCGTACCTACTTGGGGAAGGGGATGTGGTCTCACCAATCTATCACCATCCTTGTGGGTAACTGTAACATCTACAAGATGCTTGACACTATATAGAAGACGAAGTAATGACACCCTCAACAATCAACAAAAAAAAGCCAACAAATTATCTGATAATGTCTATAGGAGAATGGTCTAGAGACCTTACACTGAGTGCACCTAGTTGGGAAATCATGGAAGGGAATGAACATTTCCCAAAAACTCTCCTAACATCTATGGTCAAAGATCCTCCAAAAGTAGAGAGTAAGATGCTAGTGCATATCTGTTCTTATCTAGTAGAATGTGAACGGGGAAGAGTAGTTGGGCATCTATGTCGTGGCCCTCTACGCCAAAGCTCAATTGACCCATTGTGTTCAATGTGAGAAAAACAAGATGGAGATACCCTAGTAGTTGCTTGTAGAGGGGGATGCAATCTAATAAATCTATCACCATCTATGTGGGTAATTGTAGGAATAGGTTAAAAGGAGAAGGAAGATAATTTGGATGTAGTTGGAGTCCCCTCCAAAGTGTGCTTTCTAAAGGTGGCCTCTTCCCAAAGGTATATAGCCAATGCCTTTGATCAGGATTGCCAAACAAAGGTAGCGTGTGATCCTCTTATCACTATACAAGCAATAATATCTCCTTCAAATCTCCTAGTAGATAGGGGAGCTGAAATTAAGGTGTTCCTCCATTTCCACATCCTATAGCATCCAATCACCTCATAGAATATCGTAGTCAATATCAATCCATAACCAATGAGAGTAAACTCTCAACTGACCAAGAGTAATCCTAGGGCCCTGAATCAAATGAGACTCAAAAAATTATCTTATGGCTAGTGACCTCCAATAATATAAGTTGGAACACAACAACACGAAGCCTAACTAGTGAGATACCCTATAGGCGGTCAAGCACACGCATAAATGACCTGAAATTCGTCAGCCTAAAGGCCTCGACCTAACACTAGAACAACGGTTTCATCTAAAGTGAAGTCATTTGATTTACTCCCCCCTCAACATACAAACAACTACAACATAACATATACTGCCAAAGTTGTTCCAGTCGAAATGGATTATTTGATCTCAAGATTGAATTCATTTCTGTATAACTCAACATGTGAATGGAAGAAAATTTTAAACGCCATAAAGCTACAACCTTGAGAAACGGCTAAATAAAAAAATGTAAGAACCCAAAGATCTATAAAGAATAAACATAAACACAAACCAGGGAATTAATAATCAGTTTCACACAGGAGCACTCAAATAGAAAAATTAAAAATGATGGGGAAGGGAAGAGGATTATTAAGTTGTGATTACAGATTCCATGAGAAATAAGTAGAACTAGGAAGCAAGTATAGTCTTTTGTGCTGAAGGATCTATGAAAGCCCTATCATAGAACACAAAGATATTGATGCTTGAAATTGCATGCTTATGCAATTCACGTCCAAACTATTCACATCACTTAGAGCCAAAGCTTAGACAATGATGTAGCAAGCCATTCATGAAGAACAACAGATAACAGCCTTTGGTTAATGCACAATAGCACATTAATAAGTTTACATATGTTTCTTAAGTACATAGGGCTTAGCAAAACTCACGATGATAACATTCTGGTAGCTGGTTTGATGAAAATATTAGCAGTTCAGCACATTCCAGGTGAACCCTCAAGGTTAGATCTTGCTTAATTGTAGCCTCCAAAAGTTCAAAATATTGAATTTTGAAACTGGAACAAAACATAAAAATACCTTAGCTGAAATGACAATCCTAGGGAAGATGTTGGTTTATATTCATTACAAAAAAGCAACGTTATATATTATAAACCTTTCTGTCTCTACAGGAAAGATATAGAGTGCAATGTCCTTGTCAGTTGGAGGAGATTCATGAAAACGTTTTGGCCATGCATCACAGCGTTGCACTTGCTCCAACAGCAGCTGTGAAGGAAATTTTCTTGATACTTCGTAAACTTTTGGAGATGCTTTGTTTGATGGATGTGCTTGCATGCCATCAAATATCTGATGTCCACTTATTTTATCAATAATCTCAAACCCACCCCTGCAAAATGAAATGACATGGTTAGAATCTTGTCTGATATAATTGTACATCAAAACTCCTGATTTCAGGATCTCCTCAGGCTGAAGCTGGCATATACTTTCAAGTTCAAGTACATACGATACTTGGAGAAATCGTAACACATGTTTTATATGACACCACTGGTCTATTACTCTGAAGTATCTACCCAGAAAGAGTACATACCTCCACAGAAACAGAGATTCAGGCCATGTGGGCAACTTTTGCCTGGTAAAACCAAAATTTCCCTGTAAAGGTACCCTCGTTGCATAGTTTTTTGATGATGGACTGTGCACTGGAGTTTGCACCACTGCAGAAAATGATTCATTCATTTCTGAAGGCTGAATCATGGATTTGTCACTCTGTGTTGCCATCAATACCTCTCTGCCAAATTTATGGGGTATTGAGGTGGATAAGAAATCCTTTTCAAGACTTCCCCCACGACTGAATGGATGTTTAGAAGACCCACTAATGGGCTTTACATTTGCTTCATTTGAAATATATGTACTTGAGTCTGAGCTCCCTCTGACTATTGCTTTTGAGGTTGGCTTAACCTCCATCTTGCCATCATTTATCCCAAGAACCATCTCAGCAAAAGTGAATTGTTTTGTCCGGAGCAAAGCAGCAGATGTTTGGGAAGCTTCAACCAGATTTGAATCATTCGTCAATGATACTGGAGTTGACTTGAATATAAATGCTGAAGTATCATCATGCAAGGATGAAGAGGAATCATTTACCCTATCTGCAAACAAGCAGTAACATTATAGGTTTTACTTCAGCAATGCATACAAACAAAACATTCTGTAATCTACACATATTAAAGAAATGCAATCTTTGTAACTTATAAATACATCCAGAACAATTTTTCATTTCACTGTTATTCCGTCCTTAAGTCTGTAAAAAGGAGAAAGACCTTAGACCAGAGGGACATTTGGCAGATGGTCAGCGTACCTTTCTCAAGAGACATGTTGGTGGAGGCTTTATGGGTCCCCTTTTCATTGGTTTGCTTATCCAAACTTCCAGGAGCAACTTTATCATTTGATACTGACAAATTCGTACCCTCTCCAACTGTAACTATAACTTGTCCTCAGGTGATGGTGGATCTGGACACTTACACTCCTCTTTACTCAATGTCAACATCTCTGACTCCTCAATCAATAAAAAGCTATCCACCTTAGGTAACCTATCTTTAATCATATTCGATGCTGCTTTATCCTCCATCAGTAAATCCATTCTCGTTGACACCATAGCTGGTGTCAAAACTCTATCATCCTCAACCAATACTGAAGCAGGCAACTGGTTTCCATTTTTCTTATGTGATAGTTCACTCAAATTTATGATTCCCTTCATTTGTTTCATCCCAGCTGGACCCTCCTTGTCAGAATCCAAAACAATTGGATGCTCAGTGAATATTAAGCCTTTCAGGGCTTTTTTATTCAAAATCAACTCCTCTGGGCTCTGTTTGGCCATTGCATACCCCTTAAGTGCCTCACATATCAATTTCTGTGGTTGAAGAATTTCGGTTAGCACTGTAGAACACATCTCTGTTGATGGCAATCTCAGATGTGAATTCCCCTTCGTCAGTGTTAAGTTGTCAGATTTTGAATTTTCTGAATTAAGAATAGGTTGAGCATAAATATCTGCATTGGGATTTTCAACTATTGAGCTCCTAACTGTGAATGTTCCAGATGAATGTTCCAATATTCCATTCACCTCATCATTACCAGGGGCAATGATCTTATCATAATTTGAATTGTTAAAACTCATAGGAACACAACTTCTAGAACTGTTGCTTCTTGTGTTTACCATTGTTCCCGACGACTTTCCAGCAGATCCTAGTTGCCCATTGCTATTGATAGCTTCTTTGCTGCTTCTAAGGTTTGAATGCCCATGAGGAGCATTTAATCTACTAGATAATAGAAATGACGGAAAAGCATCCTCAGACTTGGATAGCCCAGCACTTTGTAAGCAAGAATCTGCTGATGCTGGATGAAAAAATGATCGGTGACCTGGTCTATTTACAAGATAGCCAGCTGAATCTGTCAATGGGATAGAGCTGCCTCTGGAAGATATCTGACAAGAATCGATCATGCCAATTTCAGGAGAGGCTGCATCTGAATTCCCATCTACACCAGTGAACTTTGAAGACTCTCTCAATGCCATTCCTGAACAAAGACTAGCTACAGTATGTGTTGGAAGAAACTTCACCTTTGCTATTTCAGCAGCCTTGAAAGAATTTTCCCCGGAGAACGACCTAGAAATATAGTTCTTATTAGCCAGTGATGTCATAGCACAAATGTCAAACTTACCAGCTCCAGACGTTTTCGATGATCCATCTCTGGTATAAGGATGACTCACTGAGATCTGTATTTGTGGCAGGCCCCCACAACTGTAAGCCCTAATTGTTTCTTGCACTTTACAAGAGCTAATTCTTTGAAGTAACGGTTGAGATGCATTGACTGGCACATTATCACATTCAATCACTTGTTTCTTGTTTGCTGGAGTCTCATTGCTATCACCTCTTTGTCGCTTACAGCGGTCAACAGAATTATGAGCACTCTTTTGCATTTTGTCAAAAGACAACTTCAATTTACCTGGCCTTGCAATCTTCGAAGCACTTTTTTCATTGCTGACTTGTTTCTCAGCGCCCTGGCTGAAGGAGGATAGTGTTGGAGAGTCTATGACAGCTTTTCTCTGATCCCTCACCTTATGTTTCAAATTGCAATCATCACAAAACCAATGTCCTTCAGGAACAGCGTAAAGAAGTGTTTGCATGCAGTAGCTGTCAAGCCAAGAAAAAAATTGAATAAAATTGGAATGGCAAATAAACCAGCAGTAAAATTTATAAGTCTAAAAAGCCTTGCAAAAAGTCACGGAATCTCCAAATAAATAAGGCAATCCTACCAACATTGAAGAGGTAATCTCAGATAATGACCCACTCAGATTGCAAAAGGAATATGAATAAAACATGACAAAAGGAACTATATTCATAAGTGTGATCATAAGTTCTTCTTGAGCAGAAAGTATATGACATGAGCCTTATCATGGGTAGGCCAAACTGCCATATTACATAACATCTAATAATAAATAAATATACACAGAAAAATTGGACCATAAATTTTACACAGGACGCACATATGTTCAGCCCCCTCATTGCACTCACTGCAAATTACTAGCATTTCCTCGTATCCAACATCGCCACAGATATCACAAACCTTTACCTGCAATTGAAACAAGTACATAAGAGAGATCTGAAAGGTATCCAACAACAAGATTATGCAATAAATAAATAACTGCAAATTCTACAACCATACATGATGAAAAATCATAATCATGAAGGTACAACATATATATTATATATATCCAAACAAAAGTAAACTAACATCTAAAAGAAATCATGCCAAAAATAAAATCAAGTTGTCAGTAGTTTTAGGAAGCCTATGACCCATTTGACCTGCTTCAAGTCATATATCACAGCCTTTGGGTAATACAGTAGCTGTGATTTACAAAACCAGTACACTTTAGAGGAAGGGCAGAAAGAGCACTCAATCAAATTTCCACAATATAGCTTCTACGTATTGTACCTCCAGCCAATATCTTCGGGCAAAGCTGAAAAGCAGCCTCAAAGTCTGCATTACGGTTATGCTCAGACAAATAAAATGGACAATGAAGTTAAATATGTAGCTAAATTTGGCTCCTTGATATGTAAACTACTTACAACTCCTGCATTTGATTACCACTCTAATGATTATCCACATAATGGTGTGCAAATAGAAATTAATATGTTACTATTTTTTTTTTAAAAGATTAGAGAATATATTAATGCCCATTTAAAACCAAAGTTGGACAATGGACCTGCAATGCACAACTTGTTAAGATACACTACCAATAAGGGAGTGTTTGTATAGTATAAACCATAGTTCAAAAACTCATACTCGGAGATTACTCAGCAGCACAAAATTTTGACTCATACTCGGGACTCGAGAGTTTCTCAGCACTTACTCAGCATTACTCCGCAACTTTATCGCTACTTTAAAAAACATATAAATTCATAAAATAAACTTAAAATAACATGTGTCACCTATTTGGGCGTTCCCTTAAGATAAGCTAGACTTTCTAACTGGAACTGGTTACTAGATAGACTGAAAACTAAGATTTCTAAATGGACTAATAGATGGCTTTCGATAGGAGGGTGAATCACCTTGATCAAAAATGTTTTGCAAGCTATTCCCATTTTCTTCTCTTCCATCCTGCATGTTCCCAAAGCTGTCTTCAAAGAGGTTGACCAAATCTACCAAAGGCATTTATGAAGAGGGCCTCAGCTTAGTTAAAAAATGGTCTTTGGTGAAATGGTCCACGCTTTGTCTCCCCAAGCATCAAGGGGGTTTGGGTTTTCGCTCAGCTCAGCTAAATGGTCAAGCTTTAGTTGCTAAACTTTTATGGCGTCTTCTTCAATTTCCTTCACAGCTTTGTGTCATGTCCCCCTTTTGATCATAAAACTATTGAAGACCCTTAGCATTATTGGTTTCTCGAGGGCCAAGGAAATAGAGGAAAAATAAACGAAACATTTGGGTTCTTAAGAACACTTGTGAAAAAGCACTATAATGTTATAAAATTCACTTAAGTTGGGACCCTTTGAGGATCATGGTTGCCCAATCCACTTAAGTGGATTATACGAGATGTTCTTTTTATACTTTGAAAAGGTATTTCCCTCCATTTTTGGCATACCCCTCAGGGGAAAACTATAAAAGCAATGGAGGGTTCATTTGAATGTTATGTTATGAAATATATTTGAAATTTGAGTTTTAAGCAAGAAAAACTTAAGCTATTGACTTGGAGATGAAAACCTTCAAGCCAAAGGAGTGGGGATGCAAACCCTCATTTCTCATTAAGGGAAGCTTCATCTTGAGGTTGCAATTGAGCCTAGTATTCAAAAAAAGACAAAAAAAAGGATTTGGAACTAGCGACTTGCTTTTGGGAGGAGTTGATTGGTTTGTGAGATTGGCGACTATGGTAGAAAGCCCTAGATTTATGTGGTTCATGTTGAAGACCTCTCATTGGAGGGTTGCGTTGAATTTGTTGCTGAAAATGTTATATTCTAGCTAGGGCGACTTGGTTTGGAGCTCATTTGTTAGCGTTTAAAGGGCTATTTTGTGCTCAAACAATATTCTGATTTTTCTATATTATTCCTTAATGTATTCTTGATTTTTGTAAGGGTTTTGAAGGTCATTTGGACTTCACACATGTTCCTAAATTGCAATAATATTGGCATGTTAATTCAGTAATATTTTGGTCAATTTCAGTATCATATTTTGGGGTGAAAAGTATTTATGACAGCCAATGATATTCTGTGATTTATTAGTAATTTTCTGATTTATTAAATTGAGGGTATAAAATTAGAATTGAAAGGGGTTAGTGAGCAACCAACTATTAGAAATTTTGAATTGCAAAAATTAGAACGTTTAGGGCAGCAAGATGAAGGTTTCTAGCGAATTCATGAGCAACAAAGAGGGCTGCAAGTAGAGGACAAAGATGAGGAGGAACCTAATGGAGTGATTTCAAGGGGTATGGAGGAAGAAGAGCAAATTGAGGCCACCACTTATGGAAAAGAACAAACTTCACATGAGGGGTGTCAAGCATCCAAGGTTAAAGTTGTTCCAACCCTAGAAGTAAGGAACCCTCATGCAAACATTGCAAGGTTTAAACCAACACCTGTTAAAAGTAGTATTATGAGTCCTACCATAGTGGTGAAGGGCGAAGAGGAAATCATGGAGTAAGAGATAAAGGAAGAAAAAGAATCTATTTTGCACATGGATGGAGAAAAATTGATGGCCAAAGTCAAGGTCTCAAGTACCATTGCTCATTTTCATCTTGTTGTAATTTTCACATCAGTCACTAAGGGTAAGCATTTTGACGATCTTCACATCAAGCGTTTGTTGCATCAACACCCTACTTTGTCTTTACAATATTTTGAACATCATAAAGAGCATGCTAACAATGAAGTCAAGATGAAGGACACTAAATGGAGGAAGAAATTTCTCCAAAATAATCTAAGGATGGGGAGTTGCAAAATTCCGATATGGATGTGGGATCCAAGTGAGACTTACAAATTTAGTATTGTTGTCATATAAAATCTAAGTTCTTTGGGACCCATGAAAGGAGGTTGGCAAGGCCTTGGGATCATGAAAAAGAACAATAAGGTGAAGAGCATGCAAACCACTCCAAGTCTTGGTATGCATCATGCTTTACTTGCTAATTTTCAAAGGCTACGTAGAGTGGTTTTGATTGATGGAAGCATAAAGGGCACATAGTATAAGATTGTACAACCCTTGACCAAGGTTAAGATATGTATCGTTATTATAGAATCATTTCCAGCACTTGTAAATTAGATTCCATGTAGAAAAACACATTTCTACGGCCATGGTATGAAAGAGAATACCTTGTTTAATTTTGTGTAAGGAATTGCTATGTGGGGTCATAAAGTACAATTTGTACAATGAACATATCGCTATATGAGAGGGGAAACCAAGCAATTAATGATTTTTACAATCATTATACACCCACTTACATTTTATTTTATGTTGTTGGACAAGGGAGAGAATTTGGATGGTCATGAAAATGGGAGTAAGCAATAGATATGATGACCCAAGGATCAATGGAAGGGCTGTTTATAACTTGTTGACTGTTGTTTCTCACATTTCTAGCTTGTTCCCTCCAATGTTTACTGCCACAAAAGAGGTAATCTTGCATGGCTTGAGTGATAAGGCACCCCTGGAGATGACCTCAAAAGTGATGGAAGGGATCTTCCATGAGAGACCTTTGGTAGAGGCAACAAGGGCAGCAAGGAATGCTGCATTTTCTGAGTTGGGACAGCCACCTCTACCTGTAGAGCTTCATCATACACTTGATTCGGTAAAGGGGTCAAAGGTTGGAAAGATTTGTTTTTCAAAAGAGGTCAACAAAGTGGCCACAACTGAGTATGGGCAGCCACTAAGGTATGTGAAAGATCATTTAATTTCTTGTTTTATGAACTTTATGAATTCTGATTCAAAACAAGTTTATGAAAAGATTGAAGTTCAGTTTGTGGAAAAAATAAGGTTTGAAATTTGCATGCAGAAGAGGCCTAGGTTATACTCAGAAAATTCTGAGTTTTTCATGAAAAATCAGAATATCTCATGCTCAAGAGATTCTAAAAAAATAGATTCATTCCAGCATCTAGCAAATTCAGCAAACGGAAGGAAAGATAGACCTTTGGCATACAAAAGGGAGTGGAACTTGGAAACATGGGATTGACCCTTCCAAGGCAAGATACCTTGGTCTTTTGTGAACATGGTAAGTGCTTTACATGTGGTGAAATCTATTTCATAACAACAAGGGTCAAGATTGAATATTTCAGTATGTTTAGAGAAACTCGCTAGGCAAAGAGATATTCAATTTTCAGATTTGAAGGGTGATTTGAAAAGCACAACAGCACTCTCTCACAAGAGGAGGGAAGAAGGAAAGAAAAGGCAAGGAGCTTGGGTGATTGAGCCATGGCCTGGCTGGTCACAATATTGTGAAGGTATGATTTCCAAATTTGCTAATATTGTTTGTTGCATGAAGGAGAGAGCACATTTTGTTTTATGTTCTTGAAGGGGATCTTAGAGTCCATCGAAGGTCATGAGAATCACATAGGAAGAATAATAGACGTGAGAAAACAATGGAATTTATTTTCTCCATGCTGTCCATGAATGTTTCCGCCCACTAGTTGCGAGTTTGAGAACCCCCGGATGCATGAAGGTTGCTGATTTCAAGGGGAAAGCTCAAAAAAAGAGTTGTGGTTGACCAAGTGTCTATGGAGGGGTCACAAGAGGTCCGATTTTTGCATACCCAGCCAGTCAAGCACATGGAATGTGATTGATTTCACTATTCCCTTTGCATATAAGGACATTTATTTGTTGCCAAAAGACAAGGGGTGGAATGCTAACAAGGTGAAAAAGTTTCCAGCTCTCATAGATGGAAAAATTCTGAGTTGTGAGGCAATTTTTGAGGGTGTCAACAACATGTGCAGCCCTCCTATGCCTTCTAAGGCATCCACATACATGTTTCCACCCACTCATATGGAGAACATTGTCAAGGATGCAAACATGAAAAGGAAGTGGAAAACTCTTGTTTTGATTAACATGTTTGTGTCTTGTGCAAGTGTTGATATATGGGCAACCAAGACCCAAAATTTTGAAGACTACCTTGCTGGAATAAACTTTTTCAGCCACTATAATGCTACCATTTCTGAAGATTTCCCTTTTCTCATCATCTTTTTGGTATGTCCAAGGTACAAGTCCTCAATAGGAAGGGAAATGAAGAAGAACAGCTACTGTTTTACCATTTCCAGATTGCATAAACAACCTAGAGCTTTCAAGGACAGCATTAAAGTGCTCTATCAAGAGGTTTTCCTTCCATGGGAAGAATCTAGAGTGGAGTTTTGCTCAAATCCAATGATTGGGACAGCGCCATGGTTGTTGCTATTGCTTGAGGGCAAGCAATTTTGGGCGGGGAGGATTGTCATGTCCCCCTTTTGATCATGACACTATTGAACACTCTTAGCCTTATTGATTTCCCGAGGGCTAAGGAAAAAGAGAAAAATAAAAGAAACATTTGCGTTCTTAAGAACACTTGGGGGTTTAACAGTCAAAATAGAGCTTTAATATTAGTTTGTGAAGTTTAAGGCTTACCTTCATGCATGCGTGAGTTGGTTTGAGAGCTGAAGTTGAGGCATTTCAAGGCAAGGGGTCACATCTTCCACTCTTGCTAGTTGATTTTTCTATTTAAAAGCAAATATCTAGAATACAAGTAATTTAATGTTAAGTCAATTCCATATGTCAAGTTGTTGCATAGTGGAATTGGTAACTAAATTTTTTTTCTAAGACTGAGTTTGTAGAGGTCAAAACGTCAATTCCCACAAAATGCAAAAATATTTTTTGAAATAAGTCACCTTTTAATGCACATTCAGCCTATGTATACGGTGTCTTTTTGTCTAGTTAATATTTTGCTCAAAGATAGTCATGTATACACTGGTTCCCTTAGTTTTGGAATGTTTTGGATCCATCAAAGTGGTTATCTATGTGATTTGAGGTCTCCCTATACATTTTTTTGGCCAAACATGTATTAAAATGGAGAAACAAAGTGTTTTAATGTACAACGGGTGCATTTTCGATTGAAATTGACACCTTGCTTTTGCTTAAAAATTGAAAATGGGAAGCATGTACTTAAAAATCCTGGATGTTATATTGTTTTCCTTAGCCTGAGTTGTCGGAGCCAACAAGATTGAACTTTGGGGTTTACAGTTCCATCAAGATATAGAGCCACAGACCCATCCATCTTGAGCAAGCTATGAGCTTCAAGATTGGTTTATACTATAGTGGCAGTTTTAGAGACACAAATGTGTTGTTTTTTGTCCAATTTTGTTTTCTAGTTTCTTGAATTCATTGATGAGGAGCGAACCAAGTTATTTGGTTATGTTTATTTTGTCGCTAAGGACTTCTCATCGTTTCCCTGATAACAGGGGAGATACTCATTGGTCTTTGATCAATTTCGGTGATTGTACGAGTTGACAGGGGGGTTTCTAGCACCAGTTGTGTTGAGCAATGTGAGGTTAGCATCATTGGGCATCAGGATAGATGTTCCATACACAATACTAAATAGTCACTAGATGGGCTTCTATGTGAAACCTTATGTGAGTCAATGTTGTTGAGAAAACCATGATTGTAGTTATACTTACAGTATGGTACAGAATGGTCAAAGGGGATAAGCATGACCATTATGATGTTCATCATTTATGCCACAACTCGCAAGGTAGATGGCTTCTACATGAAATGGTATCAGTTGATCAGTACGACGATGTACAATGTGCCAATTTGAGGGTGTGGCAGAGACTATTGGATGACTTCACAATCATATGCTTTGGATCATCTTCTAGACGCCTTTGGATCAAAGGGGGGTTTGTTGGGTCGTGTGATCCAAAGTTTACAATGTTATTGTGTTTAGCTTATTAGTGTTGTATAGGGGCATGCATCTCATGAGAGACATCCCCTTTAGAATATATTTTATGTTAGCAGTAATCATTAATTACCTATATGTTAGAGACATTAGTGGTTATACGAGTTAAAAGGTAGTTGGGCACATTGGATAGTTGGGTCCCATAGTTAACTATCTCCTGTATGTAAAAGCTTATATAAAGCTTTAAGAAGCAATGAAAGAATTAACCTAGATATTTCATTGTACGAGCTTTATATGATGTTTATATAATGTAGTTTTTCATATTCTTACAAGTGATTGTCCTATCAACATCATCAAGTTTAACACCTTTTTTTGAAATGTTGTGGCCCAAATATTCAACATCTTTATTGCTAAAACTAAATTTGTAATTCTTCACATAATTCTTGTTTTCTTCCAATATTGACAACTCCACATGATGAAGTGATCTTTCCAGGCCTTGCTTTAAATAAAGATATAATCAAAACATACAAGGCCAAATTTCTTGATTTATGGGAAACAAATATTATTCGCATTTAAATGGAATGTTTCCAATGCACTAGTGAGTGCAAAGGGCATAACCTTGAACTCATGGTGACCTTCATGTGAGTGGAATATTGTTTTGGCAACATCGTTTGGTCGGATATGAATCTAATAGAACCCAAATCGAAGGTCCAACTTGGTATGCTTCACACCATGCAATTTTTCCAACATCCCATCGATAAATGGTACTGGGAATTTGTGTTTGATAGTTGTCTTATTTAATCTTCTCAGTTAATACAAAGATGGTAAGATCCATCTTTCTTTCTAGCTAGTATTATTGGTGTTGGACATAGGCTCTTGCTTGGAACTTGTATCCAAATTTCGAATAAATTTTTGAGTAGTTATTTTGTCAATATTTGTAAAACAAGTGTTTTCCAAAAAAAATCTAAGTTGAAAATGTCTTTTTTGGCCTTAGTGGAGAACTCGGACTTTTTTTTACGTGTCTTACATGTATTAAAACCCCACCAACCACGTTTCCTTTATAGTTTGGTGGAGATGGCCGATTTTCATTATACATTTGCACAAACGTCTCATGTATCAAACCTTCATTTTCCTTGCTTCCTTTTCTAGAAAAGCAAACTTAGCAAAATTCCCTTAAAATTTACCTCACGTGTACAAGTGTTTTAAGTTCTATGCTTTCCCATTAAGTTCCTAAGTCAAGTATTAGAAAGCTAAGACAACGCACATTTATTAAATTTTTGCCCATGTGTATCAAGTGTATCCAAGTCCCACTTTCTATATCTTACCTTGAAACAACTTAACTACATTGAAAGAATAGAGGGCTTGGCAAACTTTTGTCACACCCATGACCAATAGCACAAGTGTAACAAAACCCCACCAACCCTATTCCTTTATCTCTATGAAGACAAAAAAAAACTTTTGTTCGGCAGAATTTGTGAACTTACTTTACATTTACATTCAAGCCCACATATAAACATAATGCAAACTCCACTTTCCCACCCAAGTCATAAAAGTCACCTAAGGAGACAGAGAAAGCAGACTTCTTATACAATTGCACCCAATGTATCATGCATAGTAAAAGCCAACTTTGTCTGCCCATTCATAACTCTGCAAATGTGCATGTGCACATTAATGGCTTCTCCCTCCCATTTCATCCACTCCAAGGTTATAAAAAGCCACCTCCTCCCTCCATTTCATTTCACCCAACTCTTTTCAGCTCCCGCTCCTGCATTTTTTTCCCCAAACCCCTCCAACCTTCAACCATTTGTGCACGTCTTGTTTCGCCTTTCCCCTAATTATAAGAGCAAATTCAAGCTCAAGTGATGGATTTTGTTAAATTATACTCATCACAGTGAAGAATCAAAGGATGTTTTGGCTTATTTTCCCTTATTTTCTTCCTACAATGATTTGATACAATGACGGTTAGGGTTTTTCAAAGTATCAATATTGAGATACCTTTTTCACAGTTCCTTCCCACAACTAAAGGTTCACAAATTGATTTTTATGATTTCACTCTAGGGGTCAAGGACACCATTTATTCTTCTCTTGACTATGGATTTGCAAAGAGTGTTTCCCTGGCCATTTTGTTTGCCCCTGTGTCTTCAACTACTACGAAGGCAAACATTAAGTATAAATTCAAAGGAGCCCCAAATGTTAAAAATATTGTATTTGTATCATATAGTTTTATTCAAATATGAATGGAATATTTATACATTGCAAAGTTTGTTGACATACAACAAACTTTTGATATGATCCTATTATCTAGGTCCTTGGATAGATTCCCTCACAAATAAAGCTCCTTCAACAAACTTCCTACGGGAGTGGAGCTAACACAACAACCTACCCAATAATTAAACCTATATCCTATAATTGATTTAACAACCCCTAACCAAACTTTAATAAACCAAATACATTATAAATAATATACTATGGTGTAATATTTCTTGTAACATCCCCCCCCTTATTACATCATAGTATAAAGAATGGGAGAGAATAAACTTCACATGTGGATTGGGACACACACATAGTCCAATACACTAACAATCAATCAATGAATAAGCACACATTCATCAGTTCAACAAGAAACATCAAAATGCATGGACTAGGACATACTCCATGGTCCATACACGCACCCATGTGAACAGGGACACACACAACCATCCACAATGGATCGATATATATGCCTTTGTAAACATGAACACTCAATTATCTACAATAGAGCACTATATGTGTATAGGGACACACTCAACTGTTCACCAAAAACATTAGTGGGATTGGGCCTCACTCTACGCTTCCTCAGTGAGAATTGACCTCACTGAACAGCTACAAAAGCAATAGTGGGATTGGGCCTCACTGATCACCAACACCTTTGATTTTGTCTCCAGTGGGAGATGGGCCTCATTGAACACCACCACCTTGTAAATTCTAACCACAAAGCCAAGTTTATTATTCAATGCAATAAACATATTCATCCTCATTATCCTTGTGAGGAGGGTCTTCATTGTGTTGAGTATAACCACAATCTTCGCCATCACTTTTACTAGTGAGCAACGCCTTGTCTTTCTTCAAGATCTATCCAAAAAACTTCTATGTTAGTCTTCTTCACGTTGGTGGCTGGCCATCAATTTTTCCAACAATAGTTGTCTTTCTCCATGGATGCACGCTAAAGAAAGCTCGGGATTGGACCTCACTAAACAACACACCTTTGATTTCATCTATAGTGAGAGATGGACCTCATTAAACAACTTTTACTTTAGAGTCTTTCTTCAATGTGTGTCCAAACAACTTCTACTTTACAATCTTATTTGCATTGATGGCTTGCCAGATGTGGAAAGCTCGACCATCAATTTTTTCAACAATAGTCATCTTCTCCATGGACATGCAAAAGAAAGCTCGAGATTAGGCCTCACTACACTTCCTCAGTGGGAAATGGCCTCACTGAACAACTACAAGAATAGTAACGGGACTGGGCCTCACTAAACAACACCTTGGATTTCATCTTCAATGGGAGATGAGCCTCACTGAACAGCAACACCTTGTAAATTCTATTCACAAGGCCAAGTTTATTGTTTGATTCAGTAAACATGTTCCTCCTCACTATCCTCATGGACAGGGTCTTCATTTTGTGGGGCATTAACCACAATCTTCGCCATCACTTTCATTGGTGAAGAATGCCTTGTCTTTCTTTAGTCTATGTCCAAACAGCTTCTACTTTAGAGTCTTCTTTGTGTTGGTGGCTTGCCAAATGTGGAAAGCTCAGCCATCAATTTTTCCAACAATAGTTGTCTTCTCCATGGACACACGCTAAAGAAAACTCAGGATTTGGCCTCACTGAATAACAACTTTGATTTCATCTTCAGTGGGAGATGGGCCTCATTGAACAACTTATGCGCTAGAGTCTTCTTTCCGTTGGTGACTTGTCATATGTGGAAAGCTCAACCATCAATTTTTTTGACAATAATCATCTTCTCCTTGGATGCACACAAAATAAAGTTTGGGATTAGGCCTCACTACACTTGCTTAGTGGAAATTGACCTCACAGAACAACTACAAAAATAGTGGTGGGACTAGGCCTCACTGAGCAACAAGACCTTTGATTTCATCTTTAATGGGAGATAGGCCTCATTGAACAACACCACCTTGTATATTCTATTCACAAGGCCAAGTTTATTGTTCGAATAATTAAACATATTTCTCCTCACTATCCTTGTGGGGAGGGTCTTCATTATGTGTGGCATAACCACAATCAACACCATCACTTCACTAGTGAGAAATGTCTTTTCTTTCTTCAAGGTGTGTCCAAACAACTTCTGCTTTGGAGTTTTCTTTGCATTGGTGGCTTGCCAAACATGGAAAGCTCAACCATCAATTTTGCCAACAATAGTTGTCTTCTCAATGGACACATGTTGAAGAAAGCTTGGGATTGGGAATCACTACGCTTCCTCAGTGGGAATTGGCCTCATTGAAAATCTACAAGGGCCTCACTGAACAACAACACTTTTATTTCATTTTCAATGGGAGATGGGCCTCATTGAACGACTTTTGCTTTGGAGTCTTTCCTTGGCATGTGTCCAAACAACTACTTCAGAGTCTTCTTTGTGTTGGTGGCTTGCCAAATGTGGAAAGCTCGTCCATCAATTTTTCCAACAAAAGTCATCTTCTCCATGGATGCACGTTGAAGAAAACTCGGAATTGGGCCTCAATACACTTCCTTAGTGGGAATTGGCATCCTTGAACAACTACAAAAATAGTAGGAGGACTGGGCCTCACTAAACAAAAACACCTTTGATTTCATCTTCAATGGGAGATGAGCCTCATTGAACAACACCTCCTTATAAATTACATTCAAAAAGCAAAATTTATTGTTTGATTTAGTAAAACACATTCCTCCTCACTGTCCTTGCGGCAAGGGTCTTCATTTTGTGCCGCATAACCACAATCTTCACCATCACTTTCACTGGTAAGCAATGCCTTGTCTTTCTTCAGTGTGCATCCAAACAACTTTTGGTTTTAGAGTCTTCTTTCCATTGGTGGCTTGCCAGATGTGGAAAGCTCAACGATCAATTGTTCCAACAATAGTTATCTTCTCCATCGGCAAGAGATCTCCCCTTCAATCAAAAAAAAGTTTGTAAAGGTTTCAAGTACTACTAATAATGCATACATTTACAAAACTCAACTAATGGGTTCAAAAAGACGACATTTAATAACTTTCATTTTAAAAAATAAATAATTAAAACTTACTTTTTGTAAGCACTGAAGTGAAGCCTAAACACATGGTTCTTTACAATACATTTTTGCTTATTGTGGCAAAATTTCATACAAAATATTAGACCTGATAATGAGATATTGACTTAACTCAATTAAAACCCAATATGTGGAAAGATTTAGATATATTTTGAAGTTTTCAACTTTTGCAAAATTAATATAACTTGAGGCCTTTATAGGGACAACAATCCTATTTTTTTATAAAGTAAAAAGAAGTTTCTAATAAAACCTTGATAGGATTTACTGCAAGCACCATTGTTGTACTATTGTACGATGCTCCCTTCATTGTAGCACCCTCTACTATCACGCATCCAAACCCCATCTAACAAATCAGCTTATCAGAATGCCCACACCACAAAACATTTTTTATTGGTTATTATTGTGTCCTTCCTTCACAAGCACTTCACCTCAAATGCCTCTCACACACCCTTCTTGTCCATCTCACGCCTCAAGGTCACTTCAATGCCTCTACTCCTTTGTTGTGCAGCGTCATTGCACTCCAAAAAATGCCTTTACAGTTCTCTTGTACGTCCTTGTTGGTTGCATTTGCTGCATGCATATGCCTCATTCACGGCCATAGTCACATTTCACCACATTAGCCCCACACACCTAATTCTTCCTCAAGCACCAATGTACTTCAAAATGTCAACATACAAACAAACAAAAAATCAATCAAATGCTTCACAAATTTGAACACCTTTCGACTCACATGAAAAATCTTGACAATCAACGGTCGAGGCTCTATTAATGTTGTAGTACAATGGTTGTTCGGACAATCAAAATTCCATAGCACAATTTCTCACATCCTCTGACCAAAAACTTCACGAGGCAATAAACCATAAATTAGTTCTCAAATTCATGGCCCTGTTGACAATTTTGCCCCAAAGGCCAAATTATCACACCTACTATTTGGAACTCTCCATATGGTGCCATTTTGTCTTGCAAATCCGTTTTGGGTCCTGAATAATGAAGAGAAAAAGGGTTTTGTGAAGTTCAATGAGGCTTGGTGTCTTTAAATGCATACCTACAGCAACCCAAGGAGCCATCTACAGCCAAGTATAAGCCAAGGAAAGACACCTACAGCAAGTTCAAAGTCCATATCTCCTGTTCAAAATGTCACATACAGTCTTAAAGCTCCAAGCCTGTAGAAAGAATGACTTTGTAGGGTGTATAGGAGCCAATGAAGAATTAATAGCTACAGCCATCCTTGAAGTTAACCTACAGGGCTATAGGTTCACTTTCAATGAAAGCACGGGATCAAAGGCAGCATCATGCAGGTTTATTTTCACGGATATTTTCCCAGATGGACTCTTTCCCCAAGTGTTTTATCTCCTAGGCATTGTCTTTCTCATAGTTTCTTTTGGGCTAACTATGGGGAACAATTTCACTCAGACTTTTTGTCCGAGGGAAAAAGTCCGAGTGAAATAAGATTTCAAGGAATTATAAAAGTCCGAAAGAATTCAAGGGGCAGTTTTTTAGTGAAGAAAAGGACTTTTACAAAAATCCCGAATGGCACTTACCCTTCGGGAAGGTCCATTACAAAAAGCCCGGGTGCCCTCCAAAAAGCTCGGGTGCCTTTTTCTCAAGGGTTATTCACTTCGGAAGGGGCTGTTTGAAAAGTCCGAGGCGCTGTTTAAAAAACCCAAAGGGCAAGGTACCCTTCAAAAGGATCATTGACAAAAACCCGAAGGGTAGGGTACCCTTCGGAAAGGTTCACTTCAACTTTGGGAAAGACGTTTGCAAAAAACCCGAAGGGCATGTGCCCTTCGAGAAGGTCTGTCTCATGGTTTTCAAAGGGCTTTACAAAAACCCAGAAGGGCTGTTTTTTTTGGAAGGCAAGGAACAAATCCCGCTGACTTTTTGTCCGCGGGAAGTTGAAACCAAAAAACCCAAAGGAATATAAACAAAGCAAAGGAAGAAAATTTAAGGGATATCCTTTGGAAAAAAAGTCTGAAGGAATACCTTTGGACTTTTTGTCCGAAGGATTCCGTCGGAAAAGTTGGCAAACAAGAAATCCGAAAGAAGGAAAGCCGAAGGAAATCCAAAGAAGGGTAAAATAAAAGATCTGAAGAAGATAAGACTAGGGAGAAATCCGAAGAGAGAAAAGTTCGCAAAAAACAAGACTCGGGCCATTTTTTCTGAAAGGTAAAGCCAGGAAATAAAGTCCACAGGAAATGATAAACCAAAAGAGAAGTCAACAGAAAAGTCCGCAAGAAATGAAACCAAAGGAAATAAGCCAAGGGCAAGGAAGAAAAGCCAAAGGAAATAAATCCGCAGACAGAAAAGTCCACAGCCAGAAATCCGAAAGAATTAAGCCAAGGAGATAACAAGAAATCCGAAAGAAATAGAAGTTTGACTGTGCAAAAAGGATAGAAAATAGATAATCCGACGGGAAGTTGAAAACAAAATATCCCAGGAAATAGAGACCAAATATAGACAAGATAATCCAAAAATAGAATCCTGCCAAAAATAGACAAGACATAGGCAGACCAAAATAAGAGAAAATACATGCAAACAAGGGCTATTTTTGGTGGATTGCGAAGTTTCAATTGACTATTTGTTTAATTTTTGGTTTGACTAGTCATTCTCATGCATTCGAAGGTCCAACTCAGCTTCAAACTGAGTTCTCAATCCAAGTTTGCCGTCGTTTTCATGCAAACGAGAGCGGCTCAAGGGGAATCTATTTTGGAAACTTGGTGTAATCTTCCATGCAAAGAGAGGTTTGACTTTCAACAAACCCACCATCCATTCTCAAATGCCAAAGAGCTGGCCTCTAATTTTAGACTTGGCTCAGTCGAACATTCACAAGCAAAGTCAAACATATGAATTCACCGTCTAATTCTAGCGTCAAGGAGCTTTCATGCAAAGAGGAAGAAGACAAAATAGACTCATCGTAAACGTTGAGTTAGACTGATTTAGCCTCTCTCCTATTTTTCAACACCAATCTTTTGGCTTTTGTAATTTTCTATAGTAATAGCTTTTCAGCTTTATATTTTTTCTCTCTTTTGACAAGAAAACTTTTGTCAAAGATTGTGCTGTAACTTTTTTCAGAATCAATAAGAGAACTGTGTTTTTTCAATTTCCAGCAGCTGGTATAGTGTACTTTTGTTATAAATTTGCCTAAGTGATAGATTTTCCTTCTTCCTTGTCAAATCTAGATTCGTACCTAGTTACTAATCATTTATGCAGGTCACGTTCTGTGTTTGAACGTCTTTTGTTGAGTTTCTAGTGGATATTAGTGGTTGTTTAGTACCTTTCATCAGGTCTTTTTTTCCGTTTCCCTCAAGTTTAGATCATTAGATTAAACTTTTTCATGAAATACTTGTGTATTGATCAATTGGAGTTGAAGTTCTGCATCTTGTTTGAATCAGTGTTCTCAGAAGCTCGATTTGAGTGGATCAAGCAAATTAGGTGTATCACCATTTTAGCTAGGATTTCCTTTCAAGTTCTTTGTTCCCTTTTCCCCAAACTGTTTGTAACGTAGAAGTTGAGATCTTCATAGATACATCTTACAGGAACCAACTTTCTTTAGAGGTTCTTCTCATCATTGAGGCACCCACCCTCGTGAGAAGATCCCATTGTTTCAACTGGAGCGAGGATTGGTCATTTCAGCACATCTTCGATCAAGATGCAACTCCAGATTGACAACATCAGAAGCTCGATTTGAGTGGATCAAGCAAATTAGGTGTATCACCATTTTAGCTAGGATTTCCTTTCAAGTTCTTTCTTTTATTTTTCCCAGACAGTTTGTAGCGTAGAAGTTGAGATCCTCATAGATACATCTTACAACAATCAGTGTTCTCTGGAGGTTCTTCTCATCATTGAGGCACCCACCCTCGTGAGAAGATCACATTGTTTCAACAGGAATGAGGATTAGCCATTTCAGCACGTCTTCGATTAGGGTGCAACTCCAAGTTGACAACATCAGAAGCTCAATTTGAGTGGATCAAGCAAATTAGGTGTATCACCATTTTAGCTAGGATTTTCTTTCAAGTTCTTTCTTCCCTTTTCCCCAAGGAGTTTGCAGCGTAGAAGTTGAAATCCTCATAAATACATCTTACAGGAACCAGCGTTCTCTGGAGCTTTTTCTCATCATTGAGGCACCCACCCTCATGAGAAGATCCCATTGTTTCAACTAGAGCAAGGATTAGCCATTTCAGCACGTCTTCAATCAAGATGCAACTCCAAGTTGACAACAGTTTTTGGCATGCCTGGTGGGACCCATTTGGAGCTGGTCTTAATGAAATTGCAGTTGTAGCAGCGTTTTTCAATAAGTATTTGGCGATTCCAAGCTCAAGGGGTTGCTTTTAATAATCCAGTCATAGTTTCCATGTAAGTATTGCATTATCATGAATGAGTTTTGATGGTTGTATATGAAGAAATATCCTATGGTCTGTTTCCTTATCAGCACAATGATGGATCATACCAGCCTTATCATGATGCCTATGAGCCTTTTTATGAGCCTAATCAGCGTTATCAGGAGTGTTATCAAAGCTATGTTGAGCCATATCAGTCATATGAGCAGCCTTGGCTCCAAGAAAGAATGGATGAGATAGAGCTCAAAATACTAGCATATGTGAGGAAAGTTTGTTCAAACTCTCAGTATGAAGAAGTGAATCGTATATTCCAAAATGTGTCCAATGATCCAGAAGAGATAAATGAGCTGTGTATTTTTGTATTAGAGAAGATGGAGGCTTGGGATAGGTAGAAAATCGAGTTGAGTCACTTGTCTACAAAGGGTTCTTGTACTCCTTATTCTCATGAGGTTCTTAACCATGCCCAATGTATGCCGAGGGAGCTTCCTAGTTGGAGTCAAGAGCCTATTCAAGTGATTATTCATGAGACTAAGCCTTCTTATAGTCCCATTTCTTCACCACTCATCTCTCAAGCACAAGTTGTCCATGAGGAGAAGGAGATTTCAGACTTTGAAGAGGTGATGGCCAAGTGGAAGGAACAGAATACAAAGGTCTTTAAGAGTTTCTCTTTCCCTCCTCTCCAACACTCCCTAAATGATTCCATTGCTCTCCAAATCCCAAAATCTGATCATGATCAACCTCCCATGCTTCATGCTCCCTCTCAAAAGAACGATTTTATCAACCTCCCACCATCTCCCTTCTTCAGAAGGAGCCTATTCTCTGGAAGATTGAAAAAGAGGTTTCAGCTACAAGTCAAGTTCTTGCAGAGTGTGAAGAGGATGCTTCAAGTATGTTTGAGAAAGAGTTTCACATTGATACTTCACTTAAGTTTGTTGCTGAGAATCCAATTATATTTAAGAATGAGAAGGTTGATCTTGATGTAGAGGAACTCCAAGAGGAGTTGGTGCAAATTGAAGTCATAAATGAGTTATAGGTATCTCCTATTGAGAAGGATCCAGATAGATTTCAAGCTAATTCAGTTCAAATAGATCAAAATGAGTAACAAAAAGATGATTGGCAGCTGTACCTTGAATCTCTACAAGAGATTGAAGAGCTTTGTATGGATATGTTGGCTATTGAAGAGCATGTTTATGAGAAATCTGATCAAGAATCACCTATTCAAGATCATAATACATATTGGGTTGCCTATTCAAAGCTCCTTGAAGAGCTGGATGAACTTGCAGCAGTCGATAAAAAAGGGTGTGGCCACTCAAGAACAATGCATAGATAAAATATCACTTGACAAGGTGGTAGATAACAAGCAATGCGAAAAATATCAGGGAGTACTTGATGAGTTTATCTTTGTTGGTGACTAGTTTGTTGTTGATGACTCATTTGAGAAGATGCTACTACAGTTGGTGGACAATAAAAATGCCTTATCAAAGGTTATAATTGATAAACACCCTGCCTTGCAACTAGTACCATCTCTTGGAAGGAGTGAATTCAGGTATTTCCCATTTGATCCAGGTGGATCATACTTTGTCATGGTTAGCTAGGTTCCTTATTTGTTTGCTTTCCTTCAAGTGTTGTTCAAGCACAATAATTCCGTTCTATTTTGTTCCAATAAGTGCTTGTTTGCATATTTGCTTCTTAGTTTTTCTGCTTTCATGTGTTTCCCTTCTTATTTTTGAAGGAAGGAGGTTACTTCAGCTATGATCAGAGGAGATTTGCAGTCATGGGCCAGGTTTACATTGTTTTTTGTGAGTTCTATATCATGTATATGGCCGGGTTCTCAAGCATAGCAGGCATGCTTCCTAGTTGAGTCGCTCAAAATGTTGACAATTTTGACCCACAGGCCAAATCTTCACCCCTACTATTCGAAACTCTGCATATGGTGCCAATTTGTCTTGTAAATCCATTTTGGGTCCTAAATAATGAAGAGAAAAAGGGTTTTGTGAAGTTCAGTGAGGCTTGGGGTCTTTAAATGCATACCTATAGCCACACAAGGAGCCATCTACAGCGAGGTATAAGCCAAGGAAAGACACCTCCAGCAAGTTCAAATGCCATATCTCATGTTCAAAATGTCACATACAGTCTTAAAGCTCCAACCCTGTAGAAGGAATGACTTTGTAAGGTGTATAGGAGCCAATGAAGAATTAATAGCTACAACCATCCTTGAAGTTAACCTACAAGCCTGTAGGTTCACTTTCAATGAAAGCACGGGATCAAAGGCAACATCATGCAAGTTTATTTCCTCGGATTTTCTCCCAGGTGGACTCTTTCCCCAAGTGTTTTATCTCCTAGGCATTGTCGTTCTCATAGTTTATTTTGGGCTAACTATGGGAACAATTTCACTCGGACTTTTTGTCCAAGGGAAAAAGTCCGAGTGAAATAAGATTTCAAGGACTTTATAAAAGTTCGAAAGAATTCAAAGGGCAGTTCTTTGGTGAAGAAAAGGACTTTTACAAAAATCCCGAAGAGCACTTACCCTTCGGGAAGCTTCATTACAAAAAGCCCGGGTGCCTTTTTCTCAAGGGTTATTCGTTTCAGAAGGGGCTGTTTGAAAAGTCCGAGGCGCTGTTTAAAAAACCCGAAGGGCAACGTACCCTTCGCAAGGGTCATTGACAAAAACCCGAAGGGTAGGGTACCCTTCGAGAAAGTTCACTTCAACTTTGGGAAAGACGTTTGCAAAAAACCCAAAGGGCATGTGCCCTTCGAGAAGGTCTGTCTCATGGTTTTCAAAGGGCTTTACAAAAAGCCCGAAGGGCCCCTGCCCTTCGGGAAAAGATCATGACAAAAAGCCTGAAGGGCTGTTTTTTTTGGAAGGCAAGGGACAAATCCCACGGACTTTTTGTCCATGGGAAGTTGAAACCAAAAAGCCCGAAGGAATATAAACAAAGCAAAGGAAGAAAATTTAAGGAAGGGATATCCTTCGGACTTTTTGTCCGAAGGATTCCATCGGAAAAGTTGCAAACAAGAAATCCGAAAGAAGGAAAGCCGAAGGAAATCCAAAGAAGGGTAAAATAAAAGATCCGAAGAAGATAAGACCAGGGAGATCCGAAGAGAGAGAAAAGTCCGCAAAAAATAAGACTCGGCCATTTTTTCTGAAAGGTAAAGCCAGGAAATAAAGTCCACAAAAAATGATAAACCAAAGGAGAAGTCAACAGAAAAGTCCGCAGGAAATGAAACCAAAGGAAATAAGCCAAGGGCAAGGAAGAAAAGCCAAAGGAAATAAATACGCAGACAGAAAAGTCCGTAGCCAAAAATCTGAAAGAATTAAGCCAAGGAGATAACAAGAAATCTGAAAGAAATGGAGGTTTGACTCTGCAAAAAGGATAGAAAATAGATAATCCAACAGGAAGTTGAAAACAAAATATCCGAGGAAATATAGACCAAATATAGATAAGATAATCCAAAAATAGAATCCCGCCAAAAATAGACAAGTCACAAGCAGACCAAAATAAGAGAAAATACATGCGAACAAGGGCTATTTTTGGTAGATTGTTAAGTTTCAGTTGACTATTTGTTTTATTTGTGGTTTGACTAGTCATTCTCATGTATTCGAAGGTCCAACTCAGCTTCAAACCGAGTTCTCAGTCCAAGTTTGGCATCGGTTTCATGCAAACGAGAGTGGCTCAAGGGGGAGTCTATTTTGGAAACTTGGCATAATCTTCCATGCAAAGAGAGATTTGACTTTCAACAAACCCACCGTCCATTCTCAAACGCCAAAGAGCTGGTCTCTAATTTTAGACATGGCTCAGCGAAACATGCACAAGCAAAGTCAGACATATGAATTCACTGTCTAATTCTAGCGCCAAGGAGCTTTCATGCAAAGAGGAAGAAGACAAAATAGATTCATTATAAAGGCTGAGTTGGACTGATTTAGCCTCTCTCCTATTTTTCAACACCAATCTTTTGGCTTTTATAATTTTCTATATTAATGGTTTTTCAACCTTAGATTTTTATCCCTCTTTTGGCAAGAAAACTTCTACCAAAGATTGTGTTGTAACCTTTTTCAGAATCAATAAGAAGAAGAGTATGTGTTTTCAATTTCTAGTCGCTGGTATAGTGTACTTTTGTTATAGATTTGCCTAAGTGATAGATTTTTCTTCTTCCTTGTCAAATCTGGATTCGTACCTAGTTACTAGCTGGTCATTTATGCAGGTCACGTTCTTTGTTTGAATATCTTTTGCTAAGTTTATAGTGGATATTAGTGGTTGTTTAGTGCCTTTCATCAGGTTTTTTTTCCATTTCCCTCAAACTTAGATCATTAGATTAAACTTTTTCATGAAATACTTATGTGTATTGATCAATTGGAGTTGAAGTTTTGCCTCTTCTTTGTCTGAATCAGTGTTCTCAGAATCTCGATTTGAGTGGATCAAGCAAATTAGATGTATCACCATTTTAGCTAAGATTTCCTTTCAAGTTCTTTCTTCCCTTTTCCCCAGGCAGTTTGTAGCGTAGAAGTTGAGATCCTCATAGATACATCTTACAGGAGCCAGCCTTCTCTGGAAGTTCTTCTCATCATTGAGGCACCCACCCTTGTGAGAAGATCCCATTGTTTCAACTAAAGCGAGGATTAGTCATTTCAACACGTCTTCGATCAAGGTGCAACTCCAGGTTGACAACATCAGAAGCTCGATTTGAGTGGATCAAGCAAATTAGGTATATCACCATTTTAGCTAGGATTTTTTTTCAAGTTCTTTCTTCCCTTTTCCCCAGGCAGTTTGTAGCATAGAAGTTGAGATCCTCATAGATACATCTTACAAGAACCAGCGTTCTCTAGAGGTTCTTCTCATCATTGAGGCACCCACCCTCGTGAGAAGATCCCATTGTTTCAACTGGAGCGAGGATTAGCCATTTTAGCACGTCTTCAATCAGGGTGCAACTCCAAGTTGACAACAGGGCCTTTGGCTAGGGCCTTCCATTTTGATATGATATTAAATGTTGGAAATATTGTATCTGTGTCATAATTTTATTCATTTGTCACGGAATATTTATACATTGCATAGTTTGTTGAAATACAACAAACTTTTGTTATGATCCTATTATCCAAGATATATTCCCTTGTTGATAAAGCTCCTTCAACAAACTTCCTATGGAAATAATTAAACCTTTAACAACTCCTAACCAAATTTTAATAAACCAAGTATATTATAAATAATATACTATGGTGTAATACTAATCCTAAAGAACCTTTGACCATCGTGTCAACCATTGCACCAATCTCCGACATAGATTTTGGGCATGTTGGCCTAGAAGATCTCCATGCCAAATTGCAACGTCGATAAAGGTCTACCCTTGACACTCAACTTTATGATAGCAATTTGATGTAGGCAGTTCGTTTTCCATTTTCAATATAGTGTCCAAAGCATGTGATCTCACGTGCCCGAAATTACAAACTGGAGACAAACAATGTACAGACACCAAGTGGCGAGATCATTGCTAGGCTAAATAATGAATTCATTAGCAATATTCTTAGCATGTCTGAGTTTGATGAAGTTTTTGTTGTGAGATTAGATGAATGTCAAGCTTATTGGGACCAGGATCCTTCTTGGCATCTTGTGGGCATGATTGAGAACGAAAAGACAAAGCGTAAAAAATGCCCTAAACTCTTGTCAAGATGATTTCTAAGAAGAGTTATCAGATATCATCACCTTGCTTAATTGTCCTCTTAGGAGTAAAGGGGCTTGCAAGTTTCATCATTGGATATATCATTAAAATGTGATTGTCTATGAGGGCAAGCGACATATTGAATGAGCCGCTTTGATTAGTGATACCATACACAAGCATCTCTATGAATTGGAAACCAACGGGCATTTCTACATGACCACATATTTAGTGTATGCTATAGCCAGATGGAGATTTTTCTTTGGGTTAAATAAGCATGGAAATATGTCCAACACTCACAGGAATTATCAATTCTACCCACAGCATGAAATCAAAAAAAAAGTGCGAAGAATTTCAAAAGAGTAAACGATGTCATCATTTACTACGTGATTAGATTGCTTAGAGGGGATTTTGGCAAAAGAATCTCTAAAAATGATACTAAAGTAGTTGCCACTTGGGGTAATTGGTTTATCCAATTCCCTGCTTTCTTGTATATTTGGGTATGTGGTTTCTTCAACGGTCGCCCTTACAGCATTCCTCGATATATGGGTTGACAATATCTTATTCATTAAGCATTGTAGACGCCTTGTTTATGTTCATCAATTTCTTTCTTCAAGAAATAGGGAAGGTATCCACTTTCCTATCACCATCTGTTATTATACTTGTAAAATTTATTGCATCAAAATTGTTGGAAAAGGAAATTACAGGTTATAATCTTGTTTTACATGAAAATAGGGTTGTCTTATGAAGGTCACGGAATTGTAGAAGGCCTTCTCAGAGCTGTACATCAGCATGTTCCATACTTTAAATACTTTTGAGCAGACAGTGATGATGATTATGGAGAGAATACAGTAGAATGAATCTAGAACAAGTCATCAAATTTGATTTGAAACAAATTCTTGATAAAGTTATTGAATACGATAATGAACTCCAATCAGCTCTCTATCTCTAGAGCAAGACCTTCCCTGATCCTCTTCCCAAAATTGACTGATCGAATCCTGAGGAAACTTCACTTGATGTAAGAAAAAAGATTGTGGTCAATCACACATTGCTTTGGTTGGAACAAAAGATTCACGAATGCACTAAGAAGAACATTGTTGAAGGATTGTCCAAATGGCCAAGGTCCACGTCCGAATATTCTTCACTCAAAAGACTGCTATTGTTGCACAGACTGCCTCAACCACAATCATGTCTACTTTGGGAGTTGATGCAATAGGTCAAGGCAATGGAGAGGACCCTAATCAAAAAAAGAGATCGAAACTACTTGTGTCAGAGGTTCATCCTCTAGGCCGCTCAGAATTTCTTTCAAAATTCAAAAAGGAGTGCAAAAGCCTCCTCCATCTTCCAATATTATGATTCTTCCTCCTCACTCTTCTCCCAAGGTCCTTGACAACACTGAATTGATTGACAATACTACTCAACAATTTATTTCTTCTAATCCCAGTCAAAGCCATGTGTCTAGTACTACTTCTCCACATTCGTCTACTTTTGCTCATAAGTCACCATTACCCATTCCTACTGTTATTCCATCAACTCAAAATGTATAGACTTGCGTATCCCCTCCACATGTGATGCAACCTCCTTCCTCTCCCAAACAAGTGGATGCCTCTACTAAGACTGGGATACAAACTGAAAATGTGAATGATGATGTTCCTAAGGGGTTGAAACAATCGTAAAAAAAAAAGGAAAGGAGTGGTGAAGGCTATAGTGCCTAATTTCAACACAATTGCTTCATTAATTCAACAAAAACTTGCGAAGAAGGCTAAGTCTAAATTTGTGATTCTACTAATGACCAAGGTTGGAGATAAGTTGGGGTAGTGACCCCAATTGTTGACAAAAACGAAGATGATATGACTGCAAAAGATTATTAAGTTCCAAAGGTCCCTATTGGCAAATCAACGAGGCAAGGAGATATAAGCAATCTCAAGGATGCCATGACTTTAGCCAATTGAGTGCATAGAAAGAGATGGAAAATCAAAATCAATGCTCATAACACAATTGCATTAGTTGGGAATCTATGTCTAGTGTCCGATCAGCCCTTTAGAGGCCTCTCAAGCTCCTGACCCTCCTACAGTTCCCATTCCTTGTTTTGATAAAGACACTCTTTCACTTGCACGTGAACTTGAATGTTATGGTAGAATTAATAAAATTTGGATTGAAGATTTGTTAATTCAAGGTCTCAAAGCTATTGATGAATATTTAAAATTCAAGGGAAACTGTCTATTGAATTTAAAAGACTTAAGGATGAACAGCTCAAATTTGAAGACGAGTTCGCATCATGGAAGATATGATCCCTCGCCTCAATGATATGGCCACATCCGATGTCAATTTGCTTGTCTCTAAAGTAATTTTCAAGGCTGTGAAATGGAGAGTTGAAACGTTGCAATCTGACTTGAAGGCATTAAAAGATATTCAAGCAAAGAATTCTGATGCAATTTTCATAATGAAGGGTTTCATTGGTAAAAATCCTTGTATGTTCCTAGATGATCAATCTCAAGTCAAATTTTCCAAAGACATCAACGAACAATTCACAAAATTGATGACGTATGAGATTGCCAAGTCTACCAGTTTCAGTGTTAATGTCATGAAGCCATTGATCAAATTGCAAAATTTGTTTGAGGAAGATGAGAAGATACAGATGAAGCTGGATATGATTCCAAAAGTATTTAACTTCAATACACATGGGACATCAAAGGTAGATACACAAATTTACATGATGAGATAGTGATGAAGGAAGCAGTGAAGAAGTTCGGAAAATACCAAGTGAGGCTGGATGTTCAAAAGAAGCATACGATTGACTTGACTAATGATGATGAGTCCCACTCTTCCAACAATGACTCATCCATTAAAAATTTCACTAAGATACGTGGAGTCAATGTATTAGCTCTTTTATTTTATTTTATTTCTCATATTTGTAATATTTACTTTATTTTCATGTGTCCAAAATGACTTTTAAAAGTTAGTTGGAAGTACTCAACTACTGTTTGAATCCAAAAGGTTATAAGTAGTGCCTTCATTGAATGTAAATAGCACTTTTGTGGCAACTGGTACAATTTTGGTTGTGAACATTTTGGTAATGAAACTTTGTGTTCAAAGTGAAAGGAATAGAAGGAGATTTGAATTTTGAGTCATGTTTATTCTTGTTGTATCATTATCATTTCCTTATTTGATAATGCATCGTCTTCATTTCTTAAACTGTTCAAAGTTCAAACAAATGTATTGCAGTCAATTGTCAAGAATTATCTCCATATTTCCTCATCGCATGCAAACTGAACTTTGAGTTTATTTAATTTTATATGCAACTTTTCCCTTTTCTTTTTATTTTTCCGTCATATGCAAACCCCCATTCAAATGAAATTTTGACTGTAAATTTGTTAAGCATCTTTTGCTTTTAGTTTTTGGTTTTCAATACAGGGAACCTCCCCTTCAACTAGAAAAGGAACTTTGTCCCACATAACGTTGCAAAATCTCATCATTTTGTCTCACTACAAAAGATTTTGCTACCAGGACTATAACACCTAATTCCAACAATTCATGTACCAAACACTCAATTTCTGTTTTGTGACAATGAAGATATCAATAAGGCTTGATATTTGATATCAGAAAACTGTGGCTGAATTTCAATCACGTGTTCAATATGTCATTGCGAAGGTAGCCCCAATGGTAAGTAGTTAAAAACGGCTTTGTTTGTTAATGATTTCAGCCATTGCTTCTCTATTCACCTCTCTCTTTAACCGCTTCACTATAATAGCATTTAGCTGTAATGTCCCCTTCTGGTTGAAATATTGAATTATGGGATTTGTCAGCAAACCTTTTTTAAGAATAAATTTTAGATTCTAAATAAACCCTAAATTCTGAAAATTAAGGATAAATCCCTCTTGGAATTTATAGATATAATTAAAGTGGCTGAACGCCCACAGAGAGCAGATTTTTTATTGAAATCTTTTGCAATGCAAAGTACAAAACAAAATATATTGGCCAAAACCCTAGCCAAAATTTTGCATGCAAAATTTAAAATTGTAACTCTAGATTTATATGCCCACTTGACATTTACAAACAACAAACCCTAAGGGTAGAACCTGTGCTTGTATAGTTGTGCTTGTATAATTGATCGTACAAATGAATTGGTTTGTTGGAAATGGTATCCAAGTTCCCTGATGATGACGTCACAAGCTGAAAATGACTGAATGAGAGGTACGGCTGCCTGGAAATGATTGATGAATGGCTAAAGAATGATGCCCTAGCTGCCAGTAATGTATAGAAGTCCGAAACGATAGGTCTGAAACCTAGTACATCTATAACATCACTATAGCAATCTTATTTGGTGTTGATATCACTGTAACGAATTGATTTAGGAATGAAAATGATGATGTCAGCAATGGAGGAATGTATGGTTGTCTTAGCTGGTACAGTTGGTCAGAAACCTAGCACAAACCTTGGAAGGTGTTGGAAATATGATAAATCTACCTAACGATTTTCCCAATGCCGAATTCTAATAGTATCCTAATTTGAAAGCACAATATTAGTCCCTAAATGGAACCACCTCACAAGACTGGAGGGTTTTTGTCCTCAAGTCTCCTTATCCACTGAAGGGTTTTCGTCCTTAGAAGTTGAACACTGAAGCAGAGATGCTCAAACTTGCAAAAAGTGTAATTGATAATAGGCAAAAGATGATTTCCAAATGACCCCCCAACATGTTTTTATAAGTTCACTTGACTCTTTTCCTAAGGAAAAGCCCCAAAAGTAACTTTCCATCTTTTAATTTGATGTTGACTTGCTTTATTTGGAAAGTCGACTTTATTTTATTTTTATTTATGATAATAAAGTAATAGAGTTGCCACATTTTAATAAAAAGTAAGTCACTTGACACCTTAAAACTATTAGCTTTATTATTTTACTTTATTTGAAAAAGGGGTCATGACACTAACTATGAAAGTTGGAGCTCCTTGCATAGTCATCTTCTCCATTCTATGAAAATATACTAGTCTTGCTAGAGCCGGTCTAAATCGTTTAAGTGTATATTCTAGAAGATTCATTGAAAATGTGAAGCTCTTGTAACCATTCAACCCTTGATACTATTACAACCCCTCCTAGAGGAAATGCATAAGTCCTTTAAAGATTCAACTCTCGCATGGTCAATTTTACTTTATAACATTTTCCTTGGCACATTCTAGTAGAACCATCAACTACCATGACATCAAACTATTTTCAAGAGTAGACAAACAATCTCAATGTCCTAGTTGTAGATGAATCAATAATGTTATGAACACTTCCAAAATCAATAAGGACCACCCATTTCTTCTTTTTTGTATACCCTTGGACCTTCAAAGGATGAACAATCCATGATAGCGCAAGTAGCAATGTTCTTGGTTGAACTTCGCTTTGAGTTGGTTGCTCATTATTAGATTCAGAATTGTTGCAACCTATAATATCATTATTTTTTGCGCCATTCTCCAATTCATCTAGTGCTTTGCTTCACAAAAGAACAACATACGATTCTTACAAATGTTCTCTTTTATCACTCCTATCTTCATTCCTTTACTCATCCCGGTTTTCATTTTTGTAGTCATTCCTATTGTCATTTCTATAGTCATTTCTGCCAGAATTAATTTGGCACGGTTGTAATGATTTAATTTATTGATAATTCTTAAAATTATTCTCCACCAAAAAAGATAAGCTATAGTTCTTGTGTTGGTATGCCATTTTCCATTGAGCAATACAAGCCTTGTGTATTGCATCTTGGAATTGTTTTAGTCTTATACATGAGTAGTTCATCCCTAACATCATATCAAAGACCTCCAATATAGGTTTTTTATAATAAATGCTTGAGAACATTTTATACATAGGTTACTAAGGTTTGTTGATCTAAGGAATACTCACTGACTTGGTTTGAAGGAGTCGTACTAATTGATTGAAGTGATCACTCTCTAGAAGTTCAAATTATTTCAAAAGATCACTAATAAATTTGTTCCAAGTGATTGTAATTCCTTTTATTTCTTATCGCCACCATTTGTACCATTTGCATTTCACTCCCAGACCATTTAGTCCAACGATAGTAATTGATTCTTTATCCAATTCTCGATACCTAAATCTAATCATAAGTACTTGACAATGATAATTCTTGGCACATTCTAAACTATATAACTTGTGCCCAAATACATGATTATTATTTGCCATTCCCTTAAACCATTTATTTATATGCAAACTTGACCCTTTATTAGTCGTCATTACTACACAACTTTCCAAGTCAAATGCTCTAACTATTTATACTACCCTCAAACCATCTTCAGCTTAGGATACATCCCTAATTCTCCAAGATAGGTTAGCACTAGGCAAAACCTATGCACCTAGAGTGGCCCCGCCTCGCACCAAATAATGACTAATTTCCAGATTTTGAAATATTATTTGGGGTCTTCCCGCACCTTTTATATGGTCAGCTAAAGGAAAGTGTCAAAAGATTTCATTATATAAGCAAAATCAAAACCTCATTTCAAACACACTTGGTTCCTAGCTTGGCACTATCTATTGAGCACTTACTATTGCACATTAAACAAATCTACAGTATTCTTCCCAAATTCAAGATCATGCATAGGGAGCAACCATGAGCCAAGTCTACAGCATCTCAAAGCAAGTCAAGAACTATCATTATCAATTATCAAAGCCATATTTTTAACTGCATACATATAGTCAAGGAACACAATTGCACAATCACTCTAGGTGGGAGAAACTAGGTGGGCTTGATTTCTCTTTTCGAAGTATCTAGATACATAGGCAATATTCAATCATCAAGGGGGTGAGTGGGGTTAACTCAACCCATTACACTCCCCCTCTCTTTTCTGTTTGTTTCTAGTTCACCTAAAGACCCCTAGGGTTTCAAAACAAAGAAAATAAAAACGATATCCGCGAAACATAATCTGAATCTAACCATCTTTGTCAAATCAATAGACACAAGCACAAAAGACAAAGCAGTTTGATTTTCATCATAGTCAATGCAGAGAAGTCCATAGTCCAAGAACACGAGCAGCCTGTGTTGTCCAGGGAGCGCAATGCTATCTGGGAATATTCTCAAATTTTGTTTCTAGCCCTGCACTGTCACAATTATGCTTTTCTTTATTTTGACTATCAGTCAACGGAGACAAGTCCGCAATCAACAAACACGACCGGACTACATTGTTGTCCAGAGAGTGCAGAACTATCTAGAAACGGTTTCAGATTCTACTATTGATCAAACACATTTATAGTCCAATTTTCTGTTAGTTCACACTGTCAGATATCAAAACAATCAACAAAAAACCAGACTTAAGCTAAGTACATTTTTTCATAATGTTTTCCAAAAATAACATTTTTTTATATTTATCAATTTCTAAAATCAAAATTGTTAATTATTGTACATCTTTAGCATTATGATCGCTTTCAAGTTTTACACTTATTAGTACAACATATTAATTGTTAAATCAAAAATAGGACAAACCATATTGGTGAACACATACATTTTCGAGCATTGTCTTTTTTTTTCAATTTTTGTTCTAAGGTTTCAGATGAATACTTGATTTCCAAATACTAAAGCGATTCTCTTTGACCTCAGGGCCTCAAATTGAATTCTAGATTTTCTTGCAAAAATATCTTTGTTTTTCATTGGCTTTCAATTTCTTTTTTTTCTTTCCTTTGTTTTCAAAAAACTGTGTTCCAACAGTTTTAAAACTCATAGGAGTTGTCATTTTAGGCACACCGGTATTAAATTTTACTTGAACTATGGTGGGATGTAATGTCTTCATTTTCGTGCTCTTGCTTTGCAGTTGGAGATGGCTTTCTAGGTTTGTGTTTGCCTAATCAGAGGGGTAATTTGATGTTGCCAATGAGCTCAGATGGGTTATAGGAGTTATTTGATACTTTTAGATGTTATTTTTAGCTTTTAGTGTGCTCCTCAAGAATCTTGGAGAGGGCGTCAATTTATAGAAAGTCACCCGGTCGACTCAGTTTGTCATTTTTCATTGAGATCACTCAAGTACAGTTAGTTTTCAATTCCGATGCATTCTGACAGTTTTCGCAAAATGTGTATATTAATGACTTTATTTTAATTAATTTACTAAGGTTGCCAAATATTATTTAAAATATTTAAAAGGCACCTTAGTATTATAGCTCGTCGAAATCGAGATGAATGTTTTAAATCATGGATGTATTAAACGGAGACCTTGCATGTTAAATTATCATTATTTTAATAAAAAGTATTTTTTGGAGCAAAAAGAGAGTTTAAATTAAAAGTGAATTTTAAATAGAAGCTTCTAGAGAGTTGGCAAAAAAAGTATAAAATAAGGTTATGAGAGCTCATTTGGTTATGTTCACATTATTTTATTTCTCTAATTAAAACCCTTGTGGTTCTCGAGATCGAACCTAGCTCATCTCAACATCTGGAGGACGGAAACCCTCTAGGGAAGATCAGTTGCGGTGGTGAAATGATTCCACCCTAGCTGGTTTGTGGGGAGATCACTCAAGTCTTCCATTGGGTACAATATTGCACAAGTTTGTGGGTCTCCTTCGGAGACAAACTTGAGGATCAACGATAATACCATTTGCATATTGTGGGGTTTGAGCTATATACAAATTCAGTGTTTATGGAGCTGTGCATATTATCATTTCCACTTGAAAGAGACATCTATTCTGCTGTATAACTGCTACAAACTCTATACTTCATTTTTGGCATGAATATCTAAAGGGGCTGAGTTATATTTGCATCTGCATATTTGTGGGAATAGTTGGACGCCATTCTTTAAGGTATTGAGAGTGTTGTTGGAAAAGTCGCAGCCATTAATATCATAGTCGTGAGTCCTTTTCCCTAGGCATGACAATCCCTGGAGGTCATGGGGTTTATTGGAGCAGATTGAAGGCATGTTGGATGTGGACATGAGTATGGAGCAGACCTTGCACATTTAAATCCTCACACCATTGAATGTTGTTGTTAATATGCAAGTCGTGGGTCTAAGGTAGCAAGTCGTGGTTGTATGAAAGGGTGGCAGGTCTGATAAAGGTCTCAACGGGGGGTTTTAGGGCAGAAATCAGATTGTTGGGCATCATTCTCCAAGGGCAGACTGTTACACAAGGCAACAACCATTGCTAAACCTCCTTCCAAGCACTGCAAATATAGAATCCTGACCAAACACCATTCTCGGAAGCTCACATCACAGGGATTTTAATATTAATTCTGAGTGTATTTATGAGACATTAATTGTTGTGGCTTGTTGCTCAGAAAATATCGTATAAGAGTTTCCAGTTGTGTATCAAATAGCAAGGAATTTGTACATCTATCCATTATTATCACTACTATCTATCTGCTCAGAAATGTATTGAAGACAGTACTCAGTTTTATTGGAGTGTATTAGCTTTACTTCTTTACTGTTGTAAATGAAGTGTCTACTAGTTATCGTTATTTCCTGTCATTGGCAAAACTATATTCATTGGACATTCAAATAAACAGCGAGCTAGGTGTTTGACAAAATGAACATGCATCAAACTGAGACACCGCAAAAATATCATTGAAATCAGTAAGGGTTCTTACATGGGAGTTGTACTGCCACAATACTCAAGGCATTAAACAACACTATATACAGATTTTTGTTTCTATATACCTCATGGTATATTGGAAACACTTAGGGTTCTTCTCTTTTCAACCATAGGAAGCCTTCAACCATTTGTTCTTGTAGTGCACCAGTACGTGGTTAGCCCCGAGAAATCACTCTCAATGTACCCTAGAGACAGGATAGTGCGGCTATGGGATGTTGGTATCCTCTGTAGTTAGTGCCCTTTCAGCCTTGTTCACTATCTATGACTGCGATCAATATATCTAAGAGCCTATAAAGAAAACACACATTCACTAGTTACACCCCTAATCCTTTTTTCAAATTCAAAGTTTCAAAATCAAATGGCAATAGAGAATGAATTGGGCTTACATCTTTTGAAGTTCATTGTCATATTCTATGTTACTTTCTAAGTTACTCGGATCCATTATATATTGGCATTAGTCAAATTCAAATACAACAAAAAGGCTAAAATAAATAGAGTACAATCTCAAGCTTTCCTCAATTCATATTGTTGCAATATCAAATCCGAGCTACTACCTTTCACCACTAAGCGCCAAACGGCATGCATTACTCAGTTTGTTCCTCCTTTACCTGTTGGCCATTGTTTGGCCTACATACCAATATTTTGCCCAAGTGTGAGAGGGTGGGTATTCAAGCAAGACTTCGGGTTTTTTGGAAGAAGTCTTCGGGTTTTACAAGAGACACAACTTATTTCACTTTATCAGTAATCAGCAGTTGAAACCCCTCAGCAGAAGTAATCCGGGTTGGAAAACCCAAATTATTCTTGACACGGCGAATCGGGTTTTGAGAAGTGCTTTGCTTATGAAGGTTTTATCCGCAGAAGTAATCCGGGTTGGAAAACCCGAATTACTCTTGACAGTGCAAATCGGGTTTTGAGAAGTGCTTTGCTTATGAAAGTTTTATCAGTAGAAGTAATTCGGGTTTAAAAACCCAAATTACTCAGGATAGTGCATTTCGGGTTTCTCAGAGTGAATGACTTATCTCTTTTTATAAGCAACAAGCAATGAAAAATCCGAAATAGGTGTTAGTGAAGAGTCCGAAGTTGCAGACATTGAAGAACAAGCAAATAGACTCGGACCAAAAGCCCAAAGGAATTCCTTCAGAAAAGTTCAAAAGACAAGTCAAAATATTCGAATGACACTTCCAAAAAACCCGAAGAGCAATGTACCTTCGGAAGGGACGTTTCCAAAAAACCAGGAGCCCTTTTCTTAAGGGTTATTCGACAAGAAGGTGCTATTTAAAAACCCAAAGGGCAGTTGCCCTTCAAAGGGTCGTTGACAATAAACACGAAGGGTAGGTACCCTTCGGGAAGGCTCATTTCAAGATCAGCAAGGACGTTTGCAAAAAACCCGAAGGGCACCTACCCTTCGGGAAGGTCCATCTAACAAGTTTAAAGATTTTTTTCAAAACGCCAAGACTAAGACAGGAAGCTCGAAGGGCTTTCTTTGGAAAGCAAGGAGACAAATCCCACAGACTTTTTGTCCGCGGTAATTTAAAAAACAAAAGATTCGAAGGAAATCAAAGGTAAACCCAGATAACAAAAGCCAAAGGAAATGAAGGTTAAAGGGCAAGACAGAAAAAAATCCAAATGAGATAGACAAAGGGAGATAAACATAAAGTCCGCAGGAAAGAATGAAGCAAAAAATTCTGACAAGGAATAAAGGCTAAGGGCAGGGGACAGATTTCCAAAAGAAATAAGGCAATAATGAAGTCAAGAAAAATCCGAAAGAGATAAACCAAGGAAATAAGTCCGAAGAAAATCCAAGACCAAGGTAATGTCAGAATTTCGAAAGAATTAATCCACGGGAAGTTGACCTCAGATTAAGCGACGGGAAGTTGAAACAAGTCAAACGGAGGAAATATAGACCAAATATAGATAAGATAATCCAAAAATAGGAGTCCACAGAAAATAGACACAAACAAACAGACCAAAATAAGAGAAAATACATGTGACAAAAGGCTATTTTTTGGTGGATTGCTAAGTTTTAGTTGACCCACAGTTTGACTAGTCAAAGTCACGCTTCTCCAAACGTTCCAATAGTCCGAGTGGAGCTAATCTATTGACTCTTGACGTGGCTTTACATGCAAAGTGGGGTGATCTCTTCCTCCAACTCAGTCTTCAAACAAAGTCAAACGGAGTTCTTTTTTTTAGACATTGGCATAACATTCCATGCACAAGCAAAGTCAAACATATGATTCGATCGTCCAAGTCTAACGCCAGGGAGCTTTCATGCAAAGAGGAAGAAAAGCTGAGTTGGACAGATTTAGCCTATCTCTTATTTTCCAACGCCAATCTCTTGGCTTTTTGTAATTTTCTATATTAATGGCTTTTCAGCCTTAGATTTTATTATCCCTCTTTTGGCAAGAAAACTTCTGCCAGAGATTGTGTTGTAACCTTTTTCAGAATCAATAAGAAGAGGACTGTGTTTTTTCAATTTCCAACAGCTAGTATAGTGTACTTTTATTATAGGTTTGCCTAAGTGATAGATTTTCTTTCTTCCTTGTCAAATCTGGATTCATATCTAGTTACTGGTTGATCATTTATGCAGGTCACGTTCTGTGTTTGATTGTCTTTTGCTGAGTTTATAGTGGATATTAGTGGTTGTTAGTGCCTTCAATCAGACCTATTTCTATGTTTCCCTCAAGCTTAGATCATTAGATAAAACCTTTTCGTGAAATATTTGTGTATTGATCAATTGGAGTTGAAGTTTTGCCTCTTCCTTGTCTGAATCAGTGTTCTTAGAAGCTCGATTTGAGTGGATCAAGCAAATTAGGTGTATCACCGCTTTAGCTAGGATCCTTACAAGTTCTTTCTCCCCTTTTCCCCACACAGTTTGTAGCACAGAAGTTGAGATCCCCATTGATACATCTTACAAGACCCAGCGTTCTCTGGAGGTTCTTCTCATCATTGAGGCACCCACCCACGTGAGAAGATCCCATTGTTTCAACTGGAGTGAGGATTAGCCATTTCATTACGTCTTCAAGTTCAGGGTGCAACTCTAGGTTGACAATAGTACCTAGACCTTAAGGTTATCTCACTCACCGTCCTGCTCCTAATTTTTCATCCATGACTTATATTAGATTCCAATGTTTATGTTGTCAACACTAGACGAGGGCAAATACACATCCATTGCAACAAAACGAAGGTAGTAAACATGTTCCTCCTAAACCCCCTCCACCTCCCACAAAGTAGGTCTATCAACCCAAAGGTCATGGTATCATTGATCAACTACAAAATACTCATGCTGAAATTTCAATGTTAGAGTTGCTTCAAACAACGCCTATGTATAAAGATGTTCTTTATGAAGCATCACGCAACACAATTTTACCTAGTAATGCAAAACCAACTTATGTTGTTGCTATCATTAATACTTTACAATGGATGGAGAAAAGTTTCTCTTTCGAAAAGGAGGATTTAGCTCCCAAGCATATCATCGATCAATATCTCCCCTTATATATCCAATTTTATGTACACAACAAAGTTGTCAAAAGGGTCCTTGTAAATAAAGGATCAAGATTAAATATTTGTAATATCTTTTTCTTAAATATACTCAGTAATAAGGCATAACATCTTACTTATTCAAATATGAACATTCAAAGATTTCATAATATTCCGCGCATACTTGGGCAAACTACATTGAGTATCAGTGGGACCCTCGCACAATAGCCACAGTTTGTTAGGTCATGCCTAATGACCTTAATTATAATATTCCTTTAAAAAGACCATGAATACATGAGATGAACATAGTTCCCTCTACTTTACATGCATGTTTAAAGTCCATTCATCAATGATACATGTATGCATACCCCTTGGATCAAGAACCAATCAAATATTCTGCATTAACCCAACATCATGGTCATTGCGTTCCCTCATATGCAATCACATGCACAGCCATACAAAGCAATAGCGCTAAAAACTTCTTCCACTCCAATCGCATCATCATCAATAGACTATAGTCAATATGGTTTTGGGCTTAAATATCTACAAAAAATGTGACATAGAAGACAAGGATTGGGAACACATGCACAAGGCATCGTTAACCCCATTCAATTTATTCCTCTGAAAGGAAGACAAGGGCTTGGTTACATAGAAGAATCAGACAAATCCAAGAAGGAAGTGCCTACACCGATTACCATTTATACACATTTCCTAAAAGCAAAGTCAGATCTGGCATGGAAAGTTCATAATACATCTACATTTTAGTTAGTATGCCCTAAGATGATCAACTATACAGTTTCACCAAAGATTTGGACATTAAATGAATTTTCAAATGATGAGTCTCTCTTAGAATACCTCGGGACATATGAGGAGCTTCCTTCTTTCTATCATAAGAACAAGTTTCCCATTCAACAACTGCCCAGACATATTTTGGAGAAACTAATAGTATCTCCAAATCGGAACAAATGGTCTAGATAATATAGAAGAAAAATCAACTCTAATTAATGAAGAGACAGTCAAATATCAGCATGGAATAGATAAAGATCAATGGTTGATACTTCTCGTGGCCTTGTTAAATAAGGATGAAGATAAAACTCTTCAGCAAGTTCTACATCATTACCCAGAGCTATTTGCATGGGCTTACAAAGATATGCTTGGAATTGAGCCTATAGTTGCAATGCATAATATAGTACTATACCCAAACGCAATACCAGTTAAGCAAAAAAAAAAAAAAAATGCATCCAAAAGTAGCCCTCGTAGTCAAAAATGAAATCGCAAAACTTTTGAATGCAAGTTTTATTCAAGTTGTTGATTATTCTAAGTGGGTCTCTAATTGTTTAACCCTAAAATAGATGAGGATATCATAACTTGGTCTAAAAAGAGTTAAGAATATAGAAATGACAATGCATAAGGGTGATACACAGATCTACAATAGGGCAATTAAATGTTAAACTCAGACATAAACATACACTGAATTTATTATGCTAAATATAAGCTAAATATAGAAAGTGCAACTAAGTTATGCATGAAAATGACAAGGAAATAATATACTTAGTTGGCTCTGATGCTAACACGATGTTGAATCTAGAACAGGCTAGAAGGAGATTCTGAAACAATCATCAAATTCTGGATCTGACACTTCTGGAGCCGTCGACACTAACATCAGCCTAGGACAGTTGCGTCGATACTACTGTCTGGGTTCGACGCAAGTGTCATGTACGGAATACCTGTTGAAAATGGATGCGACCACCTAGATGCCTCTAAATTTGATTTCGTTTTCGCTATGGTGCATTCAGATCTGGGTCATGGACTGTCGTTCTTCATGAATTTGCAAAATCCTAGTACTTCATCTTCATTGTGACCTTGGTGAAAAATGGATTAGTGGGCACACGGTATCGAGCTGACCCCAAAGACTCCTTTGTCAATGAGTGTTGCCTACATAGTCAATACTTCGAAGAGCGCCTCAAACTGATATAGTTCTCCCCTACGTGTTGGCTTGTGTGTGAATCACGCAATATGTGCAAAGCAAATACAACAGTGACCTAGATTGTAAATTGGTAAATCAGGGTTTTGGGTTGCTCCTTTAGTACTTTAGACATGTAGATATATTGTACCTATGATCAATATGTAAATAGAGAAGCTTTGTTAAATTGAATCTCTTTGGTAATAATACTTGTTTTTGTGTTGCCAGGTGAGGAATAAAGGAGGGTTGATCTTGTATTTATATCAATCCTTTTTTATAAGTAACTTGCATTAAAGCACTTAGGCCGACCATTAGAATATGTTTCATTTGCAAATTAAATGACATTGGGGCACTTGACACTTGCGTCAGGTCAGGACACTAACGTTGACGCTAGTGTCTATCTCGAACATTAGTGTCTAGGAAGCAGGAAGGTAGGTACAAGTCCAGAGCTTGCAGAGATGAAAGATAAGTACATTTTAAACATTTTGGAGATGATAGAAGGCCTCGATCATCAACAAAAGACTGGTCGGACTAAGAGATATAGCCTAATGGGCACAAAATAAAGCAGATGTGAGACTTACGAAAGTGAGAAAGGTCCAGAACTCATAGGAACGACCAAAGTCTGGATTTGCCAAGTATACAAGATTAAGGTGCTAAATAATTCATAAATATTGTCTACATTTGCCCCCCTTTAATCTAGTAATGCAATTGTTAATTTAAAGGAAAGCAATGCATACCTAGGTGTATATAACACAATTTGTTTTTGTGTGTGCCCAACTTGAGTGCTTTGCTGGTGACTGACCTGGAACCAAGGGTATGTTACAGTATATAATCAGTGCATATAATCTGGGAATGAAAGTACTTGAAATAGAATAAAATTCGAAAAAACAAAGTTTTGGAGTACACTTGTGTGTTGATGTAACCACCTTGCCTATTGGCAAGTTGATTTGAAAAAGATATATCATTGTAAGGCTCTGAAACTGAGATTATGACAAATATAGATAATTCTTGAAAATGCATATATCCAAGGAGAAAGAGAAAGAGATTGGAGGGCACATGCCTTTAACTTTGGAGCAAAAGTAAGTTGTCATTTGGCAGTTGACATTAACTCAACCGTGCAATCCAATGATGTTTATAACCTAGTGAGTGTGAGTAAACCAAGTCACCCACACTATCAAACTGGTGAGGCTAGATGAATCTATCAAGTCCAACCCGAAAACTTTGAAAGATTGAGTAATTTGATCACCTCAACCATACCAAAAAGTGAACCAACTATTGCAGTAGATTGGCTCTATACAGTTCATAAAAGTCCAACTGATGGGTTGTGACAGTCACTGAAAATGTTCTAAAATCTGAAACTGATTAGGATTTTGCAATATTATGTGCACATTGCATAGCATATACACTTTAGATGTCTTATGTTAAAACTGTGTATAACAATGGTACCAATGTATATAATTATGGCACAACTGTGAATCTAAATCATATAACTGTGTGCTTTGGCCAATTCGAAAAATTGTGTAAGTGTGGAGAACATGCTTCCAAAACATGTTCCCACTATATATGGACAAATCTAAACACTAATATAAGTACCAATGTGGAAAACATATTTTCAAAACATACCCCCACTGTAATATGGAGATACTGAATAGGTGTGGAGAATGTGCTTCCTAAGCATGCCCTCACTAAATCTAAAAACTGATATAAATACTACATACTGAATAAGTGTAGAGGCCATGCTTCCACATCATGGCCCCACTAAATATGAAAATTGTGAAAATTGTGTCAAGTGTGGAGAACATACCTCTATAACATGCCCCCACTAATATGCCCTCCTTTGAGGTGAGGGAAGGATAGGAACTGGTAGTTAGCTCACCTCAAAAAGATAAGACAATTGTATAATTTGAGAATGTAACCATGTAGAATATAGAAGGAACATGTCTAGGTAAATATAGCATTGAAGTGCATAAAACCAATGCAATCACATGAAGGCCTAAGATGCATGATAATGAACATGACAACGTCTAGATAGTAATAGTACAAGCTTAACAAACAAACAAGCACACACAAAAGAGCACTCAAAAACAAGTCAGAATGCAATGGTCTAAGGAGGTTGCAAACAAAGGGCATGTTCAAATGCTACACAATCAAAAAGACGTGATTTAGTCAAATCTCCACAAAAGCAAGGATGACATATTCAAATTTCCATACAACAAACAATGACATGCAAATGTTAATAAAAGCATACATAGGCATGGGGGCTGCAAACAAATGAGCACATTCAAATGCTCGAACAAGGCATACAATAGGAAGGCAAGACACTCAAGAAAGTGCATAAAGTAAAGCAGAAGCAACCAGCATAAACATATCATAGTAGCACAAGGACAAAATGTGTTAAAAAAAATATCAAATGTATAGAATATCAAGTACCCTGTATAAGAAATAATCATGGATAAAGACGTGTAAGTACATACGCAAGCTCAAACATGATAATGAAATGTGATCATCGAACCATATAACTTGTGTATCAAGATCAAAGAAGCGGATGCCCCCAATGTGTAGGACATATTGTCATTGATGTCAAAGAAATTGTAACGGATATGAACGGAAATGTCAAACGGAATTGTTGCCAAAAATGAACGGAAATGTCAACGAAAATGACAACGGTCACATCTCTTGGTGAAGAGGTACCTCTTGGATGGGACACATCATTTAACGGCTATATAAGGGAAAAGAGATGTGGAAGTATAACAAGCATTCGATTTGATTGAAGATCATATAAGTGTGAGAGAAAGAAAAAAAAAAAAAAACAGAAATATTTGAGAAGTCGTTGTTGAAACAAAGAAGCATAAGCAAAGTATAAAGACATATAGCAGCAAAGCTATATTGTAATTGATCGGATCTAAAAGAGTGAAGCAAAGTCCTATCATCTATTGTGTAAGCAACAAGTCAGAGATAGAAGTGTTATTTCATCCAGAGGGTTGGTGCCTTCATTCAAAGGGGTTGGTGCTCCTATGAGTTGGCACTCACGAAGATTCGTTGAGTTGGTGCTTGGCAGAGGAGTTGGTGCTCCTGTAAGTTGGTGCTTACAGAATTTGTATTGGGGTTGGTGCTCCAGTAGGTTGGCGCCTACAAATTTTTATGTTGAGATCTATTTCTCCATGGTTTTCTCCTGAAAGGGTTTCCATGTATAAATCTTGTGTCACTATTACTTTGTGTTGTGTGAGTTGTGATTTAATTATATTGCATATCTTAAGTGGAATAATTGTTTATGTAAAAAGTGAAAAAGATATCTATTACTAATTAAACCCCCCTCTCAGTAATAGCATGTGCTTAACAATTGGTATCAGAACGGGTTCCTTCAGATATAGTTTAACCGCTAGAAGGTAGATCAGGGAAAGCACACAAATAAGGCACCATTGTTTGATGACACCAATTATGCTTTCTGAAGCACAAGAATGAGGACATATTTGATGGCCCTTGGTTTGACATTTGACAATCTGTTGTAAATGGATACACAGAGCCACAAACACCACCAACAGATCCCACTAGAAAGAAGGCTTACGAAAACAACGCTAAGGCAATGAACGCTATTCTATGCGGTCTTTCTGAATCTAAGTTTGTAAAAGTTATGCAATGTAAGTCAATATATGAGATTTAAGAGAAGCTTAAGACCATCTATGAGGGTGATGGCAAGGTTAGACAAGCCAAACTTCAGACTCACAGGAGACAGTTTGAGAATCTCAAAATGAAGGAAGAAGAGAACATTGCAAGTTATCTTCTCCGAGTTTATGAAATCGTGAATGTGATTCGAGGACTTGGAGAAAAGGTAGAGGAGTCTACCATAGTCCAAAAGGTGTTAAGGTCTTTACCACTAAGATTTGATGCGAAGGTCTCTGTCGTAGAGGAAATGAGAGATCTTGACAAGCTGCAGATGGACGCGCTACATGGAATTCTCACTACTTATAAAATGAGGACAGAATCAGAGAGACCATCTAAAAAGGAAGCAGCTTTCAAAGCATCACGGAGAAAGCCAAAGAGCCAGAACCAAGTGATAGCTCAAGCAATGAAGAGGATGAAAAGGAAGCCTTATTCATTCGCAAGCTAAAGAAAGGCTCGGGCAAGTACACAGGAACGTTACTGTTCAAATGCTTTAACTGTGGTAAGATAGGTCATTTTGCAGCGAGGTATCCTGAAAAGGATAATAGCAATGATGAAGAAAGTAAATCCATGTACAAGAATTTCAAGCATAGCAAGGATAAGAAGTTCAAGAAACAAAAGAAGAGTCTATACTCTAAGAGGAATCTTGATTCTTCCGAAGAAAGTGGAGTCAGTGACTCAAACAACAATAATACAAAGATGCTATTCATGGCCATAGAAGAAGATGCCTTTACTAGCAAGAGCAATATAGAGGAAGAAGAAGAAGAAGCAAAAGTGAACCTTGAGGAAGAACTTATTTGTGCCTTAGGGGAGATAAAGTTTCTCAAGAAAAGGAATTTGAGACAAAATCTTTAAATCGAGAAATATGAAAAGGAGAGTCAGGACTCAGAAACTAGATTGGCACAAGGCCTAAAAGAATCAAACAAGATGATTGCTGATCTACAGGTTCAGATTGAAAAAGCTAAGAAAGTTGAAGAAGATTTAATAAATCAATTAAAGGAGAAAAGCGAAGATTGTAAAAGGTATGAATCCGAGTTTGCTTCTTTAAAAAGAGATCTTGAAAAGGTGAATAATAAAGTAGTTAATGAATTAAAATCTGAGAAAAGTACTCTCAAGAGTTAAATGAAATTTTGGGAAGTCAAAGATCATTGTCAAACAAAATAGGCATTGGATATGAAAAGGAGAAAGAAAAGGCTACAACTTCCACAGAGCCTCTAGTAAAAGTAATTACAGAAAAGACTAAGAATTATACTGAAGCTAAGAACACGAAGACCAGCGCTGACAAAGAAGGCAGACAAGAACCAAACTACAAAAGACCACCTGCTCCAAGATACACCAATCAAACTAGGTTTGGTAATTACTTTTATGGTTATTGCTATTATTGTAACCATTTTGGTCACAAGAAGCTAGATTGCAGGAAGAGAGCTAGGGATAATGATTTCAAGAACGGAGACAAGGGAACTCATAAAGCTTCAAACAGAAGCTACAACTCATTTGCTCCCTTATTAGGCTTTGATGAAGAAGCTATTGTATGTTACAAGTGTAACAATTACAGACACATAGCTCGCTATTGTAGGAGTGTGTTCGAATCAGTGAAGAAGGATCAAAGATTCAAGGCTCAAATCATAAAGAAGAGGGATCAAACAAATACATGGAAGAAGAAGCAAGCTGAAAATTCCATGAAAGTCCAGACAGCACTTCATGCAAGAGATGAGGGACAGCACTAGTTCATTGATAGCGGTTGTTTAAGACATATGACAGGAGATAAAAGCAAGTTTATATCACTAATGAAGATCAATGGAGGTACGGTGAAATTTGGAGACAACGCCATAGCCAATATTGCGGGAAAAAGTATGTTCAACTTGGATAATGGTAAAACTAAAACCGAAAATGTATTATATGTGGAAGGACTTAAGCATAATCTTTTAAGTGTGAGCCAAATTGTGACCAAGGACACACACTCAAGTTCTTTATAGAGGGATGTGGAATCAGAAAGAGAGACACAGATTAATTGATTGGAGATGCTCACAAGATAGGTAACAACTTATAATGTTGGCAGATGTCAGAGGAGAGAAATGTTGTTTAAGTCAGGTCGAAGAAATTTGGTTTTGGCACAGAAGAATGGGTCACATAAACTTTGACAACCTTGTGAGTATTAGCAAGAAGCAGGCAGTAAGAGACATTCCAAAAATTACAAAACCCTCAAGCACGCTTTGTAAACAATGTCGGCACAGAAAGCAGATCAAAGCACGTTTCAGAACAAAGGAGTATTCTACCACCAAGATGCTAGAGCTTGTTCACACTGATCTATGTGGACACACCAGAACACAAAGTACTCAAGGTGAGAGGTATTTTATGCTGTTAATTGATGATTATACTCAAATGACATGGGTGACATTCTTGAAAGAAAAATCTGAAGAATTCAGAAATTTCAAAGCATTTAAAGCTTTGGTTGAAAATGAAACTGGGTTGAGAATCAAATGTCTAAGCTCTGACCAAGGAGGAGAGTTCATGTCCAGTGAATTCATTGAGTACTGTGAAGAACATGGAATAAAAAGACATTACTCAACTGTTAGAACCCCACAGCAAAACGGGGTTGTAGAACGAAAAAAATATGACAGTTTAAGAAATGGCAAGAACAATGTTGAACGAATCCAAGCTGCCAGCTAAATATTGGAGAGAGGCAATATACGCTACAATACATATCCTAAACAGAGGACAACTTAGAGTCAACAGTGACAAGACTCCGTATGAGCTATGGAAGGGAAGACCAACTTCTATCAGTTACTTCAAAGTATTGGGTAGCATATGTTTTATCAAGAGAACTGAAGGAGACTTGGGAAAATTTGACTCGAGAGCGGATGAAGGAATATTCTTTGGATATTCTTCCAAGAGTAAAGCATACAAATGCTATAACAAGAGGAATCAAAAGATGATAGAAAGTGTGAGTGTCAGAGTAGATGAAGCTGGAGTTCAGAAAGCAAACGATCCATTAAAAGTACCTGACATTATTACAAAGATGGATGAAGATGAGCAACAAGACACCAAAGCTCCATCCCGATTCGTCTAGAAAAATCATGCCGAGAGCCAGATTATTGGAAATTTAGATATTGGAGTGCAAATCAGAATAAGGTTGGTAAGTAATCCAGAGCAAGTAAATTTTTCATTATTATCTAAAATTCAGCCCAGAAACCTTTCAGAAGCTATCCATGATGAACATTGGGGGAAAGCAATGGAAGAGGAGTTGGACCAGATTGAAAAGAATGAAACTTGGGAGCTAGTGCCAAGACCAATAAATTAGAATGTGATAGGCACAAAATAGGTGTATAGAAACAAATTGAATGAGGATGGTCAAGTGACATGGAACAAAGCAAGATTAGTGTGCAAGGGGTACACTCAGATCGAAGGAATTGACTTTGAAGAAACTTTTGCTCTAGTAGCTAGGTTAGAAGCAATCAGAATGTTTCTTGCCTATGCAGTATTTAAAAATTTCAAAATATATCAGATGGATGTGAAGTCTGTGTTCTTGAACGGCAAACTAGAACAGGAAGTATATATTGAACACCCTGAAGGATATCTCCTTTCAAATGATAGTAGATATGTTTGCAGATTGAAGAAAGCCTTGTATAGCCTGAAGCACACCCCCAGAGCTTGGTATGCGAGACTTGACAAATATTTGCAAGATCAAGGTTTTAAAAGAGGTTTCGCCAATGGCAACTTATATATCAAAACTATAGGTGAGCATTAGTTGATAGTTGTTGTCTATGTTGATGACATAATATGCGGAGGAGATAGTGAGAGACTGACGAAGGGATTTGTTGAAGACATGCAAAAGGAGTTTGAGATGTCCATGCTTGGAGAGTTATCTTTTTTTTTTGGATTACAAATCTCTCAATCCAATAAAGGAATCTTCATTTCTCAAATCAAGTATGCCAAGGAAATGTTGAAAAAGTTTGGTTTTGAGGACTGTGCAACTGTTAGCACACCAATGGCCACAAGAAACAAGATAAGGATGAGGAATCACCAGATGTAGATCAATCTCTCTATAGATCAATGATTGGCACTCTTTTGTATCTGACGGCTTCTAGGCTGGATATCATGCAGGTGGTAGGCATGGTGGCACGATATCAAATAGCCCCGAAGGAAACTCATACAAATTGTGAAGAGGATATTCAGATATATAAAAGGGACCCTAGACTATGGATTATGGTATCCTACAGGGAAAGATTTCACTTTAGTGGCATATACAGACTCAGATTGGGTAGGTTGCCTAGATGACAGGAAGAGTACAAGTGGAGGTGCATTTTTCCTCTGTGATAGCTTAGTATCTTGGCTAAGCACGAAACAGAATTCAGTTTCACTATCCACAGCAGAGGCAAAGTATATAGCAGCAATTTTGTGTTGCACTCAGGGGTTTTGGATGAAGCAGACTCTAAAGATATCAAGGTGAAGTATGATCAACTTATCTCTATATACTGTGACAACACCAGTACCATCAGTATTTCGAAGAATCCGGTGATGCAATCCAGAACGAAACATATTCCAATCAAATACCATTTCTTGAGAGAGCAAGTTGCAAATCAACAAGTCAAGTTGGAATACATTAATACAATAGAGCAGATAGCAAATATTTTCACGAAGGCACTTCCGAAGGACACATTTGAGTACCTACGTGAGAAGTTGGGAGTAATTTCTTTTGCTTCTTGCCACTGAAGGGAAGCATCAGCTGAGGGGGAGCTAAATACTGGATCTTACATAGACCCTTTGTTATTGATGTCAAAGGTGAGAAGTACAGAAAGATGTCACAGAAAGGGGGAGCTACAGCAAAGAAGGATTCAGATAAAAAAGATAGTGCAACAAGGGGGAGCAACTTCAGTATGTGGTTGCCATCAATGACAAAGGGGGAGATTGTTAATAATATTGTCATTGATGTCAAAGGAATTGTAATGGATATGAACGGAATTGTTGCCAAAAATAAACGGAATTGTTGCCGGAAGTGAATGAAAATGTCAATAGTCACATCTCTTGGTGAAGAGGTACCTCTTGGATGGGACACATCCATTAACGGCTATATAAGGGAGAAGAGATGTGGAAGTATAACAAGCATTCGATTTGATTGAAGATCATATAAGTGTGAGAAAAAGAAGAAAAAAAATGAGCAGAAATATTTGAGAAGAAAAGTGGTTGTTAAAACAAAGAAGCATAAGCAAAGTATAAAGACATATAGTAGCAAAGCTATATTGTAATTGATTGGATCTAAAAGAGTGAAGAAGCAAAGTCCTATCATCTATTGTGTAAACAAGAAGTCAGAGATAGAAGTGTTATTTCATCCAGAGGGTTGGTGCCTTCGTTCAAAGGGCTTGGTGCTCCTATGAGTTGGTGCTCACGAAGATTCGCTGAGTTGGTGCTTGGCAGAGAAGTTGGTGCTCCTGTAAGTTGGTGCTTACAAAATTGTATTGGGGTTGGTGCTCCAATAGGTTGGTGCCTACGAATTTTTATATTGAGATCTATTTCTCCGTGGTTTTCTCCCGAAAGGGTTTCCACGTATAGATCTTGTGTCACTATTACTTTGTGTTGTGTGAATTATGATTTGATTATATTGCATATCTTAAGTGGAATAATTGTTTATGTAAAAAGTGAAAAAGATATCTATTACCGATTCACCCCCCCTTTCAATAATAGCCCGTGCTTAACACAATGTCTTCGTGACATGAGTAGAGGGAAGGCCCAACATTCGAAATAGGAATGGATCATGTATTTGCACATGCATGTATCACACTCAAGTAGACGTGTGACAAACATGTGTATAGAAGTAACTGAATATACCATCCATCAACATGGAACTAACACATAGATGCCAAGGAGCCAATAGAACATGTAGGTGCCGAACATGTTTTTGGATTTTTGAAGTTTTTTTTTTTTTTTTTGTATTTTTGGAAAGGTGCCATGGACAAACAAAAGTGCCACTAGAGCCCAAGGATCTAATCATGAAAATGTCTCTGTGAAGATCCTGTATCATATGTGCCATATGCATGCATAGTAGAATTAGAAAGTGTATCATGCTCTTTTGGTAATTTTATACTTGGTATCTTTAGCTTGCATTTATCCACATTTGGTTCCTTTTTTTTTTAGTGAGGGATTCAATCGATAGGTACCAAGTCCTGTAGATATGAATAGATCATGTGGTAAGTAATTGAGTATTGTTTTGATATAAGGAAGGGCGCTTGTAGTTGCCCGCTTTATAACCACATTTACAAATTTAAATTTGTCAAGTGTCTCTTGCTTTTTGACCTTTTTTTATAGAAATCCCGGTTTAAATATTTAATGTGCCCATTGCTCTTTTTGCGACGATATCTTTTCTATTTGTGCTTTATTCTTTGACTTGTTATCACTTGTAGGTGGTTGTTCTTTTGCATTGGCCAAATGTATCTTTGAATGATTTGCATTAGTATTTCCAATACAGCCCACGCCTTGATGATCATGTTGATCACATGTGGAAATAGGATGAATGATGCCTTGAGAATGTTTTCCCAATCTTTGACCATGATAACCAAATTTTTGTAAATATTTCATTCCAAAACTACATTGTTTGGAACGCTGAGTATCATTTTTGAGAGGCAAGTTTGTATCTTTTTATTGATATGATTCATTTTTTTAAACCTTTTCTTGCTCTAAGTTTGGTATTTGCAACTGTTTTTGCACTAAATTTTCCTTTGGTGCTCATATTTCTTGTTTTAGCACTTGTGATTTAGGAGTACTCATAATATGAGTCGGTTTCTTAGTAGATGTATCAATGATAGAATCACCACTATGTTTGCGACTTTGTATTTGGTTTTTCAATGCAAAACAATGATCAGTATGATGCCCATACATTCTATGATATGCATAGTAGTACTTGGATCTCCTTATAGGATGTAGAGGAGGTAATTTGATCACTTTGTCTCGAATCATTTCTCTTAATATCTCATTTGGACTCTTACCATCCTTTTGGTCACTTTTGGAATCATTCATTTTGGATGTATTATGTTTTAGCTTTGCATTTGGATACGAAACCTTGTTTGGCACAACATTGGTAGATGAGTATGCAAACACACAATTAACACTACCATGTGTTGGATTTTGCATGTATGCAATCTGAATTTGTAACTCTTATTAATTTGCTCATATTGGTGATTTGATCTTTTAGGGCTTCACAAGCACAAACACTATGTATTTGAGATTGATTACCTTCATTTGAAACTATAGAGTTGGCCACCTTACCCCTTGGATAAGTGATAGCCTAGACCTAGTTAGAGAGATGAGAGCTCTCACTCTCCTTAGAGTTAGGAGGAGCAAGAGGCTCCTTGGTATCCATTTGAAATGTTCTGAAAATTGATATGAGAACAGAATGAGAAAGGCTTACAAATGCTAAGGAGCAATCAATCATGATATAATAAGGATATAACAACTTTAGACTATTGGCTGAGTTTTTTGAAAATATGAGATAGCTTATACTGTAAAAACAGACAATGAGAAAAACCCAAAAATATGGGGGGGAAGTACATGTACGACCTGTAGATCTAAATTTACTAAAAATAGTAAATTTCTAAATCTGACAAATCCGTACAATATTTTGGCAAACAAAAAAAGGTTTTTGCCTATCTAAATATAATAATGAAAAAAGTCCGAGTAATTTGCAATTTGGGCTATTATGAATCAGAAATTGGCCAAACAATGCAAAATGCTTCACAGGCAAAACCCTAGAATATTCTAAATAAAAAATCAACAATGGCGATAAATCGGGAATACTTTTCAGAGATCTAAGAGGTTTTTGAATAAAATCTGATTTTTGATGAAACGCAAAAATTAATTTCAACATAAGTACATCATTCGCCTTGTATGCCAATATTTGTTTAAAACGGTAAATTGTAAAATTTGAAAAATCCATACTGAAGTTTGGCAAACAAAAAGAAGTGTTTTAGCTACGTTATCAAATATGCCCGGAGGGGCCAGAAAAGACGGGGAAACGCACCTGGTACAGGAGCACAAGGGAAATGCCCAAGGAGCATCCTTGGGCCTACAAAAATGCTCGAATACATTTGGGGAGGTATCTGGGCGTTTCTGCAAGCCCAAGGACGCTCCCTGGGCATTTCCGCAGCACTCCCTACCTTAAAAACGCTTCTTTTTCAATTTCGCTCAATGAAAAGTCAAATTTGGGGACATATCTAGGCATTTCTGCAAGCCCAGTGACACTCCCTAAGGGTTTCCGCCACGCTCCCTGCGTTAAAACTTTTTTTTTCAATTCCGCCCAATGAAAAGTCCTTCATTGACTTCAAAATGCAATTAAAAACAAACTAAAGTGGATTCCCAACCCTAAAAGCAGCATTCACACTCATTTTATCAAAAGATAACACATTTACCTTTCATTGCATTTTCTCATTGCACATTTGTTCACTCTTGTTTATTTTTTCACTTGCATAAGCTTGAAACTCCTTTGTGTTAAACCTACATCATTACCTCAACCTATTTGGCGCCAAGGAGCTTGAGGAGCTTGCAAGGAAAAAGATTTGTTGACTTCAGGTAAGTTTTCAGTTTTGTGGCTTTTTTGTTTTGTTTTGTTTGTAACTAGTTTTAATTTTTATTTTTTTGTTATTCTTTTAAGTTTTAACCATTATTTCAAAAAATACCAAATGCATTGATTATATTTTAAATTTTGATAGCAATATTTTTATTTTTTACCAAGGGCTATAGGGATTTCTCAGAATGTCTCAGGCTACAAGTGCTAGTTCGGTGGGCCAAGGGATAGCCTCCAAATTCAATCCACGAACGCCCCTTTGGAGCTATGTGACAGAACAGATCCCTGGTGAAGGGTGTTGTCATTGGCTTTGCTTAGAGTGACTGTAAATACAAGAGCTCGTAAATCAAGTGGAAGCCCATTTGTGTGCGATTCTTGAAACTCGAATCAAAGTTTGCAGTGGGCCAAGCATAAATGGAAGGCCTAGAAAAGGCTTGCCACAGGGAAAAATCCTTGCAGACATCAAAGAGCGAGAAGACACAGATGCCATTGTTGGGTAAAGATCAAAGAATCATTTGAGAAAAAAAGGATCCCAACCTGTTGATCCATCTCTTGCTAATGTAGTGACCCCATCACACCCCTTTCTTGCTACACCTGTTGCGGCCGAAAAGAAAGAAAATTCGCCTCTTGGTCGCAAGAGAACAAAAGATACAAGCCCATTGGATAGGGCATTCCATAATAAATCTAAGGACATACCGGAGCAGAGCATCGCATGTTGTCTTTATGCATGTGCGCTGCCATTTAATGTTGTGAGATCATCATACTGGTAAGATATGGTGAGATCTATCAATGCTGCCCCTAAAGGGTTCGTCGGCCCAGGTTATGAAAATGTGCACACCACCTTATTGATAAAAGAAAGAAAACACATTGAAGATGCATTGCAACCCATTAGAGATTTGTGGATTGAAACAAGGGTGTGTATCGTTTCCAATGGACGGAAAGATATGAGAAATCGCCCATTGATTAATGTGGTCGCAGTGAGCCCTAAAGGGGGGCAATGTTTTTGAAGTTCATTGATTGTGAGAGGCAAGCGAAGGATGCATGATTCATTGTTGACATCCTGATAGAGTCCATTGAGGTGGTGGGGCCTCAAAATGCTATCCAAGTTATAATGGACAATGCTAAAAATTGTAAAGTTGTGGGCATATTGGTTGAGGCAAGGTATGGGCACATATTTTGGACACTTTGTGTCATTCATTCCCTCAACCTTATGTTGCAAAAATTGATGACAAAAATTGACTAGATCAAACAAGTATATGAGGAGGCGAGCGAGATCCAAATATTCATAACCATCATATGTCCCAAGGCATCTTTAGGGCCTTCTTGAAGTTGCAGTTGTTGAAGGTAACTCTTAATTTTATCATTCATGAATCATGTATCATTGTATATTTTTAATTTAATTTTGTAAGTTTGTAATTTGTAGTGTTTTTATTTTTGAACATTTTTTTTAATTTTATTTGTTTTAATTCCATATTGAGTTGCTAAGACTTGGTTTGTCTCACACTCACTCATCTTGAGACGACTTGTCAAGGTGCATGAGGCATTGACTAGCATAGTTATCAACAACATTTGGAGTGTATGAAAGCAGGTAAACAATGAGAAGGCCACAAAAGTGAAAGGGTGGATTATGGATAAAATGTGGTGGGAACATGTAGAGTATTTTCTCAGTTTTACCGAACCCATCGTCAACATGTTGAGATATGTGGATATGGATTATCCATGTTTAGATGAGATTTATGATGGAATCGACTCAATGATTAAGAACATTAGATACATCATAAATGCCAACAAGCAGAATCCTATGAAGAGGTTCTTCAAGGGAGTGCAGTCGCATCTCATTGAAAGGTGGAACAAAATGACCAACCCATTGCATCTTCTTGTTTTTGCCTTGATGCCCAAATACTATAGTGCAGAGATCCTTTCTTTGCCCAGGAGGGTCACACCATATAGGGATGTTGAGGTTGTCAAGGGATATAAGGCAGCATTCTCTAGACTCTTCTGCAATCCAGAAATAGAAGACCAAGTTAGGGAAGAGTTTTTGCATTTCATATCCTCCGTGGGTCACTCCCTTGCTGCTATTTGAGACAAGTACAATATCGACGCTCACTTTTGGTGGTACCTCCAGAGGCAAGCATCCACCCACCTCCAACCACTTGCCATAAAAATTCTATCACAAGTAAGATTTTAATTTTTTAACTCTCTTCCCTTTTTTGAATTTTTCGATGTTTTGTTTCAACTTTTAATTTTTAAATTCTCATTGACTTTGCGACTTCAATAAGTTGCAAGTTCCTCCTCAGCTAAGTGGAATTGAGGTATTTACAGCTTTATCCACTCAGGTAAGTGCAACAAATTGGACGCGAAAAAGGCAAAGGATTTGGTCTATGTGCATTCCAACTTGCATCTTCTCTCACACAACCAACCTCATTACAAGGGGCAACAAAGTGTTAGGATGTGAACCCAAAGACTGTTGACTAGAATGCCTCCATTGCCTACCTTTCATTGCTTGACACAGAGCTAAACGGTGCTTCACATGAACTGCATAACGGATCTAGTGGGAGTGGCACTATTGTTGCTTGTAGTTCTAATGAACGACGTGATGATGAAGAGATCGCAGCCGAAGAGGAAAATGAATATAGTGCATCATGAATATGTTGATGTCTTTATTTTTGTCCATACATTGTAACATTTGCACCATTTACCTATTATAAAATTAATCTAAGTTTGACCGTTGAATATTATGACATTTGGCAGTAAATTATGAGTATGTTTTGTGGTTATTTAATTTATTTTGTTTCCTCTATGCATATTATGTGGTTAATTTTGCTTATCTGGCTATATTTTTTATTTTTTATATACGTTTTTGTACAGCCACATCCAAAACATATCCAAACTCCCAAAAAAATCCCCGAATCCCCGTATCCGATTCTCGTACCTTTATTTGTATCAATAAAGTAGTTTTTTAGTACACCAACCTGAGTAGAAAATACCTCTAAGGAATTTTAAAATGGCCCTGTTTGGAGGCTAAAATACGTCAATCAAGGAAGAAGTCACTTGCAAGCATATGCACATGAAGTCCTTGTGACCAAAGGAGGGAAAAACCCTAGGGTACAATTTCATATTTAAAAATCCATTATAACAAGTTGAAACCCTAGGAGGCTTGGAAGCCCTAGATCAAAAAAAAAATTGCATTCACATGGATCGAGTTCACCAAATGATTAACTCTAAAATAGATGAGGATATCCTAACTTCATGTTCATAGGGTTAAAAATATTGAAATGACAATGCACAAAGGTGATAATCAGATCTACAACAGGGCAATTAAATGCTAAACTCAGATATAAACATTTACTGAATTTATTATGCTAAGTATAGGCTAAATATAAAAAATGCAACTAGACTATGCATGGAAATGACAAAGAAGTAATATACTTAGTTGGTTTTGAGGTTAACATAGTGTTAGATCTGGAATAGGCAGAAAGCAAGATGAAAGGAGATTCCGAAATAGTCATCAGATTTTGGATTGATGTTTCTGGAGCCACGAATACTAATGTCAGCTTGGGACGGTTGCATCGATGCTACTGTCTAGGTTCGATGCAAGTGTCATGTATGGAATATTTGCTGAAAAGGCATGCGACCACCTAGATGCTTTTGGACTTGACTTCGTCTTCGCTCTAGTGCATTTAGATCTGGGTCATGGATTATCGCTCCTCATGAATTTGCAAAACCTTAGTTCTTCATCTTCATTGTGACCTTAGAGAAAAATGTGTTAGTGGGCACACGGTATCGAGCTGATCCCAAAGACCCATTTGTCAATGAGTGTTGTTGACGTAGCCAAAACTCCGAAGAGGGCCTCAAACCAATGTAGTTATCTCCTACATGTTGGCTTGTGTGTGAATCATGCAATATATGCAAAGTACAACAGTGACCTAGCTTGTAAATTGGCAAATCAGGCTCTTGCATTGCTCCTTTAGTACTTCAGACCTATAGATGTGTTGTACCTATGACTAGTATGAAAAAAAGAAAGTTTGTTCAATTGAATGCTCTTTGGTAAAAATTATTGGTATTGTACCCGTGTTTCTAGGTGAGGAATGAATAAAGGTTGATCTTGTATTTATATCAATCTCTTTTGATAAGAAGCTCACATTAAATCACTTAGGCCGACCATTAAGATATGTTTCATTTACAAATTAGATAACTTTAAGGCACTGGACACTTGCGTTGGGTTAGGACACTAACGTCGACACTGGGGTTTGTCCCAGATGTTAGTGTTCAGGGAGCAGGGAAGTAGGTACAGATTCAAAACATGCAAAGATGGAAGATAAATACATTTTAAGCATTTTGGGTAAGATAGAAGCCCTGAGTCATCAACATATGATTGGTCAAACTAAGAGATATATGCCAATGGACACAAGATAGAGCAGATGCGAGACTTGCAGAAGTGGGAAAGGTCCAAAACTGAAAGGAATGGCCAAGGTCTAAGTTTGTCAAGTGCACAAGACCGAGGTGTTATATAATCTATAAATATCGTCTACACTAACATATTACTAGTTACAAAGCCTAATGGAAACACTCGATATTGTACAGACTTTGAGATTTAAACAAGGCATGCCCCAAGAATGATTTTCATTGCCAAACATCGACATAATTGTCAACTCTGCCATTAGTTATAAAATGTTATCACTTATAGATGGTTTTTTTCTATAATCAAATCAAAATTACCTTGCAGACCAAGAAAAAACATCATTTATCACACCATGGGGAACATTCTATTATGTAGTCATGCCCTTCGGATAATAGAATATAGGAGATACTAGAGAGCTATGATACACATCTTTCATAACTATATACACAAGACTGTCAAAGATTTTTTGGATGACACTGGCAAAATCAAAACATTGACAGGATCGCGCTATAGATTTGTAGTGGATATTTGAGAGACTAAGAAAATTCAATGTGCGTTAATCCAAAAAAATATGTATTTGGCATTACATCGTGTAAGTTACTCGGCTATATCTTATCTCAAAAAGGCATTGAAGTAGATCCCAAAAAGATCAAAATTATCATAGATATGCCTCCAACAAGGTTGCAGCAATTAGGTCCCCAAAGAAAGATTCAAGCAATAAGATGGTTTGTAGCTCAGTTGGCTAACAAGACACAATCTTTCTTGTGCCTACCAAAGAAAGATACAAAATTCAAAAGGGATACTAGTTGTCAACAGAGTTTTGATGCAATCGAAGAATATCTACTTAATCCACCTATTTGCATGCCTCTACTGTCATACATATCATATTTAGAGCATGTTTTGGGAGCCATCCTAGCACAATATGATGATGATTATAGAGAGTACATCATTTTTTACATCAATCAATCATTAGTAGATTATAAGAAAAATAACAATGCAATGGAAAAATTATGTTTAGCTCGTGTTCGCAACACAAAAATTACAACATTATATGCGTAATAATGAGACACAAGTTATCCCACCAGTGTTCGAGTCCCTCCCTGGCCCCGTGGTACCGGTATTAGTCGTGTCTAGCCAGCGGCGCCAGTCACGTTAAAAAGTTTACCAGGCTTTTGAAAAAAAAAAATGACACAAGTTATCACAAACGTGGATCCACTTAAGTTTATCATATCCAAGTTACATTTATCAAGACACATTTCTACATAAGTAGTGTTACTCATAGAATTTGACTTAAAATCCGTATCTCAAAAATCAATAAAAGGGCAAGTTATCACAGACCAGTTAGATGCAACACCATTATTAGATACATCACCAATTATGATGATTTTTGTTATGACTTCATTGCATATCACATTGACAATGATACTTGGATTATGTATTTTGACAGATCAAAATGCGCCACTAGTGATGGAGTAAGGATAGTCTTCATTACTCCTCAAGTTCAGCTATTGTCTTTTGTATTTTGCTTAGAATTTTCATGTACAAACAATATAGTAGAATATGAGGCTTTAATATTGGGTTTATCTACTGCACGCACACTACAAATAAATTCTCTGAATATGTAACGTCCCCAAATCAGAGAAAACCCCTGAGTCTGGAATTTGCAGCAAACCCTAACCAAAGAAGATATTTTTCTAAATTTTCCTTGAAAACCCTAAGTGCCAAAACCTCATAAATTGCATAACTAAATAATGAAACCCTAGCAAAAAATTACTGAATGTTGTAATGAATTTTATAGCATTAAATCATCCATCAAACTCAACCACATAGGCACCAAAGATGCCGAAAATTACAGCAAGCATAACTATCTGATTCTGGGTATTTTTCCTCAATAAAGGTGCTGGAAAATATAATTAAAAATAGTAATAAATATTTGAATAATTATAGAAATTTCAGAAAATGTTATAAGCTTGAAATAGTCTATCAAACCCTCAAAATCAGCCCTCCAAGCAAGTCACCCTAGCTGGAAAATTTGAATTTCCTACAACAATTCCACGCAACCCTAAAAAGGGGACTTCAAACCCTCCACAGTCCACACAACCCTTCAAACAAGGGGTCTTCAACTAGAAATGATAAAATCTTCCCAAGATGGATCACAAACCAAGGCGCCAACCTCTCCAACCAAGTTGCCACCCTCAAAAGGCAAGTCGCCACTCCCCCAAACAAGTCGCCACCCTTCTCAATGGTTATTTTTGAATTTTCTGAATATTTGAATTCATTTACAGCCTTTGAATGAAGCTGCCCTAGTTCAGAATTAGAGGGTTTCGTCCCTAATTCCTCTTGACCTTTGACGGTTTTTGTCTTCAAGGTGTGAGTTAAGTTTTTCGTGCTTAGACTTATAAATTTAATTTACCAACATAACATCTCCTTTTCAAATGATCCCTCATCCTCCTTAAATACCTTTCCCCAAGTGAGGCGCTCCACTTAGAGGGAAAATATAAATATTTAACAATACTTTTTTCTTTTAATTCCACTTAAGGGTTAAATAAGACCATGACCCTTAAAAGGTCCCCTTCTTAAGTACAAGCAAATTAGACTATTATTATTTTAGTTTAAGTATTTAGAAATACTTTTTATGTTAATAATAATATTATTCTAATTTCGAAAAAGGGGACATTATAGTCCTCCCTTCTCAAATTTGCTTGTCCTCAAGCAAATGTAAGCTCTCATGCCCACGTGCCTTCATGCCAAGGTGAAAGAACATGTTGTAATACTCCCATAATCTATCTCTCATGCCTATCAAATGAAGGACCTTTTGCAAAGACAAGCTCATATACATGTTGCCCCTCTTCTTATTGATGTATTTTGGCAGCCAATGGGTTCTATGAGCTTCCTTGGAGTGGAGATCAACTACTGACCCAATTTTGTCCTCTTCATTTTCACCCTTAAAAACGGCAATAGCAATTTCTTCTCTTGCATACTCCTCTGTGCAAAAAACATTCCAACCTTTCATCTCATCTTTGTTAACGAAGGTGGAAGAACATCCTCTAATGGGTGCTATCTTAATTCTGTCCTATTCATCTTCAAATGTAACTTCATATGTCCCATCATTTGTTTGGGTGGGAAACAAACTTAGTTGCTCTTTTCTTTTTGTCCCTGAACCTACACATGGAACCAACTCATTAAAGAAAACAAGAGTGTTTAACAACACTTTTACAATCACTTCATCATGTCTTATAGACAGGATAGCTAGCTCTCTTCCTTTGCTTGCAATCTTAACCACTCTCTTCCCAATTGGTGGATGGAAACATGTTCATGCTAGCCCCAAAAGGCATTAAGGGGCTGCCTAGGCTGTGCCAAATAGCACCAAGCATAGAATAACTGCCATTATACTCCAAGCTTGCCCCTAAACTCAGAATTGTACCTATTCAATGGGTTGGGACCACTCTCAATATGACTGAAATCAACTCCTCATTTCCAATTAACAAATAACCATTCAAATATGCAAAAGAAATGACATATACAGTCATGTATCCGGTGATTAGTTGGCTATAACAGCCTTCTTATCATCCTTAGTTATGATCATTCCTAACAACTACTTACCCCTTTGAAGTTTCCCTTCCTCATATGCCTTCAAAGTGAGCTTGATGACCCTCAAGCTCATACTCAAGAGCTGGTACCGTTGTGGACAGCATGGCAAAAATAGGTACAGCTGCTACCCTTCATGGTATTTCTTCTCATTCTCAGCCATCCATGGACTTTAGAGGGGTACCACCCTCCTTCTGTGGTGAAACCTTCCACCCTCACTTGCCGGAAACTCCATTTCCAGCCAATGCTCCACCCCGTTTCTGAGTAGTCCTCACTCATTGGGGCGCCTGGGCACTTATTACAACTCCCAATGACCCTCATGGATCTCCCTTCAAGCCTATGGCATGAGTTATAAATTTATCTGAACAATGTAACTCTGAACATAACTAAAACCATACCTTTCCTTGGTTGTCCGTGATGAATGCAGCCTTGCCAAGATGTACACAAGGAAACAAATCTTTCCATCGGTTCATTTCCGTACATAGGCTGCCCCTTACGATCATTCATCCTAGATGACATATGAGTGCACGACAATCTAGAAATATTTTCATGCCTTGATCTGCCTTTAACTTGCCCCTTTCCCTTGCAAGACAAAGAGGGTTTGTGACCTCCTCCCTATCTTCTATCTTAGAATTCAGAAATGTTCCTTTCAAACCCTGCATCTTTAAGAGGGATTAAACATATCTATGTACCGCTCTCCCAACACAAAATTTTCAGAATTCATAGCACATACCAAACCTGCAAGACTTGTGATCCTTACCACACTTGAGGTGGGCTGAGTTCCCACAGAAATTTCAGAATTTTCAACACCTGAGGTGAGCAAACACAAAGCGTGCTGAATTGATACCAAAGCCTACATTTGCTTGAGGATAAGGAAATTTGGGAAGAGTGGACTGTAATGTCCCCTTTTTCGAAATTAGAATAATATTATTACTAGCATAAAAAGTATTTATAACTACTTACACTAAAGTAATAATAGTCTAATTTGCTTGTGACTTAAGAAGGGGGACTTTTAAGTGTCATGGGCTTATTTAACCCTTAAGTGGAATTAAAAGAAAAAAGTATTTTTAAATATTGATATTTTCCCTCCAAGTGGAGTGCCCCACTCGGGGAAAGGTATTTAAGGAGGATGAAAGATCATTTGAAAAGGAGATGTTATGTTGGTAAATTGAATTTATGAGTCTGAGCACGAAAAGCTCAAGTCACACCTTGAAGACGAAAATCGTCAAAGGTCAAGAGGAATTAGGGACAAAACCCTCTAATTCTGAACTAGGACAGCTTCATTCAGACCCTGTAATTGAGCTCAAATATTAAGAAAATTCAAAAATAACCCTTGAGAAGGGTGGCAACTTGCTTGGGGAAGTGGCAACTTGCCTTGTGAAGGTGGCGACTTGGTTGGAGAGGTTGGCGACTTGGTTGGAGAGGTTGGCGACTTGGTTTTGAACCATCTTGGGCAGATTTCATCATTTCCAATTGAAGACCCCTTGTTTCAAGGGTTGCATGGAGTTTGGATGGAGGGTTTGAAGACCCCTTTTTAGGGTTGTGTAGAATTGTTACAGGAAATTCTATTTTTCCAACTAGGGTGACTTGCTTGGAGGGCTGATTTTGAGGTTTGATAAGCTATTTCAAGCCTATAACATTTTCTAGAATTTTCTATAATTATTCCAATATTCATCACTATTTTTAATTATATTTTCCAACACCTTTATTGAAGAAAAATCCCTAGAATCAAGTAGTTATGCTTGTAAAGTTCTGCATGTTTGGTGCCTATGTAGCTGAGTTTGATGGATGATTTGATGCTATAAAATTCATTACAACATTCCATAATTTTCTGCTAGGGCTTCATCATTTAATTCTGCAAATTATGAAGTTTTGGCCCCTAGGGTTTGCAAGGAAAATTCAAAAAAACATCTTCTTTGGTTAGGGTTTGCTACAAATTCCAAATTCAAGGGTTTTGGCTGATTTGGGGACATTATAGAAAGCATGTGGAGATTCTCAACTAGTGATTAATCAGGTTTTAGATATTTATCAAACTAAAGAAGAAAAGTTAATCCCATAAAAAGAAATGGTATAGCGATTACCGATGCACTTCGACACGTTTTGAATAGAAAGTATAGCCCACAACGACAATAGACATGTTAATGCAATGGCCAATGTCGCTTCGATGATTTCTGTTGACATCAACGATGAGCATACAATTTTTACTATTCATTAACTAAGAAATCCGTTAGTTACTACAACTTTAGATGCCTTTAGAAACCTTGTCAGTTATGTGCAACGCAATAAATTCGGAATGGTAAAGTGATATATACAATTTCTTATATTTGGTTGTTATCCCAGAAAATGCTATACGCAATGATAAATGCAAATTATAACATGAAGCAATGTGTTATGTTCTCATTGGAGGATTTTTATTTAGGACATTTGATGAGCAGTTACTTCGATGTCTAAGCCGTGAAGAAGCTAAAATAGCCCTACCTGAAATACAAGATAGCAAATGTGGAGGTCACTTTAGCAGCAAAGCAATATCCTAAAAATTATTACAAGTATTATTGTTGGCCTACAATGGAACAAGAATGTCACAAATATGAAAAATTATATTCACAATGTCAAAAGCATAGCAATCCAAATCATGCTCCATCATACGAATTGCAACCCATATTTTCATCTTGGCCATTTTTCATTTAGGGCTTCAATTTGATTCGAAAGATAAATTCAAAATCATCAAACTGTCACAAGTTCATTATTACAACCACAAAATATTTTACAAAATGGATTGAGGCCATCCCTTTATGGTCTACTACAGGGGAGAATATTTGTCACTTCTTAATCACACATTATTTCACAGTTTGGATTACTATCAACTATTGTAATAGATAATGAATCATCCTTCAAACATAAAACAGTTAAGCGATTCTATGCTAAATTCAAGATCCATCGCACTTTCTCTACTCCATATTACCCACAAAGAAATGGGCAAGCAAAAACGACAAATAAGACAATCGTCAAAAACTTAAACAAAATTGTCACAAAACATGGCACAGATTGGCATAATCTGATTATCTATGCACTTTGGGTATACTGCACAAGTGTGCATACACCAATGAAGGCTACACCATATTCTCTTGTTTACTAAACAAATGCAATACTCCCTCTAGAGTTGGAAATTCCTTCCTTACAGATCTCTCTAAAAGACATCAGTAAAGACAATGAGTATCGACAAAAATAATTACACGAGTTAGAAATGCTCGACAAGCATAGACAAGCAATTGAATATCTCAAAGTTTATCAAGCTCGCATTAAACGAACATATGGAAAGAAGATTCACAATCTTGAATTCCAAATTCAGGACTTAGCACTAAAAGAAAATCAGAAGAATACTAATGCTGACAAAGAAACTAAGAGTAAATTCAAACCCAATTGGTTAGTTCCATTGTAAAAGGTGGGTACATGAGCTTATCGTCTAGCTACTCTTCAAAGAAAGCCAGTGAAGACATCATGCACTTGCGCCGATATTATACATAAGCAAAAAAAAATCAAAAATGTCAAAAATACAAAAACATTCAAAACTGTCAAAAATACAAAAAAAATCAAATCTTGCAAAAATACAAAAATATTTTCAAAAATAAAAAATAAAGGCCTAAGCATGACATAAGTTGTTAGTTTACTTCTTTATATATATTATTTATCACATACTTTGGTAGATAGCATATTCATTTTCTATACATGCATGCATTTCACAAAGTATATGAGTGTGATGTAGGACATACATATCTATATGTATTCTTAGATGTTGTATTCCCTATTACCAAATGGCTATGCCTATGCTAAGGGTATCTAATTCTACGGGTTACACTATCAATAAGTTAGATCTCTTTATGATCTCTCTACCTTGTCAAGCTACATATCTTACAAGTCTCGCTAATTTCTTGTATCTTACATTGTGCTACCTATGTTACTTTGTTATATATGACATTGATACATATGGATGGACTAGACTAGTTTCACCTGTTCTATGCTCCTTTGATGTTGTTACTTTCTTCCATGATAGGCTAAACATTGCTTGCTTATTGTGTGTGGCCCTTGGCCCTTGTGCGCAACAATTGTTTGATCATCTCTATGAAAATTTTGCTTGGTATGAGCAACATTTGAACATGTTCATTGTTTGAGGCCCTTGGCCCTTTATTGTGTGCGACATTTGAACTTTTCTTGTTTGCACATTTGAACATGTCCCTTGTTTGTGACATTTAAGCCCTTGGCATATTCATGTCCATTGTATGCATCCCTTGGCCTTACTGATATTGCGTGGCATTGCATGTTTTGTTTATCGTGTTTGTTGAACTTGACTAATGGTGCCATGATACATATCATGCACTTTTATTGCATAGACTACTTCAAAAAAGATTGCTTTATTGCATGTCTCATTGTTATATCTATTTAGACATGCCACGTGCATGCCTCACATTCAATATGTGACACGTTTTAATGACACTTATATTGTATAATGACATCCTCTCCACATGATGACATGATTATATATAATTATATATTTATCACATTATACAATTAACTCTTTTTATGAGATGAGTGACTTGCAGGCTCCATCCCTCATCTCAGAAAAGGGGCATCACAATGGGATTGTCTTAAAGATCCAAGCCTCTATAAATAGACAAAAATCAATTTTGGGACAGAGTACAGGTTTTAAAAATTCAAAATACAAGTTTTCAAAGATTCAAAGTAATGCAAAATCAGATTTTATAACAAAATACATAGTTCAAAGATTCAAAGCAATTCAAAAATCACATACATGACAAATATTGGCATAATATTATAGATTATGGGGGCATATGATATGCATATGCACTCACTTTTCAAAGACTCAAGCACAAAATCATACACTTGAATTCATATGCATGGGCATATGCAAAACAGTTACAAAAACGAAGTTATAGGTTTAACATACAATTATAGTTGAACATATAGATGCATGGCATTATATAACATTTAGCACAGATTCAGAGGGGGCATAATACTTGTTCATGCACATTTTCAGAATTCAAAAGGACATAATACTTGTTCTTGCATATTTACAAATTTCAAAACGCATGATACTTTTTCATGCACATTTTTTAAGTTCAAAAGTTACAATTTCAAAGGCAAAATGTTGATTTCAATTCAAATCTATTGACACTGAGGTCATGATGGGGGCATGAATATTTTTCATTCTCTTTTGATCATGCAAATAGAATCTCGATCTGTCTGCAGTGATGTGATTCGATCTGTTATGGGTAATGTACGTTTGAATCTCATAACACTGAACGACCTTATCATTACTTCTAACGAACCCATTGTGTGGTTTCATCTTCTGTTACAACCAATGTACCTTCAAGTCTAATGACACTCAACGGATTTGGCATCACTTCTAGCGAACCCATCGTGGTTCCACCTTCTTTGAATTAGTACATTGGGTACTTTGCCCCATTCATGAGAGTTAGAATATGCATCTTTCCAATTCAAGGGCTTGATTAGTTATTCAAAATTGGGTCTTGATCACTCTCAATTCACCAATGGTTCAAATTCTCTAAGTGCTTCAACAGGAGGGCATAGTGCTTCACCATCTTTTACATGTTACAGAGAAATATGGTTTCATCTCCATACAAATGTACTCCTTCCTTGCTCTCTTTTCAATTTTTCAAATTCAAAGTTCCAGATTTTTCAAAATTTCAAATATGAACAAATGATTACTTCATGTGTTGTTGCAGTGTTTGTTAAATTGGAGTGCCCTGCACAATTGGAGTATCATATCAAAGACAGTATGTTGTATACACTCAAATTTAATTCTTTCTCCTTTACTCTAGCAATTTCATTAATAGAATAAAGGGGAGCAAATGTAGATACCTAAATCTAGTAATAAGTACTTGACAATGTTAATTCTTGACAAATCCTAAACGATATGACTTGCACCCAAATACATGACTCTTATTCTCTATTCTTTTAAGCTATTGATCTATATGTAGGCTTGACCTTTTGTTTGCCACCATTACTACACAGAACTTTCCAAGTCAAATGCTCAATCTATTTTATACTACCCTCAGTCCATCTTCAGCTCAGGACAGTTGTCACTGATACTCCAGGATAGGTTTGTGCTAGGCAAACAAGTACATTGTTGCAAACCTGTCCCCCTAGCGTAATCGTGTCCCACGCCAAACAATAGTGAGTTTCCGAATTTTGAAATATTATTTTGGGTCTTCTCACACATTTTCTATGTCGACTAAAGGAAATTGTCAAAATATTTCACTATATAAGCAAATCAAAACCTTATTTCAAATACTTGGTTCCTAGCTTAGCACTATCTATTGAGCACTTACACACTATTGCACATTGAGCAAATATGTCCTATTTTTTCCAAATTCAATATTATGCATAAGGCAAAACCATGAGCCAAGTCTAAAACATCTCAAAGCAAATCAAGAATTATCATTGTCAAGTATTAAAGCCATATTTCTAGCTGCATACATAAAGTCAAGGAGCACAATGGCACATCTCTCTACGTGGGAGAACTATGTGCGCTCGATTTCCCTCTTCGAAGTATTTAGATACGCAGACAGTGTTCAATCATCAAGGGGTGATTGGGATCAAGTCAGCACATTACACTCCCCCTACCTTTTTTGCAAATTTCTAGCTCTCACGAAGACCCTTAGGGTTTCAAAGCCAAGAAGAAAACAACAATATCCGTCCTAATTATTTCTGCCGAATCAGTAAACACAAGCGCAGAAGGTAGAATAGTTTGATTTTCGTCACATTCAATGAGGACAAGTCCATAGTCAAAGGATGCGAGCACCCTGTGTTGTTGTCTAGGAAGCACGGTGTTGTCCAGGAACATTCTCTGATTACATTTCTAACCTTGCACTGTCACAGTTTTTTTTTCTCTATTTTCACTGTCAGTTATCAATCATCGTCAACTGAGACAAGTCTGCAGTCAATAGACACAACTCCCTGCATTGTTGAGGGAGTACAAACCTGTCTATAAATATTTTTAGATTGTGCTAATAATCAGTTACTGTCATAGTCATGTTTTCTATTGATTCACACTGTTAGATATCAAGAACAGTCAATAGAAAGACGGATTTAAACTACGTACATTTCTTTTTAGTGTTTTCCAAAAATAGCTATTTTCCATATTTATCAATTTCCAAAATCAAAGTTGTTAATTATTGTACATCTTTAATATTCTAAATCTCTTTCAAGTTTTACATCTATTAATACAACATATTAATTATTAAATAAAAAAAAGGGTCAAACACCAATCTATTTGGGTTTAAATATAAATGGTGTTATGTCTTGTTAAACCAATCAATAGCTTCCCAAGGGCCTTCACTATTATACTTGAGGACATCAAGCTTCACATTTATTTTGTGAGTATATGGACTACGATACTCCTTTTGACTCAGGATTTTTCCAGAATTCTCGTGGTTCTGGCAAATTTAAGGCCCAAAGAACATCATTCAACTTCAACTTATTAGTAATATTGTTTCTAGTCTTCTTTGTGTAGTGCTCATTTCGTTATTGATTTTATTGTTGATCAAGGCCTCCAAATTAGTGCATGACTCCTTGATGTGGGAAATCTACCCCATTGTATGATATTTATATTGAGTAAACCTGATGTATTAACACTTAAGGTATTTTTGTAGTTGGGCATTGGTATATTAAATATATCTTTTCTCCCCTTCCAACTTTAGTATTTTTCTTTCCTTCTTTATATACTTCATTTCTTCTTTATTTTTTAATTAATACTTTTTTTATAAAATCAATTTTCTCTTTTTTAAAATATGGAGGTGGCTCCATTCTCCCATCTTCTGAGCACATTCCAACCATTCAAATTTCAAATATTGACCTAGAGAAGTGAATAGAGCATCTCAAGGAATGTGCTTTATTTTGCATATTCATAGGTTATTGGCCCAATCTGGCAATCTTGCAGAAATGGCTGAAAAAGAATTGGAAAGTAAGTTTTGCCTCTCAGGGTAGTCTTCTTCCTCAAGGTTTCTTTCAAGTCCTTTTAGATAGTTCAAAGCAAAGGGATGACATCTTCAATTCCAGCCCTTGGTTCCTGGTGCGAGCTGGTCTGTTTTTGAAACCCTGGGAAGAGGGTTTAAATCTTAATTCTATGAATTTAAACAAGGTCCCCATCTGGATGCGATTCTATGGTCTACCTTTAGAACTCTGGAAAGAAGAAATCTTTAAACAGGGTGGAGACCACCTATGGAATATATTTTTACTGCAAAAACCACAGAGGTTGGTCTAATGGCAGTTTATGCACGAAACTGTGTTAATATGGATCTTTCCAAGCCACTTCCCTTGGCAGTCAGATTCAAATCAAAAACCGGAGAATGGTTACAAGCCCTGGACTTTGAAAATGTCTTGTTCAGATGCAAAAATTGCCATTCTCATGGTCATCTCACTAGAAATTGCGTAGATCAAGCACCATTGAAAGAAAAAGGAGATGACGGTTTCATTGAGCCTAAGAAAAATAACAAAGGAAAAAAAAAAAAAAAATTAGAAGCCAAAGGAGATAAAGGAAACAATACAGCTAACAAATTTGATATTCTTCAGGGGCCAAATGCTGAAGCAGAGACCTATGAAAAGTACCCCCATGATAAACAAGACTCAGAATCTCTCTCGGATGAAGAAGAAAAAGACGCTGGGAATAAATCTCTCTCAGAAGAAGAAGAAGAAGAGACAATGATATAGAAGAAGAAAATGATGAAAAATAAGACGAATTATTTACCTTAGGGCATTTGGTAACTCTCTCACCTTCTCAGCTAGGGGAAATAGTGAATCAGGACAGCAACTGTAAAATGGCACTCAAGTCTTTATTAGGTGGCAAGAATAATCCTAGAAGGCTTCCTCTCTCAAACTCAAGAAATGTGGAAGCTCAAATCAATATCAAGAAGGGAACTCAAATGCAGATTTCGGAAATTCTTGTCAATTCCCCAAAGCAAATATCAGATCAAGAAAACCATCCTCCCTCTGTGTCGGGCACTCAAGATACTCCGAAGTTAGGAAAGAAACCGATCACTCACAATAATAGCAAGTCAAAAGGCTAATTAAGGTTTTGGAAGACTGCTCTCAAAGTCTTCAAATCTTCTCTTCTTTTTTGTTAGTTTTTGCCTTCAGATGAAAGGTCTTGACCTGTAACTAACTCTGTCAGGGTTTTTCACTATTTATTAGATGGGCTCTAGCCTTTGTTTAATCTAAGAAAAAAAAATCTGTTTTTTACTTTATTTTTAGTTTTTATTTTTAGCTTTAAGCTTTTAATCACTGTTATTTCAATATAATCCTAATAAATTTCAGTTTTAAGCAAGGACGCATCCCCTAGATTTTGGTGACATCCCGGTCATTTTGGGGAGTTGTGGACTTGGAGGGTGTTGGAACCCGAAACGTCCCGAGACATTTCGGGTGCCTTGTGATATTAACAAGGGGATGGTCTTTAGGAATGGGGTTGCATATGATGGTAAAATAATTGATACTACCAGTGGGGTCATGCTTACACAAGTGTTTTACATTGTCGTATGTCTCTTGAAGATGGCTTTTTGGGTTCTACCTATCACCTTGGCAGAAGTGATAAAGATTTCTTTACTCATAATTTTCAAGAAAAAAATTTAAGTGGTGTATCAAACTATGGATTGATCTTGTTAATTTTTCCAAAAGCTTGGAAATCGGGTCCAAGAATTGAGGTGCAAAATACACTCACCATTGAGTGTTGGATGGCTTCTTCCCATGATTTCTAAAGCATCATTCAGGAATCTCCATAACGAGAATTGAGGAAAGAGATATACATCCTTTTGCACACAACGAAAATTTCCTTCTACTAACATGCAAGCTATGGTATAGCTTTTGTATAGACCTCCAAAGCGTTGTGAAAATTGTGTTAAAGATCACTTGTAAAACATGTCCTTTATAGTCCTTAAGGCATTTGAACCTTACAAGAGGGATACAAAACAATTGGTTATATAGTGAAGTATGGTCAAATGGACGAACCAAGTCATAGCCATGTCGTTAATCCAAATGAGAATGGTTGTGATGTTTACAGACCGTACCAAAAGACAACAATAACGTCCTTGTTCTGCACAAAGATGGTAGTTTGGAGACCTCGTGTGGAGAAATAAGCATACAAAAATCAAATCTAGCAAATTTTTCCATTATAATTTTTGCACATAAAGAGACTGAAACGTGATATCCTTAGTGACAATGGACTCATGAATAAGTTTTTTGTACACAATTCAAATGTCAGTATTGAAAGTATTGACGAAAGCATAATTTTGAAAGTTATAAATTCAAGTATGTCCTAGTGTGAGTGCCTTGATAGACAAACGTTTGTGGGATATCAGGAAGTGGCAGCACGTGAAGAACCAATCATTGCATGGGTTTGGATCGAAGGAAATAGGAAAAGACAAGAAGCAGTTCGACAGTGGGGACTTTTGGGATAAAGCCTAGTTGACACATATTACACATTTGGGTACAAGTGAAAAAAGACAATAAAATCCAAACAAATAGCCATGTCATCACTGCAGGGGATAATGTTCATCAAAGATTCAACTACAAAAGCAAAATCGGCTGCATGTAGTGCTGTTATGTTCGAGAAGCCTACAAAATCCAATGTGAAAACTCAGTTGAGAAAGTATATGGAGATTTGAATGCAGAAGCAAAAACCAGTGTCTATGGAAGATAAATCTGCCTTGGGGAGATGGTGAGATGAACGTCATTTTCATAGTGCCTGAGAACTTAGTCCCACATGGGCTATGTTAGAAGCATTGGAAGGCCTTATATACTCTAATGCACGTAAACTAATATGAAGTTTTGTTAGCCTACAAAATCCAATGTGAAAACTCAGTTGAGAAAGTATATGGAGATTTGAATGCAGAAGCAAAAACCAATGTCTATGGAAGATAAATCTGCCTTGGGGAGATGGTGAGATGAACGTCATTTTCATAGTGCCTGAGAACTTAGTCCCACATGGGCTATGTTAGAAGCATTGGAAGGCCTTATATACTCTAATGCACATAAACTAATATGAAGTTTTGTTGCTATTATGATCCGTCATGGGTTAGTCAAGAAATAAGTTTTGAATGAAACTTTAAAGATATTAAGAGGCTAGTCCCACATGCACCAAGGTGAGTACATTCAAACAGTTTATATTCAAAACAACTAATGTATGGTGAAGGTAAGTCCAAGTTGTGCTCAATTGTAGAAAGCATGGGGTCAGGTGTACAAAGTTTTAGACTACAAGGGCAATAGAATACAAATATTTAAAGCACTTGGGATTAAAATCCCACATTGGTCTGATGGGGAAATTTCAAAGAAAAATCCCACATGTATTGTATAGTGGAGTCATAAGAGCTTATGTTTGGCAGTGTTGAAGGCATAGGCTTTAAACGGTGAGGTATAAAGTATAAAAACCTCAATGAATTTAGTCCCACGTGCAAAGTGAATGAAGCATTCAGGGGGTCTATATGTGCAAACAAAAACAATATATTGTGTAGGCGAGATGATGGAGCCATGCCCAGTCATGTGAAAGGATTAATTTTACAGCAAGGCAACAAGCAATTAAACGTGGTGGGCAAGTGTTGATTCAAAAGTGAGCAACTGAAACACAAGGTGCAACGTAGAAAAGATGAATTGGTGCCACACGACAAAGATGACATCATAGTCATCAATCGAAGGATCAAAGGTAGAAGACAAATTGGAAGGCTAACTCCAAAACAATGTGATGACGACACGTGGCAACTGGGCGATGATTGAAGGTCAAAACTATGATTTCCTTAAGCAGTTGTGAAATGACGCCAATCGTTGATCTGAGGAGATCAAATCTAGACCATCAATTGCCCAATTGGAGGTCAAGCATGAAAATTTGCACAAAGATGGCGAAACAATGATGGCCATCGATCTACAGGATCAAATCGCAATCGTACATCACCTAATCGAAGTACACAATTGAAAATCTTTGATAAGCAGTGATCCAACACCAGCCATTGATATAGGGAGCACTGATCAGAGTTGTTAATCGATATGTCAGGGGTGCATATCGAAAGTTCACGAGGTAGCTCGAAACAACAATGGTCAATGATTTGCAAGGCACAATATCAATCGTTGATTTGTGTGGACCAATGGAATGGTGCCACGTGGTAGCATATAAGTAGGATAGAATTAATATTGAAAATTCAAACTTAAATAAATGTGCAAAATATTTAAATTTGAAATTTTTTATTTTGCATGGGCATGTATATTGCTAAAGAAGGCAAAGATGGTTTTTCACCCATATCGTTTAATCCCGGTCTTGTTTTTCATGTCAATTGATCTGTCGAAAAGCTCCTCAGAGAGCTACGCAATGGTGGTGGATTTGGGAAGAATTTATGCAAAACTAGGAAGTTGTTTGTGATTGAGTTTCAATGTTTGCACATGGTTTACAAAGGGAATGCTAATACACAAGGCAATGGTGATGTTGGAAATGATTTGATCATCCTATGATGACAATTTCTATTAGATTATGTCAGTGGTATATGCTCCAATACTCTCCCATGATGAATTGTTGAAATGAATTGGTTTATGCACATAAATATGACTCCAAGCCCAAGGATTGGAAGGACAAACCAGGTATCCCTCATGATGTTGATTTTGACACATGATAGTGGATCTTTATGCAAAATGCATTCTCTTATTCTCTAGAAAATGAAATTCTCCTATGTGGTGCATGTGATGCATCCTTCATCATGGTTAGATGCTTCCTTGGGTGTTCTAATCTACTACCATTTGTTGCAATGCTTCTCACTTGATTAAAGATGGATTCCTTCTCCTCCAAGCCAACCATGCAGTTGCTCCTACATATTGATGAAGCTTGCCTTCATTTTGATTTTTTTTGCCAAATCAGGTATGCACTAGTCTGTATTGTGTCTTTCATATTTTGTTTCTCTTTAGTGATTGTAGGTAATTTTTTTGGGTGTTTGTATCTTTCATGTTGTGTAAGGAGTTGCAACAGACAATGGAGCTCAAAGGGAGCATTCAATCTGAAAAGAGTGATGTTATGGGTTGTTGAAACCATAGTTTGCATGATCATCGAGTGGGAGAGTAGTCGTCGAGTTTACCAAAACCCAGTAATCGCCACTCAAAATCGCAGGTATTTTTATTACTCGAGCAAGTACTTGCAAGTGATCGCATGTATTGTGTCGATACTCGTTGAGGCTCGAGTGCTAGCTCTTGCATCCAGAACACGTCCAAACACCTGGAAACGCGTCTAGAATGTTGGGAATATGCGGAAAAAGCACAAAATTTTGTCTTATAAAAGCATACACATCCCGACAATGGAATCACACAGCGTTTGGAGCATTTGTAGCGAATTAAAGAGAGCAAATTTGAGCAAACTTGATTTCCATGTTAGTTCATTTGTTTGTTTTTTTCAAGCATGTAAATTTTTTGTAATTTATTTGTAAACATGTTTGACAAATTTACATGCATTTCATTCAATTCCATAATTGTTATTCACGATTTATGCATGGTTTTCAACTTTTCGTGATTTTTGAATTAAATTGTTGTTTTTATTGTTAATGTAAAAATTATGGTTTATGTTTCTTGTAGATGTCGTTTTAAATGTTTGTAATATTTTGTCGTAACTCATATGCATAAGCTCTGGGATTTAGTGTTTAAATTTACAAGTTTACGATATAAGGTTTTTTTTTTAAATGTTGTATTTTAATTTTCTTTAACATTTTTATTTTTTATTTATATTAATGTTGTTTTGAACTTGCTGCAGATTTACCGTTAGTATATAATGGCATCCAACACTGTATCAAAGTCAGAATCAGTTAGTGATAGCCATTCGGATCCCTCTAATGCTCGCATCGTTGCTTGGAAGTATGCCATAAGGTTGGAACATCTCTGACGACTACAATTTGTATGTTTTGCTCGAAGAAGGTTTATGGAGGCATCAATCACTTCAGGTACCATCTTGTATGCATTCTTTACCGTGATGTCGCACCTTGTCCCAGTGTAACAGAATAGGCAAAACGAGAGAGAGCTGCAGAGCTTGCATTGTTGGATGAAAAGAAATTAGAGAGGGCAAGGATGCAAATGTCAGATTTGATCACATTTGAGAATTAATTAAATGAAGGTGGAGCAATCAACTCCACCAACCCATCCATGCAACGAGGTCTTACCTTAACCCCAAGTTTTTCTACTCTGATGGCTTCACAAATGGTAATGTGGAGGTTATGGAGGGCCTCTCAACATGCATTCAGAGTATGACACCTGACGTTAAGGTGAGAGACCTCATTATTTTAGAGTTGCAGAACTACAAGACTAAGGGGAGGCTCTTTTCTTTAACACTACCTATCCGAGGAAGAACCACGCAATCACTAGGTAATAAAAAATGAAGTATTTACTTGTACCTTACAAGTTACAAATTTACAATTACTATTAACATAATTGTTTACAAACTTTTGAATATCTTGTTTGCAAGTTCCTGGTGGAAAGATTTGGGTGGAAATACCCCAAATCTTCAAAAGCTAGCCCTCTGCATTTTAGCTCAACCATGTCGCGCATCTAGATGTGAGTGCGACTGGAGTTTGTTTGACGTCATTCACACAAAGAAGCGCAACAATTTGAGTCAAAATCACCTCAACAACCTGGTTTTTTTGCAAATCAACCTTCGGCATCGCACAAAAAAGGTGAACACATCATAGGAGCCTATCAATCTAGATGAGATCAATACCTATAGTGATTGGACTAGCTAGGACGAGGAGACCCCCTTGTTCATAGAGGAGATTGTTGATTTTGAGAGGCAAGCTTTGGAGAAATATTGCATTTGCCCAAGTTTGATCCCACATTGAGACCACTCATAGATGTTGAGCCTAGTCTTGAACCTACTTTGAGTTGCCCTACTAATGTTGATGAAATATTACATTTGCGCAAGTTTGATCCCTCGCCTACATGATGGGCAGATGAGCCATATTTTGAATTCCGTAACGTTGTTGGTCATTGGGCCAAGGATTGTCGTGCATATCGAAGATTCTTAACATAACAGTAGGCATCAGGTGCCACCCCTAATGCAGATAGTCAACCTCCATAGTCAACTACTCCTAAACGCATTTGTTGTTTTCTGGGCACAAACACACACACCTCTACTCATCAACAACATCGACAATATATTGATGTGCTTCGTCCAAAAACCATATAGTCTCCTACTGATAAGAACCTTCCTCCACCTAAGATACTTCTAGAATATATCCTTAAGCATGGGGGATGTTTATTGCCTTTGGTATCAGTGTGCTACACATCACATAGACAGGGGCAGAGTACTGCAGTAGCATTTTCGTGATTTCTCATGGCCTACACCATCACCTTCTCAACAACATACTCAAGGTCATTCGCGGGCAAAGGCTCAACCTTCCCTGCAACCGACATCATTCCAAAGAGCTAAAGATATTAGTCACATTGCAGTACAATGTAATGTCCCCACTTTAGCAGTTGTTCAGCGGTGTGATTGTTAGCCTAGTTCTGCGTGGTCCCATAGGCTAACAAAGGGTTCAGTGGGATCCTGAGATGTTTTGGCCTAGTCATTTCCAGTTTGGGCCAGAACGGAGTTGATTTACATGGTTTCAAGCAAACTTACTATTTTTAGTAAGTCAACAAGGCATGGACAATCTCAGAATTAGTGATTGGATTTGATGCTCCTCGATGAGAGCTTTCCGACGAGCTATCATTCGTGTTATTCTGAGCTGGATTACTATTTTATTTTAATGCATGAAGTTTATTAAAGTAACATTTAAATTAAATGTTAAAATATTAAAGTGTTACTTTAATGTTATTTTGTTGGGTTACATGTTTGAGAAGGGGATGCCCAAGGGAGACATAAGGCATTATTTTATATTATTATATTTTAAAAACACTTTATCCCACATTGCTTGTGAAAAGTGGGTTGACCCTATGAGGAGGAAATAAAAGGAGAGCCTATGGCCATTGTGAGGCATGCTTGATGAGTGGAAGAATTGATGCACTTGCAGTTTGCAGTTTGTATTGGGCATTTGGGGACGTCTTCCTCATTTGAATCACTCTAGACATCAATCCTTGGGATTGGTCTTTAAAGTCTACATTTCAGCTTCATTATTATTGCAATTGTGGGGGTTTTTGCTGGCCGCGTTACTGTAGCAACCGCGATACTGTAGCAGCCGTGACACTGTAGCAACGGTGTTACTGTAGCAGCCGCGACACTGTTACAACCGCATTACTGTAGCAGCTGCGACACTATAGCAGCGGCACTATTCACAAGTACTATTCATAAGGATTGAAAACAATTGCTGAACTTTGATGTTAATAATGATGGAATAATTAGTGAGTTCAAAAATCTGCCATGTAATTGATTTGTAATTTTGAAAATACATCTTCAGCAATAGTTCAATTTTCAGTTTGCAAATTATTGTAGTTTCTTTCTTGTACATGTGTGATTTCAAAGCTATGCAAAAAAACAAAAAGAAAACAAACAAACAAACAAACAAACAAATGATCATTTCCGAAGTCATAAGGGATTTAAAACATTAAACGAAAAAATAAGGAGTTGGATGCCATCTGTTTGACAAAATTCCTATCAGCAATTGGTTTTATTTTTGGGGGCATTCAGGGGTGTCCATTACAGTGGTATCAGAGCTTGTTTTCCTGTCATCCTGTGAGTTTTCATGCATCCGGCACATCAGTATTACTTGAGGAGAAACAGGGCAAACCAAAACTTACATAATCCCCCAGAGATTGAAGAGGAGGGTGACCCTTTTTCAGCACCAGCTATGGGTGACAAAGATGGGGAAAGGGGAGAACCTAGCACTAGGGAGATGCTCAGTGATCTTGCCAGGGGTCAGAGGGAGCTACAGGCTACATTGTAGCAGATGACTATAGCAATTACACAACACTTGACTAGAGCAGATCAAGGCAATAATGCCAACCAAGGTAATAATGCTAGCCAAGTAGGTGGACAGGGTAATGGACGTAATGGAGATGCATCGGTTAATAGAGGGACCAAGACACATGCTAGAGCAGGTTTTTCTACTACAGACCCCTCATGCCACAGTTTCAGGGTAATGTTGGTCCTACACAGTAGGGGATTCAGGATATGATTATAGATGATTGGAGGAATTCTAGCCCGGAGTTACAAGCTGAGATGACATTCAGGGAATATATGGATGTTAGACTCAAGCATATGCCCATAAGAGGAAATAGGCAACAAAATTATGAGATGAGGAAGAAGTTGGGGAAGTTGTTTATTCCATACTATGATGGTACAGAGAAGACTTTAGCACGAACATGGGTTCAGAAATTAGACACTTATTTCCAGCTTAATCCCATGCCTGAGGAGGATGCGATTAAGTATTCTGCATTGCACCTGGATGGGAGTGCCTACGAGTGGTGGCACCACGGTATGGTCACACTTGGCCATAACCAGATAGATACCTATGCAAAGTTTACTGAGAGACTCATTGACAGATTTGACACGAAGGATCCTGAACTTCATTTTAAGGAGTTAGCGCAGCTTAGACAGTGGGGCTCTGTAGATGGCTACATTTCAGATTTTCAAAGGCTTTCAGTGTTGGTGACAGACATATCAGAGAGAAGGTTGATAGTGTTGTTCATGGATGGACTTTCAGACCCCCTTCGTGGTTGGGTGAAGGGACATGATCCTCCCACTCTGCAAGATGCTATCAGGAAGGCTAGAGACTTAGCGCCTTCTGCTTACAGGAGCAAGTTCACTTCAAAGGACTCTCATTTTAAGAAGGATAAGGACAAGAAGCCAATGCATAAAGACGTACAGCCAGAAAAGGGAGAGTCAAAGAAGTTGGACAGCGAGTCACTGAATGAGTTAAGAAAGAAAAACTTTGTTTTCAGTATAGGGAGCCGTGGGATTTATCTCACAAGTGTCCTTTGAAGGCTAAAGCCAAGCAGATGGTGTACTTTTCAGCTGAGGAGTCATAGTCACAGGATGAGGGGCAACAATCTGATTCTGAGTCTAGTCAAGAGAGCAATGCTTCCGAGGAGAGTTCAGGGGATGAGAAATCCCTAGCCAGGTTGACAGGAGCCCAAAAGGCAATTACCTTTAAGGTGCGTGGTACGATACAGGGACAGAAGGTGATTGCATTGATTGATACAAGGGCCACTCACAATTTTATAGATGCATAGCTAGTGGCTAAGAGGGGTTGGAAAATGGAGGAGCATTCTGGATTTAGAGTTATGGTGGCTAATGACCAAAAATTAGTGTGCACGCAGAAGATTTCAAATCTTCGCATTAGATTGGGTGATGAATATGAGTTACAAAATGAGTTTTATGTTGTAGACATGGGAAATTATGACGTCATCTTGGGTATGACATGGATGGCAACACTAGTTGAGTTCACTCTCAACATGGAGAGGGTGGAGATGAGATTCCAGCACGAGGGCAAAACAGTGGTGCTTAGGGGATTGTCAGATAGTGGTTGCAGGATGGTCTCCTTGAGGAGGATGGAAAGGCTTTTCAGGTATAATGATGTTGAGTGGGCAGCAGAGTGTTTGATCATGCCAGCATCACTGGAACCACAAGTTAAGAGTCATCCATGTGACATTCAGGGCATTATTGACAGACATGCCAAAGTATTTGGTAGCATACCCCATGGAGTTCCCCCTGATAGAGGGATAGAGCATGTCATAGAGCTTGAGGAGGGGGCTAAGCCCGTTATCATCACTCCCTATCGTCACCCAAAGAAACATAAGGATGAGATAGAGAAGGCAATTAAGGAGTTGTTGGAGATGGGGCATATCAAGCCTAGTAAGAGCCCTTTTGCTTCGGCAGTAGTGTTGGTAAAAAAGAAGGATGGGACGATGCGCATGTGCATTGATTACAGGGCATTAAATAAGAAGACAATTAAGAACAGGTATCCCATTCTGCGGATAGATGAGCTGATTGATGAGTTACATGGTGCACGCTTCTTTTTGAAGATTGATTTGCGGTCAGGGTATCATCAAATCAGGATGAGGAGGAAGGACATTGAGAAGACAGCTTTTCGGTGTCACTATGACCACTTCGAGTTTCTAGTTATGCCATTTGGGCTAACCAATGCCCCTGCTACTTTTCAGAGTTGCATGAATGAAGTGTTCAGGGGTCAACTTAGGAGATTTGTCTTGATTTTCTTTGATGACATCTTGATCTTCAGTAAGACTTGGGAGGAGCATTTGCATCATTTGGAGGAGGTGTTATCTATCCTAGAGAGAGAGTCCTTGTATGCCAAGGAGTCTAAGAGTGAGTTTGGTATGACAGACTTACTATACCTTGGGCACATTATCAGTGCAGATGGAGATCAGGTAGATCCCGAAAAGATTAGAGCTATTGTTGATTGGCCTACTCCTACAAACCTCACACAACTTAAGGGTCTTTTTGGTCTTTGCGTATTTTACAAGAGGTTTGTTAAGGGGTTTTCACAGACAGCAACGCCTTTGACAGATCTCACTAAGAAAGGGGCCTTTATATGGACAGGGATAGCTCAGAGGTGTTTTGATCACTTCAAGCAAGTGATGTCTTCTTGTCCAGTGCTAGCTCTACCAGATTTCACGAAGCCATTTGAGCTTCATTGCGATGCATCGGGAGATGGGATTGGGGCAGTCTTGATGCTGGAGAGGCATCCCATTGCTTTTGAGAGTAGGAAGCTCTGTGGAGTGGAGAGGAGCTATTCCATCTATGACCGGGAGATGTTGGCCATTATGCATGCATTGGCCAAATTCAGATCTTACTTGGTCGGAGGGAGATTTGTGATCAAGACTGATCACAATAGTATCAAGTACTTCATGAGCCAACGTGATCTCAATGATAGACAGCAGAAGTGGATCACCAAATTGCAGGCTTATGACTTTGACATTGAGTTTGTCAAAGGGAAGAAGAATGTGGTGGCGGATGTGTTATCCAGGAGGCCTCATATTTGTGCTCTAGTTGAGATTACAGGAGATTGGAGGGATAAGATTGCAGCAGAATATGTAGGAGACACTTGGGATATTCCAGGTTGATTGCAAGCACCATACAAGATGACCGTTATGTGGTGATGGATGGACTGATCAGATTTCAGGATAGGATCTATTTGGTTCCTTCATCACATTTTAGGGAGGTGGTATTGAGCATTTCATGATGCGCCTACAGCTGGGCACCCAGGAGTCTTCAAGACTTACAGGCAAGTCCGTGAGAGATTCACATGGAGGGGACTCAAGGATGATGTTCAGAGGCATGTCAGAGAGTGTGCAGTTTGTCAACAGAATAAGGGGGAGCACACATATCCTGCAGGTTTGTTACAGCCTTTGCCCATTCCAGATAGCAAATGGGAAAGTATTTCCATGGACTTCATCATTGGGTTACCACGAGTATAAGGGAGAGATTGCATCTATGTAGTGGTTGACCGGTTGACGAAGTTTGCTCACTTCTTCGCTATTCCGTCCACTTACACAGTAGCACAGGTGGCAGATCTTTTCTTCAGAGAGATATTCAGGTTACATGGGCTGCCTAGATTCATTGACAATGACCGTGATAGTAAATTTATGAGCGTTTTTTGGCAGGAGTTGTTTAGGTTGTGCGGCACAGATCTTACACCCAGCACTAGTTATCATCCGCAGACAAATGGGCAGACGGAGATTGTGAATAAATGGGTGGAGGGATATTTGAGGAATTATGTGAATACATAGCAAAGGGCTTGGGTCAGATGGTTGCATATGGGAGAGTACTGTTATAACACTACTTATCATATGTCCATTAGGATGACTCCTTTCATGGCACTATATGGTTATGAAGCACCTAGCTTCATAGATTTGGTTTTGGGGGACAGCAGAGTGCCCAAAGCCAAAGACTTATTGCAGGATAGTCAGGATATCCTGAGAGCGCTCAAGCAGAATATACAACAGGCCCATAATCAGCAAAAATTGTATGTTGATCAGCATCGGATAGAGCACAGCTTTGAAGTAGGGGATATGGTTTACTTGAGGCTACAACCATACAGACAGTCATCACTTAAGAAAAGCGGAGCAGAGAAACTGAAGCCTAGATTTTATGGTCCCTATAGAGTGATTCGCAGAGTGGGCCAGGTTGCCTATGAGATTGAGCTTCCGGAGAGCAGTCGAGTGCATAATGTGTTTCATGTGTCGAGGCTTAAGAAAGCCATTGGTTAGAGAGTTGTGCCTTCTGCAGAATTGCCACCCTTGGATGAGGAGGGGAAGCTTATATTGGTTCCTGAGGCTATTCTGGACACCAGGGAGAGGACTCTTCAGAACAGGGTAGTCAAGGAGTATTTAGTCAGATGGAAGGACTTGCCAGAGGAGGACGCTACTTGGGAGAGTGAGCAGGTGTTACAGGAGGCAGGACTGAGATTGCTTGAGGACAAGCAATTTCAAGGGGGGCGGACTGTAATGTCCCCACTTTAGCAGTTGTTCAGTTGTGTGACTGTTAGCCTAGTTTTGCGTGGTCCCATAGGCTAACAAAGGGTTCAATGGGATTCTGAGATGTTTTGGTCTGGTCATTTCTAGTTTGGCCCAGAACGAAGTTGATTTACATGGTTTCAGGCAAACTTACTATTTTTAGTAAGTCAACAGGGCATGGACAATCTCAGAATTAGTGATTGGATTTGATGCTCCTCGATGAGAGCTTTCCGACGAGCTATCATTCGTGTTATTCTGAGCTAGATTACTATTTTATTTTAATCCCTGAAGTTTATTAATGTAACATTTAAATTAAATGTTGAAATATTAAAGTGTTACTTTAATGTTATTTTGTTGCGTTACATGTTTGAGAAGGGGATGCCCAAGGGAGACATAAGGTGTTATTTTATATTATTATATTTTAAAAACACTTTATCCCACATTGCTTGTGAAAAATGGGTCGACCCTATGAGGAGGAAATAAAAGGAGACCCTGTGGCCATTGTGAGGCATGCTTGATGAGAAGAATTGATGCACTTGCAGTTTGCAGTTTGTATTGGGCATTTGGGGACGTCTTCCTCATTTGTATCACTCTAGACATCAATCCTTGGGATTGGTTTTTGGAGTTTACATTTCAGCTTCATTATTATTGCAGTTGTGAGGGTTTTTGTTGGCCGCATCACTGTAGCAGCCGCGACACTGTAGCAACCGCGTACCTGTAGTAGTCGTGACACTGTAGCAACCGTGTGTACTGTAGCAACCGTGCACTGTAGCAACCGTGTTACTGTAGCAGTCGTGACACTGTAGCAACAGCACTATTCACGAGTATTATTCATAAGGATTGAAAACAATTGCTGAACTTTGATGTTAATAATGATAGAATAATTAGTGAGTTAAAAAATCTGCCATGTAATTGATTTGTAATTCTGAAAATACATTTTCAGCAGTAGTTCAATTTTCAGTTTGCAAATTATTGTAGTTTCTTTTTTGTACATGTGTGATTTCAAAGCTATGCAAAAAAATACAAAAAAAACAAACAAACAAATGATCATTTCCAGAGTCATAAGGAATTTAAAACATTAAACGAAGAAATAAGGAGTTGGATGCCATCTGTTTGACAAAATTCCTATCAGCAATTGGTTTTATTTTTGTGGGCATTCAGGGGTGTCCATTACATACAAGTTCCTCCAAGCGATTACCCTTCACAATAGGTGTCATGCGATCATCCTTCTTCTAGCATACCTACTTTCTACATAGAGACCATGCATCAGGAAGTCTTCACACAACTCTCTGCGAAGATAGACGAGACTATGATTAAAGTCAGATTTTAGCTAAAACACGATTTATCCGATGTTATTTATGACATATGTCGTGAAATATATCAACATTTGTGAACACATTGTTGTGTTATATCATATTATTATTCATATTTTCATTAATTGGATTTAATATTTACATTTTACCATAGCATTTGTAATGCATTGGTTATCTTTTGCTCTCATGATTCTTCCCCTTAATTTTTGTAATATACTTTATGCATTTATGATCTTTTGTTTTACAAACTTTGCTTTCTAATTAAATCATTTTCCAAAGTCAACTCTTTCTCTATGATTCATTTATATTTGGCAACCATTTATTTTCCCCTATCTTGGGATGATTTTTCCTTACATTCATGCTTGTGTCAACTCATTCAATGAATAGTATAGTTATTTATGTGACATGGCTATTATACCACACCCAACACTATCATATTCCCCTTGTGATCAGCATATTCATCATTATACCATTTCTTACACAAACAAATCTCTTACAATCCTCATTCATCCCTTATCATTCGTGCATTTAAAAGAACACATAGGTTAATCTTGAGATTGCACATTTACTTGTAGGCAAATCTAAGAATCTCTAAAGACAAAATAGTCTTTAGGTTCTCTTCTCTAGCCAAGTGTAAGTTCTCTTGTGATAGTCATTTTTAGCATCCATGCTTGGTTTTTCGAATCCGTATGGAGAAGAAACAGAAAAAGTTAAAAGAGTTAAAAGTCATATAATACAACAAAAGGTAATGATTAAAAGGCAAATATAATCTTAAAAGTCAGATTACACCAAAAGATGTCATGTCCCCTTTTTCAAATAAAGTAAAAAATAAAAAAGTTGATATTTTAAGTTGTCTAAGTGACTTACTTTTTATTTTATTAAAAAGTGACATCTTAATATTACTTTATTATTATTAGAAATAAAAGAAATGGGTGAGAAAAGGGAAAAGTGAACATAAAAGAAAAAGTAAAAAGTAAAACCCTAAACCTAAAAGTGTAACCATAACCCTAAAAGTGACAATTGATTCTATATATTGAGAATTCTCTCTCATTTGTATCCATTCAAGTTTATGATCAATATATTTTCTCAATTTGTTGAGCTTCATAGTTCTTCAAATTTTTCAACATAAGGACAACCCTTATTGGTTGAAGACGATTGTGGGGACGAAAACCTCCATCTTCCATAATTCAGGATCTGAGGATGAAAACCCTCACAAATCCTTTGAGGTGATTCTATACAGGGATCACAATTGTGCAGACAAATCAAGGTATTTTCATATTTCAATTGGCTGCAAAGTACTATCAATTTTCAAAAATTGAGAGTTTATTGGATCAACAGATTAAGGCTTTATGTTGTATAAAGGGTTGTCGTGCCCTAGAAAAGGCTGCCATACCTTTTGAAGATTGTTGCGCCTCAAATCACAATCGTTGGGGACTATTGTGCAAGCTTTGGTTAGGGGTTACAGTGGCATCCACTTTGTCAGCCACCGATCTTTCCATTCCAACGATTGCATGTTTTTGGAAGTCATTCATAGCCAGCCGATCTTTCCATTCCAGCGATTGCATGTTCTTCTAACTCATTCACAGCCAACCGTACCTTCATTTACAGTTATCATAACATTAAAACCAGTCAAGTTGTGCCATCCAGCGCTACTCTTGTGAGTGTTATGTTGTTAGATATTGATAATAAACTAGGGTTCATATCAAATAAGAGGATTCTTTGTTGTTGATGATCAATTTGTGTAAACATGCATATTTTCCACTCAATATAAAAAAAAAATTCAATAAGGTTTTCGACTGGGGCTTCAATACCTTATGTTGCATGTGTTGTTTAGTATTTTGTTTATATTCCAGAGTTGAAAAGGAATCACAGTAAATTCTAGAATTCATAAAATTTCCCAAAAGTGATATTATAATGGTATCAGAGTTTTGCTCTTCCCAGCGTGTTGGGAAGAATTGATATTTTACAAATACTATCTGATGCATAACTTGTGAATCATGGAGTTAATGAGTAAAGATGATTTGAGAATAAAGCTTTACAGAGCAAGGAAAAAACTTGAGCAGTTGCCTCATTCAAACAATGTTCTACTCAGTATTTTGAAGGAAGTGCAAACTATTTGTCCATGATAAGACAGTCAAATTCCAAGTGTGTTATAGGCAGTGAATCCATCGATAACTAATTTGGCTAAGCCCAAGCTTTTGAGACACCCAAATCCAGATGTGAGACTTGTAGTTATCACTTGTATTAGTGAAATTACAAGATAACAGCTCTTGAAAAGCCATACAACAACACCATGAGGGAAATATTTCAATTGATTGAGGAAATCTTTTGAGGTATGGATAAAATCAAAAGTTCTTACTTTGCTAAGAGGGTTATAATTTTAGAAACTGTTGCAAAAGTCAGATCTTGTGTTCTAATGTTAGATCTTGAATGTGATGATCTTATTCTCCAAATGTTTGAACATTTATTTCCTATTGTTCATAAGAATCATGCAGAAAATATTGTTGCCTCAATGCAAACAATTGTGACATTGATTTTAAATGAGAGTGACAATATCTTCCAACCGCTCCTATCAGTTTTATTGACTAAGAAAGGACATGTGAGAAGTTTCACCAGCAGCCCGTGCACTGGCTAAAATGTGGTTGATCAATGTGAAGAAAAGTTGAAACTATACTTAACAAAAATGATCGCTGAACTGAACAAGAACTCTCAAAAAGATAGCAGCAAAAATGATCTTAGAAGACAAGAACTTTGCTTCTCATACAAAGAACCTTTGGCGCCAAACTACAGTTGTCTAGGCAAAGGACATGTAGAAGTGTTGTCAGAGGAAGAATCAGAAAAAATATTAGATGCAGCAAAATCTCAAAGGGTTGAGGAAGCAGAAATTGATGAAAAATCAGCAACATCAAAGTTAGTTGAATTACAACAGTTCAGCGAAGAGCAAACAAAGAAAGTAGAGCAGAGGATTGAAGAGCTACAACTTTTGATAACAAAAGAGAAAAAGGGAAAGTCAAAACCCCAAAAGATTGCTAAGGAAGAAATCAAGAAGCAAGAAGAACAATCAAATTCAGAGCCACAAAACATCATCGAGCAAGAACAGGAGGGATCCAACATGCAGGGTGAGGGTAAAGATCCTTTGATAGTAGAAAATATTTTATTGACTTATAATGATTGCATGTATATCAATGAAGTCAACGAGAAAAAGGCATCACTAGTTGAATGCAAAGAGCCGAAGATGGAAATAGATGTGCCAATCCTAAGCTACCCAGCGATCTTCCAAAAGGTAAGCCATTGTCGTATATGATTGAATCTCAGGATAGCCATGTTGATAAGCATGAAATTGAGGAGAATGTTAATCCTAACTCAAAAAATTTGAGTCACAAGGATGAAGGTGTTGAGGCTATCTCAACAATTTCTAATTCAGCAAAGGAAGATGAACACTTTGATTACAGCCCAAGATATATTAAGGATGGTCATATTTCAGAATTGTTGCTTCATACTATGTCAATACAAGATTCTTGTCATCATGAAAAGTATGCTAAAAATGGTGATAGGGTCAAGGATACAACTTGCAACATAGGGCATATAGATTCTTTGATTCAAATTCAAAATTGTTTACATATGGGATACGGGTGATGTTTTGAAATACAAGGATAAAGGCTTTGATGAAATCAATATTAATATTTCTAGTGAATTCTTCATCCCATGCATTTGGATAGAAAGGAAGATCGTGAGGAATCATATACAGTATGTTGTGCATTCTAACGAAGTTGTGGAGGATCAATGCTCATGATTCATATATAACTCCTTGGAGCCAAGCTTTACACTTGAAGACAAGGTTATAGATGATGACGTAACGGGGATAATCACAATAGGATGCTTGATGCTGGATGATGGTAAGTAGAATGGGTGTCATTTTGATGTTCAAGATTTTATGACTAAGCATGGTGTGGTGTTTTTGGAATCAAGCTACATACGGGTTTGCCACCCTTGGATGTGTGAAGGAGAACTCATGAAAGATGAGATACTACAAGATAGCTTCACCATTCCTTGCATCATGAAGGCACAAAAACTTGTAAGCACTTGGGGTAGACACAAGGTGTGCAATGACTCATATGACAGAGGTTTAGGTGAGATATCTTCTCATGATGATATTTCATCTACTTTGGATCAACTTTGCATGGTGTTTGATTTTGCACTTCCGAGCCGAGATTACCCTTGAGTAAAGAGTATCATCAAAAGTTGAGGAATTGTGTTGGGTATTCCTTCCTATTGAGGAAGTTATAAGCACCACAAGATCTCAAGGGGAAATTCACATGAATACCAGAGTAGCACAGCATAAGCATGGTGAAGTAACTCCAAACTTGGGTATTTGTGCAAAGGATCACCAACAAGACATGAAGGGAATGTGTGGTGATGGGTTACTACCGTCAAGTGATAGAGGAAACATACCTCGAACAGATATGAACCAAATTGCCACCATTAATGCTGCTGTCATCACCACTATCAGCCACCAAATTATTTCAGTTGCACTCATACAAGTGGATATGCAATTTTACAACAGTTGTGCCAGTGTCATGTTGCCGGTTTTGATGATTTCAGATCGCGAGCTGTTGTTTTCAGTCATGAACAGCTGCAAGTTCGCACATTTTAAAGGGGTCCTATCACTGGATGATATGGGCAGATGGTCTCAGCTAAAGGGCAAAAGTTGTGTTGAGAATGCAAGCAATGAAGAAGAGTTGAACATGTCTATGAGGCATGAAAAAGCGGTTAAAAGAGAGTTTGTGGGAACTCTTGATTCCCTAAATGTGTTTGTTCAATGTGCAGGTCCAGCAATGGAGAAGACGGTAAAGAAGAAGAAAAAGTGTGGTTGAGTCCAACATGCTCATTTGTATGAGAAGCAAAGTGAACAAGTGGTACAAGAGGATAATATGGCAATGATGGTTGAAGAGCTGGTTGGTAATGATATAACAGCAATAGAAGATTGTCTTCAAGTCATCATGGAGTTAAAAAACAGTGGGAAAGTGATGGTAGAAGAATGTTCTCAAGAGGACATACAAGATGAATTCCATTTGCAACAGCTAGAAGTGGGAGAGAAGACTCACAAGATCAAGTGAAAGAGATTGGCAAGAAGAAGACCTTCTCAATAGGACAACGGTTGATGGAGAAGGCTATGCATCAAATTTCCATATTGAGAGATGGATAGAGAGCAGATTGGGTGATGGAAAAGTTCAGAACTTGGAAAGAGGGATTGGTCCAAAGAGCATTTCGACAAGGAGAGATGAACATTGTCATCCATCTGGTATAGAGACAAGCAAGGAGATAGAGATGGTTGACTTGTTTCTACCGAGACGAATGAAGAATGAAGGTGGTGTTGCATATGTGGGAGCAGCCAAGATAGGTATTAAAAGACTCTTTTGAGTCAAGGTATGCATTGTTCTCATATGGACAAGGAGAGTGCAAGATTCATTGCACATGGCATGGTTGTGGTGAAGGGAGGAGATAGCAATCAACCTAGAGCTTATATGAAGAGGATGAGAATGAAAAAAGACAAGGATGAGATGAAGCAGCTAAGTTTGTTATCAGCCCAACCATGTGGAGAAGAAGATGATGTTGCAGCAGAGGTAGAGGAGTTGCTTGACATAACAATGAGGACAGCGAAATATAAGGAGATGAAAACTATCCTAAAGGTAGTATTAGAGGCTATGGGTAATCATTTGGATACCTTCTTGTATGTTGAGTCTACTAAGGTAATATTGGAGATGAGAGAAGAGTTGAGCCTCGATGGATATGATTGGTTCAAAGCCAATGGAGGTTGGAGCAACAATGATGGTGAAGGCATTTGGTGGAGGGGGTCATACGAAGATGGGTTTCAGCCCACAAGAGGATGGAGAAAAGAGGATAAGCCTTTGGCAAAGGAGGACGGACTATGGTGGGTCTACCACAAAAGGAAGGGTACAGAAAAATGAAAAAAATAAAACATAATTGAAACCATAAGAGGGAGCTGAAAATGGAAGAGAAAGAGAGACAATTAGCTTAAGTACTTGGTTTGTTGGAAGGGAACACCATGGCCATTATGCTTCGTGGTCACAAGATTGGTTTTCACTTATTCCATCCATGTGAGCAAGAGTTCATATTTTAAAAACCTCGAGTGTTTGATGTAGTAGCATCCAAGGGTTCATACAATCTTGAATCAACTAAAAACAAAATGGCGTGTGTATATGTTATCTTGTTTGTGTTTTTGTCATTTTTGACATGATGAAGATGATCCAAGGGAATATCAATACTCCTACACTTCAGTAGCATCAAGCACATTAGATAAGGATCAGCTTTAGATAGTTACATTGGTTACAAACAAGTTGAATCTCTCAACCATTGGTACAATCCGAGATGTCACTACGTGCATTGAAGGGCTAAAATAGATAGGTTGTGGGGCAAAGGCAAAAAGGTCATCAAGAACTTCCTTAAACCTAAATCTCATTGATATTTGGTTTCCTCTAGAAAAGTAGTGCAATTTCAAAAAAAATTGTCTCAATACGAGTCTGTATGCAAAAGTTATAGCCTCTGAAAGTTGGCAGTTTTTCATAGTGATGAAACCGTCGATCTACATACCACAGCGGTTTCATTTGTCATTGGAGTTCCATTTGAGTCAACGGTGGTTTTGCCTACAAATTGCGGCGATGCTGACATGCGTGGAGTTAAAACAAAAGTAACGACCTAGAATTGAAAACGATTGAATCTTGAGCATTTCCAAGGCATCAAGGAAGGTGAAGAGACATAGTAGAAGGCAAAGGAATGTCAAGAAAGATCTGAATTGGGTAAAGAAGTGAGTTACATCACTCAAGAGAGTTCCAAGTGAGGAGAAGTGAACTCCAAGAAAGAAAAAAGGGAGTTGAATGTGAACCACTCCATGAGAGACTGGAAATGTATGTTTTTCTTCACGTTTATATTTGAATAAGTCTATATAGGCATGTGTGAGAGTGTAAGAGAGAGTCTACATACATTTGTGAAGTTTTGAATATGAATTCATTGAAGATGTGTTGAGGTTTGTCAAGTCCATAGAGTGTGTTAATGTGTGTGTCAAGAGTTTGAGTGTCTAACATAGGTAAAGTTGGTCCTTAAATGGACCCCCTCTCTAGTGCTTGCATCACTAACCCCTCCCAACCATGGCATTTTCCTCCTCAACATACACATCTCGCTACAACCAACTCTCAAGCGGGATTTTAGTAAAAAACAATTGGGTATTATTATAAAACTAATAACTCAATGGTAATATTGTTACAATACCAAAAATCAAATATAAACCCAAGAATAATAGCTTAAAAACCTGAAGCAATCACAAGCAACAAGGTTGAGAGAGTGCAACACCAGCCAAGGTGCCTAAAATTAAGAACAAACGAGCTAAGATCTTTAAACACTAAGAAATATAGACGAATGAGATCATAGCTCAACAACAGTCCATCAATAACCAAATCAACAAGCTTATAGGCACAAGTTGTCAACGGGGAAAACCTTCCTTATTGTTTAGTTGGATGTATACATGAAAATTGAGAAGAGAAAGCTATACAAGCAAAGGAGCTCAACCTCTAACCTCATGGACTCCCAAGACTGATGATTCCCTCAAAACTCATTATTCATGGCACTTTGGAATTAAGAGGATGTCAGTCTACACATTTATTAAATGACCCGAAATTATATTTTGGTCATTCCTTTCCAATTCAGCTATGGCTTGTCCAAAAGTTGTGTAAGGCCAAGAAAGGCCCATCTTGCTTCTACACAAGCTTTATTAGATAAGAACCTCACGCAAAGAGGAAAATCCTTAGACCTACAAAACGAAAAATTTGAATATCTCTATATGGGAGGAGTGAGCGGAGATATATAGAATATATGGGCACTTGACCCCATATAGATAGATAGAGGCGCCTAACCTTTCTAGAGAGTTGTTAGGTCGAGGGTGGCTATATAGATAGTTGGGCCCATATAGAGATAAGGGGTCCCTATATAGATATATAGGTAGTTCCCCCCCTCCTAGCCCAACCCTACCCTACCCTATAGTTCTATCTAGATATATATAGATCTAACTGGCCATCTAGAGGGCACGGGTCCCCTCTCTATATATAGGGTACTTGCCCACCCTTATATTTATGGGGCGGGCATGGGCCCCTATCTCTATATGGGGCATTCGCCCACCCTACCCCTATATATTTGGGGAGGGTGAGGCCCCCTGCTCTCTATATGGGGCACTCACCCACCTCTATATATCTATCTGGAAAGTGCACGGGGCATCTTGTCTAAACTAAATTGCAGTAGACCCCTCGGCCTCCAGAGCATATGCATAACCTAAATGCCATCAGGCAAGGGAGAACCTATATTCTCTCTTTATATAGTATATAGTATAGCCGATCTATACAGATAGGGCTTGCCCTTACAAAGCCCAACCCAACTTTATATGGATATAGCCACCCTCCATCATTGGAGGCCCTTTATTGTCATATATAGATATAGGGTGTCGACTAAATATAGCCGCCCTCAACCCCCTATAGTCGGCCCCTACGTATTTGTATATGATACTCTCTTGTTGTTTGAGCCCTTGGTTGGTGCTTATCTAAAGTAGCCCCTCATATGTTCGATTGGCGTTGGTGGAGGGGGCTACTAGATAGAGATTGTTGGAGTCCCTTGACCCAACCGTAGAGTGGGTCAAGCGCCAACTATCCATATATAGCCACCCTCGTCCCCAAATAGAGATTAGAGGTGGGGGAGGCCCTTCATGCCCCATACAGAGATAGGGGCCCTCGACCTCCTCCCCCACAACCTCAAGCATAGATGTTGTCAACACCCTCCCTTCTATATAGATGGGAGATGGGCCTGCCCCACCTCTTCCTATCTATATAGCCACCTGACTCTACATATATAGCCCCACCCCTACCCTATATATCTATCCATCTGGCTATCTAGAGGGGCCTTTCCATAGTAGCCCTCGACCTAGTAGCATGTTCTTCCTTGGCTATATTCTCCATACAATCCCTTGTTGGATTGCATTGCATCACTATAGTCTAGGCCGGTGATTGTCTGTGCCTATATATGGTAGGCAAGTGGGCAAGTAGGCAATGGACTGGACGGCATCGCTATAGATAAATAAGTATTATGAATATAGATTGGTTTGGAGCCAGACAACCCTGCTATCCAACGACCAACATTTATCGGATTCAGCTAGAGGCCAGTTGGCTTTTTACAATACCGGATTCGGCTAGGCTTTTTACCTACTATAATGGATTCGACTAGGATCATTGAAGCACTACTGCCTAACTACACTACCATTGGCCCAGGTAGATACATAGGGCCGAATTCCCACTAGCCCTAGCCAAATCTCTATATAGGGTCGAACTCCAACTAGCCCAAGCCAAATCTCTATATAGGCCTGAACTCCATATATATATTTGGCTCGAAACCATAGATACATAAAATATGAAATTATAAATGCTCAAAATTTTTTTCAAGTTCTTGCTTAAAGACAAAAAACAAAATTTCTAGGAATGATCTAATTTTCTTGGAAATGGAAAAGAAATACAATTATAGCACTATTGGGATATTAGATCCAGGGGATACACAAAAGAGAAGAGGATTTCTTGAGAGCATAGGCACTGGGGCAGGACAAGAATGTCTAATGTCATATGGTCGTCAAACTTTGGCAAGACACAATTTTCATAGACTTTATACAGTATGCACTAAACCACTTCTATAAAAACATACCTACTCTAGACTTAAGAGCCCATTTATGTCAGATAATTCAAGATTTTTAAAATCCTCCACTAACTAACAAAATTACACCCAATCAACATGAATATAAATATACATGACTATAAAAAATCTTGATGTACCTACAAAATGGTCCCGATGGACCCACAAAAATTCTAATGTACACACAAGGTGCCAATAACTAAAACCAAAGCTGACTATCTTTAAGAATCGTAACAGTTCCCCCTTGAATTCTTTTCTCAAAAGAAATTGCACTGCTAAATCCTCCAATGTTAAATCCTCCCACTAAATGATATATTCCAGTATTGCCTTATCCCTCAGCTTCTTCCCTAGAATGACCAAAATATGCTTTCGAATCAGAAAAAGATATCCTTAATCTTCTAGGAGAGGCAAGGAATTTGAAATTTCAACCGTTTTCCCTATAGCTTTATTTGAAATATCCCAAAAGGTGAATATTTTCTAAATTCTAGAATTTACTGAAAACACAATCAAAATTATTATTTTTCAGATTTATGACAGCAAACTCTAGCTGCAATAAACCTTCCAAAATTAGCATAAAAATAGGTCTAATTGAATGGCACAAGTAAGCAGACCAACAAGTAAGTTTTTTCTCCCCAAAAAAAGAGATTTATCTTTAAACCCTAGGCGCCACCAATAGAGATAAATATTGAATTAATTTCTGCCCTGGCCATGCTGAAAATAGAATCTTCCACTCCTCAATATAGCCCACTAATTATGAAAGATGTTTCACGAATTTATTATCCAATAAATATGCCAAATTTGTATTCAAATTTAGATCTGAAAATTAGGTGAAATGATGAATTCCTTCAAAGTAAATATGCTGGAAATATTCCCAAAATTTAGGGAATAAATATATAAAATTATATCAAATATTCTAGACCCAATGACCATCCAAATACCTCACAAAAATCAGAAAAAATAACAAAATTAATTATATAAAATCAAAATATGGTTTTGGCTTGAAACAAGCCCCAAAACCCACGAACCAGCTCCACAACCAAGTCGCCCTAACTGCAAACAGTCAATTACAGCAACAAATTCCACATAGCCCTCCAATGAGGGGTCTTCGACCTATCCAAGCAGCTCCCAAGGCTCCTAACCCTAGTCGCCCCTCTCCAAAAGCAAATCTTTTTTGTCTTTTCTAAATATTATGCTCAAATGCAGCCTCAAAATGAAGCTGCCCTAGATGAGAAATGAGGGTTTTCGTCCCCACTATTTTGCTTGAAGGTTTTCGTCTCCAAGTCAATAGCTCAAGCTTTTTCGTGCTCAAAACTGTAATTTCAAAATATAATCCAAGTTCAATGCTTTTATACTCCTTCCCCAAGTGAAGTGCCCAAATTGGAGGGAAATACCTTTTTGATTTTTTTTCCAATTATAAAAAGAATGTCTCTTATAATCCACTTAAGTGGATTGGATACCCATGACCCTCAAAAAGGCCCCAACTTAAATGAAATTATAACAATAAAGTGCTTTTTACAAGTGTTCTTAAGAAAACCAAATGTTTCCCTTTTTTTTTCTTTTTTCCCTTAGCCCTTGGGAAACTAAGCAAGGCTAAAGGTCTTCAAATCCTTCCCACCCAAAATTGCTTGTCCTCAAGCAATTGTAACAACCAATGGGTTGTCCCAACCATGGGCCTTATGCAATTCCCGATCCTTGACTCTTCCCATGGAAAGACCTCTTCATGAAACTCCTTACTGTTGTATATGAAGATTCTTAGCTGTTTATACAATCTGAATGAAATAACAGCAGCTTCCAACCTTCCTTTCCCATCTCATGGAGGCCCTATACCTTGGATGTACCAAAAAGATGTTAAAAAGAAACAACTTCTCTGAAATAGCAACATTGTGGTGGCTAGAAAAGCATATTCCAGCAAGGAAATCTTCATACTTTTGGGCCTTGATTGCCCCTATATTAGCACCTACACAAGACACAAACACATTAGTCAAAACAAAAACTCTCTGCTTCCCTTCAGTGTTTGCATCTTTAATAATGCCCTCCATGTGTGAAGTGGTTTGAAAACATGTGTGTGGATGCCCTTGAGAGCATAGAAGGGATGTCCATGCTTCCCCCACACCCAAAAGTTGTCTCAAAACTCAGAAATCTTCCAACTAGAAGAGCTGGAAGCTTCATCACAGTGTTGGAATTCCACCCTTTAATAATTGACCACCAACAAGTGTCCATGTACCTCAAAAGGAGGGTAGAATCAGTCACTTCCTTCTTGCTCAGTTGGTTGTGCATGCATAAGAGCACTCAGTCATCCCCAACTCACCCTTGTGGGGTGTCCTTATGAAATCATCAATCTCCAAGCATCCGGGGGCCCTCAAACTCCCAAAAAGAGGGATGGGACTGTCATGGACAGCATGGTGGAAAGAATTACCATGGCTGTCCCTCATGCCCATTCTATTCTCATGTGTACCTTTTGACCTTTTATGAAAACCAAAGTCCCTCTTATGCAACAATCAACCTTAACATGTTTGAAATTCATACCTTCAAGGTGATGTGACCAGCCTTGCCATGGTTTACTCACCCCAACCCCTTGCCTTTCCTCTCCCTTGTCCATCTGTTTGTGAGGAAGTGTGGTGGTGCCTTTCAGCTCAAACTGAAAAATGAACATCCCTTTGCCTAGCAAGCTCCTTCAAACCTACTGAAATATTCCAGCTTGTCCTTTGTTGTTTGGAGATGGGATTTACCTTGTGTAGAACATCTATCATGTCCCAAAAAGACACCAGGATCTTGCCTTGGAAATGTTGGTCCTGTATTTCAAAGTTCCACTTTGTTTGGCCACCCAAAGTTCCATCTTCTCCTTTATTGTTTTAGCTAAAGGCTGGAATGAATCAATTTTTCCAGAATTTTCCAAGCATGCATAATTCTGGTTTTTCAACACAAACTCAAAATTTTCTGAGTATGAACAATTCTGATTTTTCAACACAAACTCAGAATTTTCTGAGTATGAACAATTCTGATTTTTCAAAACAAACTCGATTTTCTAAGCCCACCCTAGATCTCTTCCCCATGCACATTTCAAACTTGCCTTTCTTACAAGCTGAAAATTAATCCCTTCATAAACTTGCTTGGTATCTTTATTTTCAGAATTCATTAAGCTCATGAAACAAGGAATCAATTGATTCTTTACATACCTCAATGGCTGTCCTTGGGCCATTTGACCTCTTTTGAAGGACAACATTTCCCCAACTTTGATTCCTTCACCAAACCATATGAATGACCGAATTCCATAAGTAAAGGTGGCTGCTCCAAATCAGAAAAAACATTCTTTCTTGTTGCCCCTACCAAATCTCTCATGGAAGACTCCTTCCATGCTCCAAATCAGATAAAACATTCTTTCTTGTTGCCCCTACCGAATCTCTCATGGAAGACTCCTTCCATTGCTTTTGAGGTCACCTCCAAAGCCGCCTTATCACTCAAACCATGCAAGATTACCTTTTTCGTGGCAGTAAACATTGGAGGTAACAAGCTAGAAATGTGAGAAACAGCAGTCAACAAGTCATAAACAGCCCTCCCATTGATCCTTGGATCATGATATCTATTGCTTACCCCAAATTTCATGATTATCCAAACTCTATCCCTTGTCCAATAACATAAAATAGAATTTAAGTGGATTGTATAGTGGTTGTAATAGTCATTAATTGCTTTGTTTTCCCTCTCAAACAGCGATATGCACATTGTACAAATTGTCCTTTGTGACCCCAGATAGCAAACCTTTACATACACAACATTAATCAAGGTGTTCTCCATACCATGACTATTAAAGTGTATTTTTCCGCATTGAATCTGATTTAACATACCTCAATTTTGGCCAATGGTTGTACACCCTTGCCTTGCATGCTTCCCTTGGTTAAAACCACCCTATGTAGCATTTGAAATCTAGTAAGTAAATCATGATGCTTACCACGATTTGGAGTGGTTTGCATGCTCCTCGTCATGCTCTTCACCTTGTTGTTCTTTTTCATAATCCCAAGGCCTTGCCAACCTCCTTGCATGGTTGTCAAAGAACTTAGAATTTGTATAACAGCAATATTAAGCTTGTAAGTCTCACCTGAGTCTCACATCCATATTTGGAATTTGCAACTCCCCATCCTTAGATTCTCTTGAGAAAATTCCTTCCTCCGTTTAGTGCCCTTCATCTTGACTTCATTGTTAGCATGATCTTTATGATGTTCAAAATATTGTAAAGAAAAAGTAGGGTGTTGATGCAACAAACCCTTGATGTGAAGATTGTTAAAATGCTTACCCGTAGTGGTTGATGTGAAAATTACAGCAAGCTGGAAATGAGCAATAGTACCTGGGACCTTGACTTTGGCCATCAATTTTTCTCCATCCATATGTAGAATGGATTCTTTCTCTTTTAGCTCATGCTTCACGATTTCCTCTTCTTCCTTCACCACTATGGAAGGACTCATAACACTACTCTTAACAAGGGTTGGTTCAAATCTTGCAATGTTTGCATGAGGTTTCATTACATCTAGGGTTGGAAGTGGAACAACTTCAACCTTGGATGCTTGACACCCCTCATGTAAAGTTTGTTCTTTCCCACAAGTGGCTGCCTCAATTTGCTCTTCTTCCTCCATACCCCCTGGAATCACTCCATTAGGTTCCTCTTCACCTTTGTCCTCTACTTGCAGCCCTCTTTGCTACTCATGAATTTGCTGGAAACCTTCATCTTGCTGCCCTCAACGTTCTGATTTTTGCAATTCAAAATTCCTAATAATTGGCTGCTCACTAACCTCTTTCAATTCTGAATTTGTGCCCTCTTTTCGTGATGGATCCCTAGGGCAATTTGCTAGAGGCTCTTCCTTCTTTGCTCTTCTACTTTTATTTCTTGTGTACACTTCTAAAAATTCTTCTAAGGTATTATAGGCTACCTTCATATCAACCTTCCTCTCATATTCATCAAAGGCCATAAGTTGTCCTCATCTTTTTTATTTTGTTCCCCCAACCGTACCCTTTGAATAGGATCATTCCTTCATCTTTTCTTGAATGATGCTAGGATTGCATCGCCGATAGTAAATTGTTGCAAAAGTTGATACTTAATGTCTTGTATTTTCATTTTATCCCTATCTCTTTTCTACACAAGCATCAACTCCTGGATAGGATCCATTGTATACAATTCCAAACCCTACAGCTGGCCAAGATTTTGGTTGTGATACCACTGAAATATCCCAAAAAGTGGATATTTTCTAAATTCTAGAATTTACTGAAAATACAATCAAAATTATTATTTTTCAAATTTATGATGGCAAACCCTAGCTGCAATAAACCTTCAAAAATTAACATGAAAATAGGGCTAATTGAATGGCACAAGTAAGCAGACCAACATGCAATTTTTTTCTCCTCAAAAACAGAGATTTATCTTCAAACCCTTGGCACCAACAATAGAGATAAATATTGAATTAATTTCTACCCTAGCCATAATAAAAATAGAATCTTCCACTCCACAATACAGCCCACTAATTATGAAAGATGTTTTACGAATTTATATTCAAATTAAATATAAATTAGGTGAAATAAAGAATTCCTTCAAAGTAAATATGCTGGAAATATTCCCAAAAATTAGAGAATAAATATATGAAATTATACCAAATATTCTAGGCCCAATGACTATCCAAATACCTCACAAAAATCAGGAAAAATAGCAGAATTAATTATACAAAATCAAAATATGGTTTTGGGTCAAAACAAGCCCCAAAACCCCACAAACTAGCTCCACAACCAAATCGCCCTAGCTAGAAACAATCAATTCCAGCAACAAATTCTATGCAGCCCTCCAATGAGAGGACTTCAACCTATCCAAACAGCTCCCAAGGCTCCCAACCCTAGTCACCCCTCTCCAAATGTAATTTTTTTGTCTTTTTTGAATAGTATGCTTAAATGCAACCTCAAGATGAAGCTGCCCTAGATGAGAAATAAGGGTTTGCATCCCCACTCCTTTGCTTAAAGGTTTTCGTCTCCAAGTCAATAGCTCAAGTTTTTTCATGCTCAAAACTGTAATTTCAAAATATAATCCAAGATGCCCTTTCAAATGAACCCTCCAATGCTTTTATACTCCTTCCCCAAGTAAAGCACCCAAATTGGAGAGACCCTTTTGATCTTTTTTCAAATTATAAAAGGAACGTCTTTTATAATCCACTTAAGTGGACTGGGTACCTATGACCCTCAAAAAGGCCCCAACTTAAATGAAATTATAACAATAAAGTGCTTTTTACAAGTGTCCTTAAGAAAACCAAATGTTTCCCTTTTTTTTCTTTTTTCCCATAGCCCTTGGGAAACTAAGCAAGGCTAAAGATCTTCAGTACTGTCATGCCCAAAAGGGAGACATGACAAACCTCCTCGCCCAAAAGGGGGACATGACATTATTCAAGTATAAGACATAATAGGTGTTAAGCACTCATGAATGTATTGGGATTTCTCGAGTATATGCAATTTGTCCCTCTCTTGCTAGAACCTTATAAGGCCTATATATCTCAGCCCAAGTTTCTCCCCCTATCATTGAATTAATTCTTTTCTCAAGAAGACCTAGTTTAACTCACTATGGGGTTGATCATGTTGGGATTTCAATTTATCTTGGGCTGTTTTGAGGCTCTCTTTTAGCTGCTTGAATATCTGCTAGCTTTCCTCCAAAAATGTTTTTAACCCTGGACTTTGAATGTCTACTACGATCAAAGGCATGTCAGAACTTAAAGAACCTTAAATGTTGACAATGCAATAGATGTGTAGCTAGTTGTATTATTACCAGTTCTTTATTAAATTCAACCATTTTGGCTTTGAAGCTTGCTGATCTACAACATAGTTTTACAGATAGCCCTAAACATTTGTTTACTATTTGCATCTTCCCATCTGTTTGAGGAAAACGACCTGTACTTGGGTGAAGGTGGTACCAAAAAGTTTAGATAGTCCTTTGAAGAGATTAATGAGATATTTTAGATCTTGGTCTTTAACAACATAATTCAAAATCCCGTGTAACCTATAAGTGTTCATAAACAACTCAGCAAGTTTCAAGGCCTTATCAGTGAAATCGAGGGCAACAAAATAAGCATAATTAGTTAGTCTATAAACCACAACATTGATTGAATTATTCCCTCTTACCCTTGGGAAATAAGTAATGAAATCCATCCAATTAACTATCTAGTAATTGTGGATAGGCAATGGCTAAAACAGACTTGGACTTGTAAAACTATTTGACAAGCCTGCATGGTTTTGAGTTACTTCCAAAAGTACTTACTCGTTATGTAGTTGAGATTCTACAACAACATTATCGATGCCTTTTTATAAAACCCTTGCAACGTGGTCACCCTATTTGCTTGTTGTTTAGACAGTTTTCAAGCTTTGCTGGTCTGTGTGGGACTGGGCGATGACCTGTTGGCCAAACAAATACTATAACATTTTTTGACCATGGAAGTATAATAACTTGTCCCGATTCTTGATGCATCACACTATACATGTTCACTCTAAAAAAATGCTTGTTTAAACCCTAGGAAAGTGAAACGCAATTATTCATTACTCTACTTAAAATAACTCACGCATTGCTTATTATGTCAAAAATTCAAGTAGAGTAGAGTGGAGTGGAGTGGAACTGAACTCACCCCTTCCGACATTCGCCTCTTCGCTCCACCTTCCCTTCGCCCTACGGAATGGAATGGAAAGATGAATCATTGCTTAAAAAGGATTCCGCGGGTAATTGGAATTTAGGCGTCACCTCACCTCACCTCTCCTGCAATGAAAATGAGCGTCGAATCGTTGACGGCGCATGTGAAATGACATACAACGTTTTTGCGCTGCTTTCAGGCATAAATTATACGAACTTCAACGTCAAAGATGTTTGGGCATTAGATTTGCGCCATCTTATCATCCATATCGTGGTCAGAAGTAAATTCTTTAATGCCGCAGGAACGTTCCTAAGGACATTCATGGTGGAGGAGTAGACTCAAAAGAATTGACGCTTCCCTCTCTTGTTTTTTTAAACAATGTGATCTATGATTTGGACTTTTTTCCTACAAAGTACGACGACATGTATCTCTCCATTTCTTTTCTATAATTCTTTTTTATGTAATGTAGCTAATACAAAAATGTTAAATATATATCTATCTCAAAATATGATGATAGGAATCAATTTCAAATTTCATTTTGAATTTTAACATTAGGTATTAATTTTATGGTTCATCTTGAATTTTATTTATATTGTATTAATTGATAATAGTCAAAGATTTTATATATCACTTCTTCAAAAAAAACTAATCGCTTGTGACAAATATTATCAATCTAGTAACACTAATGTGTTGGACTCAAAAACATCTTTCTAATTAAAAAATATTTTAAAAAAGGGGGTTCCGAACTATATAGTATGGCCAAGACATTACAATTTTTTTATTGACTTCTCAAAGAAAAAAGTAAAAGTTCTAAGTGATGTTTAATAGATTCAAAAACACTCACACAGTTGTATCCAGAAGTAATCACTAAATTATACATGGATTGTGAAAATACTATTGCTTTTATTCTAACTGACGATCAAATGGATGTCAAATTTAAGGTTGAAACTACCCTATCATAGTTGATCCAGAAGGATCTTGGTCACTAAATCATACTGCACATCACCACAATTGCACATCCAGTGTTGTGTTTACGTCAGCGGATACATAGGTAGCTTCTACACCTACATGCCAATGCATTCCTTATAATTTCGTTTATTCATTACCGCACAATGCATGTAATGTTAGTACTGCAACCAATAGCTCGTCAGTAATGGTAGTTAGTGATGACATTGATCTTTTCGATTATGAGGCGGTTATTACCAAGTGTTGTAATGGTTCAATTGATGCTTCATCTTCTGGAATTGTATAATAATGTACATCTCCATTTTTTGTAGGTTAGTGTTTTAACCATTTAGGACTTTGTAGATGTAAATCCTAGGTTGTTAAAGGGTTGGGTACAAAAGGTAAGTACAGATAAATATTACAAATAGATCTATTGAATTGATTTACCCAAAATATAAAGTGTGATGGGATAATCTACTTATATTGAATGAAACAGGCATCACCAGAGGATGGAAAGGCTAAAACAGTATGGGGTTCTTTCATTATAGAACTGGAGTTGAAACTATTTTTGAACAGTAGCACGATCAGAGGGACAGTAGCGCATTGCACTACTATTTAAGGCACCGCACTAGTGTCCTTTTAGGGATAGGGGTCCTAAGACTTATGGGGATGTTTCAAGAAGACTTTGGGGTTCTGTAGGTGTGCTTAAATGATTATAGTCACTCTTATGTATCATTATTTGGTTGTATATCCTCTCAAGACCCTAACAAACACTTGCACATACAAAACAACAATGAAATCAAATTCAAAAATAAAGAAAAAGATGGGTTGTAGGATGTTACGATCATACAAGACAGAACCCCTATTGTCTTAGTCATTGCCTACATTAACTCCAATGATAGGGGTTTCAACTCACATGTAGTTCTCCCTTAGGGAATATGCATAATCAACGTGCATGGAATGCTAGAATGACTTCTACTTAGACCCTTCTTCGATCAAGCATGCAGGTCTATGTGTGTTGCTTAGTAATATGTAGAGTGTTGAGCTATACTATTAATTAATTTTTAAGTATTATGTGCCAAAGTAGTAAGTATTAGATGTAAAATGCCTTGTGAGACTATATAGAAAGAACTTTAATTTGAGTGTGAGACCCTTATTCATTGGTCGACAAGGCAAAAGAGAAAAATAAAATCATAAGAAGAGACTCAAGGAAGGGTAAGGACCTATAACAAGTTGAAAATGTGACCATTGGACACTAGTGCTGAGGTGGACACTAGCTCACTTCGCTAGTGTCCTCAAACCAAAAAATTGAGTACTAATTGTGCAAACAAACTAGGGGGGCCTATGACTAGGATAACATGGCATAGGACCATTAGAGGTGCAACAAATAGAAAAACAAGTCATAAGAAAGATCAAAAGACCAAAATGACCATGCGAACAAGACTCACATTCATCTTTAGGACCTTCCCATAAAAGAGCAACAAAAGACATAGTATTTGTGTTTGTTTGACCAAATTAGGGTGTGTACATTTTACCCCTTTTTATTGTAGTAATGCAATGAAATGGAAGTACTAGAGTGAAGATAAAATTAAAATGTGTACTTGTACTTACCTGTGAGGACGTATTTTGGACCTGACCCACTTCTTGCCCAGAAAAGTGGATTGGCATTTGGACTGCTCACTGTGAAGAGGGAATCCATAATGTGGGTGTCCCTTATATTGAATCTGAGTAATTGACTAAATCATGAGAGATAAAATTTGTGTTTGTTCCCACCCTGCTATGTAGCAAAGTCTAAGAAGTAATCTAAAATTATGGAGAAACAAGAGCTGCTTGCCCCCACTTTGACATGTAACTGAGTCTAAAAAGTTACATGTCTGGAGGTCAAAACTATCGTTCAACCTTCATAATTTGAGTTTGGTGACAATCATGGATCAACTATTACAGTCAGCTATATGACCCAACCTGATGAAATCCTGGCGATAAACTATGTGTAATCCAATAGTCTATGTATAGAGAATGGTATAATTTGCCATTCCATCTGTATAAATATGGTAGAATCCCATGAGATTAAGGACACATGCATTGCATCAAGCCCCCATTATCATAATCAGAGTATAGAACTGTGTTGAAATATTATGTAATATCCAAGAATCTAAACTAATATCTAACAAGATCATGGAACCTTGTAAATATAAGTCAACCTGTGTGTCTGAATATCTGAGCCAATCTATGTATCTAAATTACCTGAGTATTTTTGTATCTAAACCATTGTATGTCTGAGTATTTGAACCAATGTCTGACAAGATCATGGAACCTCATAAATCTGAGTAAACTTGTGTGTCTGAATATCTGAGCTAATCTATGTTTCTAAATTAACCTATATACCTAAGCCACTATATATCTGGGTATCTAAACCATTGTTTATCTAAGTATCTAAATCAATTGTGTGAATAGTGTATATACGTCCCCCTTTTAGGGAGAGAGCTAAAATTATGGTAAGGGTGTTGAACCAAAAGTGATATCGATCAGGGTAAATTTTTGTGGCCCATATAGAAATGAACTTGCTTTTTTTTTGGCAAATTTCTAAGTATGTGTTTTAAAATTCTAGCAAAAGTTAATGGATGGAATTTAGGTGAACAGGTGAATTGATATGCCAAATGTAACTTGGTGCAAGAAGGCACACTGACACATGACCGTATGGATAACCCAAAAAATGAATGATAATAGTTTTTACGGATGACAGGCCTTTGTTGTCAGATGATAAGCATGTTGTTGCATGATATATGTTATCATTTGATAGTGTTATTGTCACTCAACAACATTACTATTGCTTAGCAACATCGTGATCACTCGATAGTAATATTGTCGCTCAACAACATTGATGTCACTCGATAGCATTGATGTCAATCGATAACATTATTGTCACTCGATAGTAGCGTTGTTACTCGACAACATTTATTATCATGCAACACCAATATTATTGAGTGGCACCAATGTTGATGCATGATAGGATTACTAACTGTTGACTCATATTTTGTAGGTAGGTGACATTATTAAAACATAGCTTAAATAAGTTGATTGATTGGTTTTGAAATTCATTTGAACCTTTTGATTTGAGTGATTTGTTGTTGTGAGCCTATATAATATGCTAAAGAGATGAAGAGTGAACATGACCTACTACGAAGAGGTGGAGGTGCTCATCTAGGTCGATGAGGAGGTTACCCTAGCAAGGAACATATTATTTTCTATGTTTTTGAAAAATGTTTTGAATTTTTTTATCATTTTTAATGAAATTTAGGGAGTTTTAAGGTCCTTTTTAGGAGGCTTATGGTAGTGTCTCAAATACCACTCTAGTGTCATGGGCTATTGCACTACCATCCAAGGGTCATGCTAATGTCTAAAACTAGTGTCCTGGCAGTAGTGCTAGTGTTTAATGGAGTAAAAATTATAGTTTTTGGTTTTGATTCATGTTTCATAATCATTTTTGCATGTTTATATGTTCATTTGGAGATGTTAATGTCTATTTTTACTATGTTTTATAAGTGGATGTATGCATGAGGGAGTTTCATAGTGACTGGATGATGGAATGCTTATGCATATTGCCCCTAATAAATGATGAAAGGGAGGTTATTGACAAGGTTGGTTTGGGGTATGTGGCATCACTTGCATCGATGCCCTAAGATTGCCAAATGATGACTGCCTTGTGTGAGTAGTGGAATGTCGATACCTATACATTTTAACTGCCCACTAAGGAGATCACTGTGACTTTGAAGGATGTCTATAGGATATAGAGAGTACCCATTACTAGCTAGTGGGCTATAATACAAGAGGTTACTAGAGACATAGCTATAGATCAGGCTTGTAGGTATTTTACAAGCATACCTATAGGGACCCATCATTGAGGGAGTTGTAGTGATGTTTTATTATCAGTGATTGTTGTGACTAATGTTCCATGGTTACAAAAGTTTCTTGTGGTGTTATTGGCTTGATTTGTCACTATGGATGGTAGTGGTGTATTTATTTCATATAGGATGCATGGGATTGTGTAGGATATATAGGATCACACGACCATATACTCATGAGGTCGTACCATGCTAGCCCACTTATATAAGGATTTGTACCATTTTACTCAGGAGTTATGTGGTGGAGATATTAGATCTTTGACATTGTTGCATTATTGGGCTTATGAGCACATGGTAGTTACCAAATCTAAGGGGTTTTCACATATGGATTAGGCCTACCCATAGGTGTTTGTAGTAAGATGGACTAAAATAGCTCCCATACGATCAAGGAGCACTATGCACTATGGTTGGGTATTAGATCAAGTGGTAGCTAGAGATATTATTTGGAGACCCTACATAGCATTTTAGGGATGACTTGAGGATGAGATTTAGCTAAGATGAGTTTGAGTGAGTTGTTTATTGTATGACCATTAGATCTATGTTTTTAAGATATTGTAGTTTAAACAAGTGACACGATAGTTTGGTGTCACTCAGGATGTGCCACTCACACCATGGGTGTGGTTGAGGAGTTTTCGAGCCCCAACAAGGCCAGGTAATAGGCTGAGACCATTTGTAGCTAAGTTGGTTCTAATTCTAGTGACAAAGTGAGATCCGATGATATAAATACCTGATGTGGATGATGTGGGGGATATTGATGACTTTATAGTATGGTAGAGGCAACATAGTTGGTAGCCATTATTTTCCATGAGACAAAACTATCATGGAGGATATGTTGGATGTGAAACCCATTAGGGCAGTTGAGGATGTGTTGTTATTATAAATATATATGTTTGGTTTAGTTTAATAACTGACTTATTGAGTAAATATATAAAACATTGCTTTGGTGTGTGTAGGTCCAGGGGACAATGAGTACTAGGATACCATTATTGAGGCTGCATTACAAAAGCTAACATGACATATCCCTGATGATGTCATGGACTATGGGCTAGTGGAGAGGGCCATAGGAGTTGTAGATGTTTATGCCCAACTTTTTGATCGAACATTCATTGCCACTGTTGCATATAGGTGAGCAACTACAAATAGGGATGAGGCACATGTTGAGCTAGAGAGGAGAGTTATACCTGCACTTGATGTTCTAGGTGGGGCAGGTATTAGGATCGTGGATGACTACATTTATTTACAGTGGAAGCATGGATAGTTGTTAGTTGAGGTGGCCATGTTATGGGATAGAGTGTAGAGTCATAGATCTCGATCTAGATCTAGAGGGGATGTAGGAGCATTTGGCTCTAGCGTGTATGCATTTAAGAGTGAGGGTGAGGAGGTTGGTCCTAGTGACCAAGCTCTAATTATTGAATGACTTTGTATTACTATACTAAAACTTATTTTGAGTTATATATATATATATATATATATATATATATATATATATATATTTATGTGTGTGTGTGTGTGTGTGTGTGTATGGAGTTTGTTTTATATGGGTATTGTGTTATTTAACATTTTGATTTGTGGTATGGTTTACTTGATTAAGTGTTAGATTGTATGTATTGCTCATGTGTTGATATATAAACATGTATGTTCATCTAAGGAATGGTAATTAGTTGTTCATATGTATATGGATGTTTGAGTAGATATGTATATCAGAATAGGAAATTTAGTTGTTAGTGTAGTTATTTTAAAAGTATCACAGTATATCTGAGTGTTGATCATGAAACTACACCCCTACATTTTCTAAACCCTAAAGGTAGAGTAAACAAATGGCCATACTGCTAATGTTGTGTAGATGTATAAGTATATTTTGGAACTGATACTGCTTGTGGTTTACTGGTGGTAACTAAATGTCTAGATTTTGTAGCAAATAAATTAATTAGGTTTCATACTAAAATTATGTTATACTCTTTATGATTACTAACAAATATCTTAATTAGTTGTCATGCTAGAACTATGTTCTACTATATGTGATCTTTGCCAAATATCTCAAGCGATGGTCATGCTAACATTATGTTCTAATCTCTATGATCTCTGCCAATTATCTTAATTAGTGGTTGAACTGACATTATGCTCTGATCTATATGATCTCTATCAAATATTTTAGTTGGCGGTTGAACTAAAATTGGTGGTTGAGTTGTTTTTCATTTTTTTACTATGTTGATATAAGTAGGTTGAGCTCTATGAACTAGTTGTCATTGCTATTGAATATGTGGTACATGAGATCTCATAGAAGTAGGTATCCTAGAAATCACATGGCTCGTAGGATGAGTAACCAATGGATCCTTGAAAGGAACATCTTGGGATAACTCACTTATAGAGGAGTGTGATCTAGGAGAGTGTGGAGAAGGAGATCTCAATGCTCCATGTGTGAATGTTATAATGCCTTTGTCAACACATTGGTCAATACAATCTCTGAGTGCATAAAAATTATTATCTTAATGTCCATTGATTCTATGGTAATTACAATATGGTTTGTTTCTTATTCTTTGCAAATGATGTGCTGGATAATGTTGAGTGGGAGGAAGGGTGATCATCCCTCTGTCTAGCAATGTAAATAATATATCATGAGGCCTATCTTTGTTTTAGAATTGTATGGCCCCATTTTTGGCATCCTGTGCTTTGTCCATTGTAGGAGATGCTCTATGAAGTGGCTCTTTGCCTTTATCAAGTATCTTGATTGGTGGTTTTTATTATACTTTTTCATTAGGCATCTGTGTATTAAGTGTTTGCACCATATTGGATGATTGTGCCTCTGAGAGCCTAAATCCAAGTCTACCTTTGAATGTGTCTCAACTAATCCCAACTTATTCTCTACTACTAGAGCTATGTTACATAGATGTTATAATGATTTAGATGTCTTATATAATATTTTTTCCTTAAGAGGGAAAATGAGACATGTAACAAAGATGTAATGTACTTCTGGCCCAAATTGGTAATAGTCGAGTTCATTGTTTAGCTGACAGAGTTCAAGCGGTAAAGGAGATACGTATGGCTCGTAATAGGAAAGGAGAACCAAGGAAGCAGGAACCCAAATATTGCGAAGAGTGGAAAGCTAAATAAGATGTCTAGAAGATACTGCAGAGAGGAAAGGTTGTGAGTTACATGGAACGACTTCATGGCTCAAAACCCCATATCACAACGGCATTTTTCAAAAACTGGACTGATGATAGGGTTACCTTGCATGGCATTACGGTGAATCTCACTGAGGAATTCATAGCGGAGGTGATGGGACTTCCAATGGAGGGAATAAAATTTTCTAAGCAAATAAGCATTTCCAATGAGGCTTTCTGCAAATTCCCTAAAACAGATGCTGAGGAGCAGCAGCTAGAAAAAAGTGGAGATTTTTTTTGAATTGGAGCAGATTAAGGGCATCTGGAGGGACGTCTTATGTTGTATTTGCGAGTACTTCATACTTGATGGAAGAAGCAAAAGAGTCCACAAATTTCACTTTGTATTCCTCAATCACTTCAGACACAAAGTAAGAATCTCCTTTCCTTTTTATCTGTGTTTTTCTTTGCTCCAAAGTCTGTTCGCTCATAAGAAAAAGGAATCTCATCCCATCCTGCATGAGGGGTTAATTCTTATAATTGAAGGGCATTGTAAGAATAAGGCCATTGTAATGAATCCTTATTTGGGAAAATACAAGGACCTTAGGAGTAATAAGAAAGAAATAGTAAAAGGGAATGAAAAAGCTAAATTCAAACTCCCAAGCGTCAATAACTAGATTGTTGATGAGGAAACAGAGTGGGAAAGTTCTGAAAACACTGGGGAGGAGAGTTTGGAGGGAGATGGAGGAACAGAAAGTGGGCATTCAAGTTCTAGTGAGGAAGAAGATGCGCAAGATAAGAATGAGAAAGGAGTCACTATAGAGGAAAAGTCTGAAAACAACAACCATGAGTCTAAGGAAAACCAGCAAGTGTTTGAGAAAATGGATAAAGATCTAGATGACCCTGCAGTGGACCCTGATTCGAATAATGAGAAGGAAAATCTAGTTTAGGTTGCTAACCAAATATTGGAAATGGGAGCTCAAGTAAAGGAAGTTAGTAACAAAAATGTAAGCCCTGCTGAAATAAAGGAACAGAAACGAATGGAAACGGAGGATTATATTGAAGAAGGTGGAAGCAATCCTAAAAAGAACATAGAAGATTGGAGTGACAAAAGGCAGAATGACGAACCTACTAGAATGGCCAACTGTAAAGCTGATGCTACCCTTCAATTCGATTTATGGACGTATAAGGAGATTATGGAAATTAATAGGAAAATGGAAATAATGGAAGGTAAACAGGAGGCAGTTTGGAACAAAGTCAATAACATGGAAAAGTAGATGAGGGATATTCCCATAAAACTCAAAGAGTATGAGAACAAACTAAGGGAACTCATAAAAGAAAGCAGAATAAAGATGGAGGAGGTAACCTCTAGCATTTGTGCTGCTGCGGTAAACATTGGCAAAAGAGCAAATGAGGAAACCAAAACTTTGGAGGGGCCTAGCAAGAGAACTAGACAAATCTCAAGAAAGAAAGCAATGCAAGAGGGATCTACGTAGGTGACTGCTGCCATCCAGGACACTGTTGTGAAAGGTAAGGAAGCAGTGAAGATGATATTGGAACTAGAAGAATAGTTCCTGGTTCTTTTAGTTGGTTCTGCTAGTTGGTTGTGTTTTCTGGTCTTGGTACCTGGTTTTTTGAACTTTTACTATGGAGTTTACAGGTCTCTGTAAAACCTGGGGGATATCTTTGGTTGTTCGTTTGGGAGCTTTCGGTCTTTGTATGTTGGTTTTGTTACTTCGGTGAAGTAGGCTTTTGGCTTGCCTGTGGACGTTTTTGTTTTATCTTTCTCCTTTTGTTAAGGGTTTTGGGGTCCCTTCAAAACCTATTTTTACCTTAATCTAAAACAAAGATGTAATGTACCTCTAAATCTCTAAATTGCAAGATCAATTGTTACATGTAGGATTTGAATCATAGAATGTAATAATTTGTTGTTTCTAACTCACCCTATTGTAGTGAAGGTAGTAACCTCTCATATGTGACTCTAGGTCCCTAATTTTGAATATAATGCATGAGAAAGACTTGTTTTAACTCATCATATGTATGGAGTGAACCTTTGGGGAGGGAATGATGAAACCAATTTAAAGCTTCACCCTTTAGAGTCTGAGGACATATATATATATATATATATATATATGAGGATCAAACTACCAATGGCATGTGTCATGGCCTCTATATAAACTTTGAGGTGCACATATGGAACTCTGTGTCTATTGAACTTTAGTAATATTGGTATCTGAAGTTGTTTTGGTAACTTTGTAGTGAAAATTTTGTGTGGGATAGGATTGTCATGGATGTCATTGGAATCAACCCAAGAGTGGTATGATTTACTTTCCAATGTGAGATGGTGTACTTGTTGTTTTAGATCACCCATAACATGCATCAAAGAGATTACATCTTATGAAGGTCTATTAACATCATCAAGAGGTTCATTTAACTCCTGATTTTTATTATTAATTTTATCCATTGGTACACTACATCAAGGACCTTTGGTTTTGCTCACCATAACCTTTGGAGGGGTGATATCTTGGACCTGGTGAGAGGTACATTGACTATCACCCTCATGGAGGTTACGATGAGAAACATGTTCTATTGTAGTGGCGGGGGGGGGGGGGGGGGGGGGGTGAGGGATATTCATTGGTATCACTTATATTGTTAATTGGTAATGTAATATCGCCTGCTAATGGAATAGAAGACACATTTTTATCATATGAATGTAAATCATGTAAATTATGAACATAATTATAAGTTCGTACACTCACATCTGAAGACCTATTAATGTTTTAATGACCATTTAATATGTAATCAATTTCAATATGAGAGATGGGTGAAGCAAGGAGAGGACTAGATTCAATATCTTCTTCACTAAAGTCATAATAATCATCGTTATTCCATGTTTCATCAAAATAAGAATTTAATTCACTTGTAGAGGTAAGAGTATAAGAATGATCATTTTCATGTTCAGTAAGAGAAAGAGTCAAAGAAGATTTAACTTTTTACTGCTATGCAACATATCATCATGTGTAGGTGAAATGCAACGTGTATCTTCACTAGTTATGAGTGGAATGCCCATGTTATCATTATGTTCAATAATGGGGTCAAGGGAAGAAGAAGTAGCAACCATGTTTTCATTTGGCATATTATGACATGTAGTAGGAGAGCTAGAGAGACTTGAATTTTCCATATTTTGCATACAATCATTATGTTGAGCTTGAAATGTAAAAGAAGGTGATAAAATAATATCATCTACTTTAGTTTGTGAATTTGTAAAAGGTATAACATCATTTGTACGTATTTTTTTGAATTGAATTGAGAAAGGTAAGTGATGTACATTTTGATTTTCCATGCGAGGAATATCATGTGTAATGTTACTTGAACCATGCAAAGGTAAATTGATTTTATTGTTCTTGTATTGCTTTAAGTTGAATAAGGATATAAAAAAAGTGATTGAAAAACTAGGATCACATTCAAACAAAGCAATACCTATAAGGGGTTCTTTTGGCCTTATGTTGTTAAAGTGATTTTTAGAAGTAAGGGAAGAGACAGGAGAAGGAGAAGAAGGTGCATCTAATCTATCCTCATCCACACTTTCATTGTTATGTTCATAGTAATCATCATATCCATCATTACAATAATAATCAACATCATCATTATAAATGAAATCATGCTCATTATCATGTGTTAATGTATAATTCTAAAAATTGGTCCAATGATTTTTATAATATGTGAAAAGTTTAGAAATTGATCAACTGGGTGAGGGGAAAGAGGTTTACATGAAGTCATTTTAAACTTACTAAAAAAAGAATGTAAAAAATGTAAAATAAGCAAACAATAGGGATAAAATAATTCAAACATAAATATATTTTAAAATATGTGAAATATTCATCATGTATAGGAAAAAAATCAAAAATTTAATTGAAATCCTAAAGGCTAATTTTTTGAGTGTATGAGGATTTAGTATGCTGACCTAGGGTTTGGAGGGTTTATAAGCAAAATTTAATATATGTTAAACTAATGGAACCCTTATAGGTGAATTGATATGGATCAGTTATGATGTGTAAAAATCAAGAAAAATCAAAATTTAATGAACCTTATTTTAGTGCACAAAGATGGAGAAGGCAAACACTAGTGTAGAACTAGAGTTGTTTAAGCAATATTCGAAGTAGGTCAGGTTCACCAAATGTTTTAAATTTTTAGGACTTAATATATGTAAATCCTGGGTTGTTAAAGGCTTGGGTACATAGGGTAAGTATAGATAAATATTCCAAATAGATATATCAAATTGATCTACCTAAAATACAATGTGATGGGAGAATCTACTTATTTGGAGTGAAACAAGCGTCACCAGAGGATGGGAAGGTTAGAACAGGTATAGAAATAAATATGGAATTATTTCATTCTAGAAATCAAGATGAAACTACTTTTAGATAGTAGCACAGTCAGAAGAATAGTAACGCACTACGTTAGTGTCTAAGGTATTGCACTAGTGTCTTGTTAGGGATAGGGGTCCTAAGAGTTTTATGGATGTTGTGATAAGGATTTAGGGTTCTGTATGTGTGATTAGATGATTTTGGTCACTCTTTTATGTCAATGTTTGGTTTTATATCCTCTCAAGACCTTAAAAACACTTACACACATGAAACAACAACAAAATCAAATACAAAATAAAGGAAAAAGATGGGTTATGGGTTATTACACTTGTTATGCTAATCGTTACCTACATTAACCCTAATGATAGGGGTCTCATATTGTATGTAGTTCTCCCTTAGGGAATGTGCATAGTCAACACCCATAAAATGTTATAATGACTTTCACTTAAGCCCTTATTTGATCAAGCATGTAGGTCTATGTGTGTTACTGAGTAATATGTAGAGTTATAAGCTATACTATTGACTAATTTTCAAGTAATTATGTGCTAAAGTATCAAGTGCTAGATGTAAAATGCCTTGTGAGGCTTTTTATATAGAAGGAATTTTAATTTAAGTGTGAGACCCTTATTTTTTGGCCGACGAGGTGAAAGAGAAAGACAAAATCATAAGAAGAGACTCAAGAAAGGGTAAATACCCTTAACAAGTTAAAAATGTGATTGTTGGACACTAGTACTGAGGTGGACACTAGTGCACTGCATTAGTGTCCAAGACCATGCTAGTGTCCTTAGACCAAAAATCTAAGTACTGACTATGGAAAACAAGCCAAGGGGCCCTGTGACTGGGATAACATGACATAGGACCACTAGAGGTGCAACAAATAGGAAAAATAATTCATAATAAAGACCAAAACACCAAAATGACCATGCAAACAAGACTCATATTCATCTTTACAACCTTTCCATGAAAGAGCAAAAAAAGACATAGTACTTGTGTTTGCTTGACCAAATTAGGGTGTGTATAGTTAACATTCCATTGAATAAATCCATATAAGAATAGAGTTAGGAAGTTTTTTGACAACATCATCTGAGCTCTTAGATTGTACATAACTCAACACTACACATTTACTGTTAGAGTCATATATATGTTGTCATCTTGTTCTTTATTTCATATTTCGTTACCACATTACATTTTATTATTCTTTGTCATTAATTAAATCACTTTCACATATAACCTATTTAATCCACATTAAGTAAGTTGTCCATGGATCTCTTCCTGGGCCTCAAATTAGTGGTACCAAAGATTTCACATTTTATATCATCCCCGAATGGTACTATGGTGTTTTTGAAATTTTGACCTTATTTATACTCCTACTTATATGAGGTATAATTATAGAAAGTTAGGGATCACGACTCATGACCCTTCATCACACCTACCTTTACATCCTCAAATGGGAGACTAATATGCAACAACACCAACTCTAGAGATGTTATAGAAAATGATAAAAGATGCATTGTAAAGACAAATGGAAGTCTTGGAGGAATATCATGCGTGTGAATGAGCAAGTATTTTTTATCACTTTTTGTTCCTTCTCAAGCAACATAATTCTCCAACAACCTCTCATTTTCATTAGTTATTTGCACAAACATCATTTCAGGTACAAGCCAATCTAGACATGCATATGTTTGAAGGCAAAATAGATGTGGATGCACTAGATAATTGCATTCACCTTATTTGTTCATAATACGTAGTTAATCACTTCTTTGACCAAGATAAAATCGCATTCGTTCTTATAAAAATTTCTTTTGGTTAAGAAATGGTGGGAAAATTATTGAATTTAAAATGAAGAAGATCTTATATAAACACATATGTAGACATGTGGAATGGTTTTGTAGAAGCACTCAAAGCAACCTATTATCTTGTTGGAAACTATGATGATAAATACATTAAGTTCTCTCAGCTGCACCAAGGCAAAGAGTAATTTGTGCAACAATGCACAAATACTTTTAATACCCTAGTGTCCTATTTTATGACTTGGGATTTGGATCAGAACCTTGTTTTGAAGTAGAGGTCATGCTTAAGACCTCATATCTAGTCAGATCTAGATTTCTTGACTATATCCTCCATCAAAGAAGCCTACAAATATGCATACAAGTTTGAATCAAACGGTGAGACCAGGACTAAGAGAAGAATTGAAGTATCAGACCAAACAACAATCTAAATCTTCTAAGTAGAATTCCAAATCAAGGAATAGCTCCAAATACCCTCTAAATAAGAAGCAACATCCATTAGATGATCAGACTAAGTAGTCTAAGACTATCGGGTAAGTGGTGTTCGATTCACAACTCTAGCAATCATTCCAACAAATAATGCCACTCTAGGAATAATCTTCTTGCATAGGTTGAGGTAATGGGTATCATCACCACAACATTGAAGAAAGGCAGACAAATAGTGGATTCGAAGCATAGTGCCATGGTAGGTAATGCAAATATCTTTACTACCCCTATGGAAACAAAAGAAGCAAAAACATTGTTCCATTATCAAATGTGGATCAATGTCCAACCAATACATTTCTTTATGGACAATAGATGTTATAAGAACTTGATTTCTCTTGAAGTATTTCACATATTAAACTTTTTCATGATGCCTCACCCTTAACCATACTCCTTTAGATGGTTCAGTGTAGGATAAGAAACATGCCACTTAATAGTGTCAAGTTATGTACAATATTAATCCCTTCCATGATATAATCCTTTGTGACATCATTCCATTAGAGGTATGTGATATTCTACTGGGTCAACCATATCTTTATCATCGACATACAATATATGAATCATATCCTAGAAATGTTATCATAATTGTTGCTGATGTGAGATACTATATACCAAAACTAGTTCCAAAGATATCAATCATTAGCACCAAGTAGTGTAAGAAGCTAGTCACATCTAGCGAGAAAATGCAAAAATTCCTTGTAGCATCAATTATTACCATAGTTCCTCCACCATCAATTCAAAAAACAACAAAATCGTAACTCAAGTTGGATGAATACAAGGACATATTTCATCTACCAAAGTAAGTGCCTACACACTATGGAGTTAAGCACATTATTGATTTTATCCCTAGACCACCACTTCCTAATGTTTATTTATATTAAAAATCATTTTTAGAGAATGAGGAAATCAAGTGGTAGATCCATGAACTAGTGGATAAAAGAAATAATAGGCTTAGCTCGTCACCTTGCAATAACCCAAATGTGCTAGCAATGAATAAGGATGACACATGGAGGATATGCATCAATTACCAAGAACTCAACATGATCACAATGAAAAATGACTGTCCTCTTCCAAAGATATAGGGTCTTTTGGACCAGCTTCGCAATACAAAATACTTCACTAAGATTGATCTCAATTTTGGGTATCATCAGATTCATGTTGATCCTATAGATGTATAGAATATAACCTCAGAGACCAAAGAAGGTTTGTTTGAATTGTTAATCATGCCCTTTAGATTGACCAACACTCCAACCACATTCATGCAGATGATGAATGATATCCTTTGACCATTCACTACCTCATTTGTAGTAGTTTACCCTGATGATATCCTAATCTTCAAAAAATCATGAGATGAACATCTATGACATATAAATTAAGTTTTTAACACTTTGAAGAAACCTAAATTATATGCAAACATGGAAAAATGTTCATTTTCCATGCTGCATATTCGATATTTTAGGTACATTATAGATGCACAAGGAGTGTATGTGGACCTGATCAAGATTCAAATCATTCAAGACTGGCCACAACTAAAGGATCTCATAGAGCTTCACAACTTTCTGGGATTGGAAAATCATTACATGATATTTTTACTTGGTTTCTCTCACGTGACTTGGCCTTCAAACCAAATTACCCAAGGTAGCACTAATTTAAATTTCAATTGCACAACTGCATAATAAAAGGTATTCAAGGAACTGAAACATAGATTTTGTTTTTGCACCAATACTTGCTTTACCAAACCTTCAATAACTATTTGAGCTCAAGAAAGATGCCTTTGACTTTGCACTTGGAGTAAGTAGTTCTTACTCTACATGAACACTCAGTTGCTTGCCATAATGAAACTTTCATCACACTAATAAATAACCAACCAAAATATTGTCTTAAACTTTATGTTATTATTTAGGCATGTAAGTATTGGAAGTATTATATCTTGGTCAATGATATTACGATCCACACCAATCACAAGTCACTTTGGTTATTGTAAATGCAAAACAAGTTACAATAAGAATGACATAAAAAATGGTTTTCTTATCTTCAGTAGATTCATTTGAACATCAAGCATAAGAAGGGAAGTGTTAATATATTGGAAGCTTGCTTGAGATGACTACCTATTCAAACCCTCCTTTTTTTACTTGATTCATGTGGACATGAAGTCAACACATGGTCAAAATTATATCCATCTAACATGAATTTTACAAATATCTATCATAAGTTATTATGTGGTAATTTAGTATCAGATTTCTACTTATAAGATGGACTTCTATATCATCTTTGTCACTTATGCATTCCACATGAGACAAAGAGACATAAGCTAATATGGGAGGCTCATTTCAGTAAGGTTGAAGGACATTTTGGGATTGAAAAGACCCTAGCAGTGTTGCACAAATATTTATACTAGCCACATTTTAGGTCTAATGTCGCTAAGTACATAAAGTCTTATACCACATGTGTCATTACCAAGCCAGTTAACAAAAATCAAAGGATGTACATACCTCTATCTATTCTAACAAGACCATGGGAATCCATTTCCATATACTTTCTCTCATTTCACCCTACTACTAAACATGGTAATGATTGCATTTATGTAGTATTTGATAGATTCTCAAAGATGAAAATTATCATACCCTGTAAGAAAGTAATATCAATTCTAGAAACAACTAATTGTATTTTAAATATGTCTAGATCCATTTTGGAATCCCATAAACCATCTTGTATAATAGGGACGCAATATTTATGAGCCATTTTAGGAAAGCACTTTGGTCTTTGTTAGACACAAAGTTAAACAAGTCTATAGCCTTCCATCCTCAGACTAATGGATAGATGGAATTGGTCAATGGGATGATAAGATACCTTCTAAAAATGTACAATTTGAATAATTAACACATTTGGGATGAAAGTTTCCCTTTTATTCAACATAACTACAGTAGAGGCTTACATAGATAAAACATAGCCCTTTTTAGGTGTGTTTGGGTTTCTAGCCTTTAACACCCATCGACATAGTTTAACCTATTCTGCCATCAATAGTTAAAACTCCTTCAACTCAAAAGTAAGTTGACAAAGTTGTTTTATTCATTAAACACATTTAACATATTCAATTATAGGTGCAAACCATTCTATAATAGGAAAATGCAAAATATAAGTAGCACCGTGTCAAGCATCGAATATCATAACCTTCTAGGTTGGTGATCGAGTCTGGCTACACCTATAGAAAAAAAGACTAATATGACCTCACCTCAAGCTTCATCCACTTTAGCAAACGCCCACACTATACCTAATCAAGTAGGGGATAATACTTTCATGCTTAATCTTCCAACTTATCTTGGGTTGAATTCAGTTTTCAATGCATAACTCTTATGGCATTACTTTCCACCCCTGTTAGATACTATAGATATTGTGGAGATTCTTTGGCAAGTAAAGATCAATCCAGATTATAGTGTTCTAATAAAATTGGATCAAGTTATTAATGCTCAAGTCTAATAGATACATTGATAAGAGATCCCTCTCTTCCAAATTGTCAAAGCATGTCAAGTGCCTTCTTAAGGAAAATGGTTTATAAAAGCATATGTTGTCATTCTATTTCCACATCTTATGTAACTGCATGCAATAGGGACCATTTTTATTCAAGTACCTACTTAGTCAATTACTACATCAATCCCATAGGTTGTTGATGTGGTTACATCAACCATAACCACATAGGAGGTACCTTCCATAGTTGGGAAGATAACTATTTGTTATGAGAGGAAGTCGAGGGCAAATCCCCCTCCACAGAGTCCTATTATTGAGGCACCATTAGTAAAAGGGCCATAAAGAGAGGCAACTATAAGTAAATCCAAATGCGAGTATTTCTAACTTCAAAGAGCTATGATTTTAAGCCTCCAAGATACCAAGGGAAAAACATCATTACATGAAGAGCCATTAGGTGAGAAAGCAACACCTTTAATTTCTTCTACTCTTATTATGTCTTATGTTTCTCCTCTCACTATTAGTTCATTTGATTCTATGTCCCTCGATCCTATTAGACCTCCTCCCTTTTTGATACCTAATATAGAGGTTGTTTCTTCTCAACCAAGTACCCAACCAACTCTGCTTGTTCTAAAGGTAGAGGATACTTCCTCTACCCTATTGTTCCTACTCCCCCAACTATTCCATCTCTTCCAATTATATCTCCTGTGTTTGTTCCTATTATTTATATTATGTCCACTTCCACCACTATCCCAAATCCCCCAAAGACTAAGAAAAAGGCAACTAAGAAGGCTAGGGAAGTAGTAGCAAGCCCTCAATTTCATGTTTCATCTACTCAATTGGGTTTACCAATGCCGCCAAGTTCTTCTCAAAACACTATTGTGGTAACAAAGAAGAAGGCTAAAAAGAACAATATATTTTATATAGTCCACCCACTACCTCAATATGGTGGAGTAGACTAGTCTAAAATAATCTAGCCTTCACTTCTTGATCCACTACTTGAAGAATCTTTGTAGAAATCATTAAGAGAGTTGTTGGGTGAGAATATAGTTCAAGACACTAAACCCACAATATAACCTAATTAGTCCTCCCATAGTGGGCAACATATATGCAATTAGAGGCTTCTCAAAAGCCTAATCTTATAATTATGGAGTTACCCACAATAAGCTCTATATTTGAAAAATCTATGGGGAGTGAATAAAGGGTAAAGAAGAGAAAATGGAAACGTGAGACCATAAGAGGGGTGATTTTGGAAGAAACACTAGAGGTATTTAACTTGTCTAAAAGAAAAAAAACAAATTTGGGGCAATCCCCATACATTAAAGTTTTCAAATCCTATTTCAAAACCCATAAAGATGCTCTGGTTGAGATTCATGAAGGAACTAAAATGGCTAGAAAGGAACTTGAGCAAGAATTAAAATAAATAAGGGAACAACAACAATCAGTACACATTCCCATATAGATAGAGATATATGTGCAACATGTAGCATCTAGGTTATATAATATCCTGGGGGTTATTATTATAATGAAAGCTGAGTTAGCACCTCATATAGTTGAAACTACCAAATTGTTTAATTCTTTGAAACAAGATGAAAATAAGTTGAAGTTTCTTATTATTTATACAAATAGCAAGGCATATGCCCACCTTAATTTGATATCACCATTGGAGGCTATCAATGCCCTCAACTTAGTACCACTAGGACAAAAGAAGCTAGAGAATGGATTACAGTAACTAAGATAGTAATGCTTAAATATGCAGATCATGAAACCCTCATTTTGCAGATTCTATAGTAATTAAAGTTCTTATAGGCAAGGGATTCCAGACATAGACTCATTCACAAGGCCAATTTTGATCATCTCCTTCAATAGGCTTCAACCTACTTCAAACAAAACTTACAAGGAATGACATTAGAAGAAATAAAATCTGAGCTAGATTTTGTAAGGAAAAAGGTCATAGAGGTAGAAATATTCAGAATTAACTTTAGAAATACTAAGCCTGAGCATGTAAGGTTTATTGAACAAGTTAACAGGGTGCACAAACCTCCATTATTAAATATGGACATTATTAGGTACCAACATGATGTTGGTGACAAGCACTTTCAAGTGTTAGTAGCAAAGAAGAATGTCGATACTTCAAATTCTAGTTCACACAAGCAATAACTTCAACACCTCTAATAACTGGTAGCACCATGTAATCACCTAATAAGCCTTAGTTTATGGCTAATTTTATATGAAGTCATGTAGATAGGACTAATCCTTATATTTAAAGTTTACTTATACTTAATACATAAATGTATAAATTGCTTGAACTATTTGTAAGCATGCACACATTGTATTGTGTTATACAAGCTAAATTATTTTGACATAGCTATAGTTAATTATGAGCATGTACACATGTAAATTTGATTCTAAAAATAGAACTGAGGTTATAATTTCATAATGTAACTATGAGTTTGCATGATCTTGGAGGATGAGGGGACCCCTCACCAAGTCTATATATTCATGTAACTACACATTTGAAAGGGTTAGAAGTTATCAATACAAGAAGAAATCAGTTTTGATTATCATGAAACTATGTCAGTGTTATTTCATTCCATCTCTATGTTCTTAAGATTTTGCTTTCTTAGTTATACTAATTCAGTGCAAAAGTTATTGATAAGTATAGTTGTTATCATTAATTTATGCTAATCCTAGATGTGCAAAAGTTATTGAAAGTTAGTAGATATCATTGATTTTAAGTAATTGGTTAAAATTGTGTTAATATTTTGAAGTGTTCAGGAGTGTTTTCTCTTTGGTATGGTCGTTTAGGTGTGTGCCACAACTGCTCTAGGCACCTTTCTAATTTGAGTTGTAATCTCCCAACTAACATTATGTAATAACAACTCTAGAAGGAGTAACATTTAGTTAAAACCATTAAGTTTCCCATAGAATTTCCCCCAAATTGCCTAACTGTATTTCCCTATGAGTTTGAAATAACTATAAACAATAAGAATTAGTCTTGGAAACACTTGTTGATGAAAAAACAACCTAGGAAGTTACCCCTTGAGACAATAAAAACTTCTTTTCTACTTTATCCTTCCCTTGTTTTCAAGTTTATTTGAATGAGACCTATCCATTCTCGAATATACTACCCATCCATCTAACTCACTTAGGTTTTGATTTCACTACTAGGATTCATTTCATTACAAGCAAACTAGGTTAATAACCTGTATGCCCAACCTGCTATTCCACCATAAGGTTGTTTAACCCATACCTACAACTCATGTCCTAGAGTGGAGTTTATCTCTATTGAGATCCTAAAATGTTAAAGGATACCTCGTTAAATATGGGGATGTGCACAAGACCCACATCAATAGGAAAATAACATACTTGCCTCTTCATATACCCTATATCTATGTGTGAGGAAGTGATTTCCTTTTACCCTTGTTGTGAGGATTTTAGCATAAACTTTTGATAACTGTAGGTTTCATTCTGGTTTCTGAGAAATTATATTAAAAATTGGGAAACTCTAGCATTATTTTGATGCTAGACATACATCCATAACCCCGACAGAGGTATCATGGGTTTATTCTCTTTCCTCATGTATTCTTACATGATACATGATACATTGACCTTATTCCATCATTTGAGCTTTTGATCACCTTTGGATTTTTCTTTATATTTGTTTGATCACTCTTTTTAGGATGCCTTGATCCTTATTTGGTTATATTTTTCTTTTGTAGAATATCATTGTAAGAGGGAGAGCAGAAACCATAGTGAACTGGTATATGTGAAAGCATAATTTTTTTTACCAAATTTTCCCTGCCAGCTTCACCCAAATCAATGGTTATTTCCTCAAACAAGTATTAGCATGATAGGTGCATTTGGTCTAGTGAAAGTGATAAAAATTTCTAAAATTTGTATGTAATAATGATAACAACCTTTATATGTCTGATTTAAGAATTCAATGGTAGTCTAGTCATGATTAATTTTCTTGTTGCATGCTTGAATTCTGAAAATTTGAGATATAAGGCTATAAAATCCTATAAATAAACAAATTGGTGTACTTTTGCTTGGTATGCTTTCCCACAAGTTGATCTTCGAGATTTTGATCATGTTTATAGGAATTCCAATAGGTTGGATACTTGCTTAAGCCTACGAGGGGAAGTCAATCACATTACCACGTGACAAAGAAAAATGCCTAATCTAGAAAGCGAGAAACTAGATTAAAAAAAATATAATGCTAAAAATAGGAAAGGTTAACTTAGGAAATAGGGAATATATTCTATGAAAACAATAAATATATTCTAATCCTACTCTTACCACAACATCTCTTGTTACTCAGGGTCATCCCCAAATGACACAACCATGAAGTAATGCTTCAAAAACTGTCCATTGACTGGATATGCCATCTCATTGCCTTGGAGGTCCCTCAAGTGAAAAACATTATTATCTAAGATCTATAAAATATGATAAGTTCCAATCATAATGGTGTAAACTTGTCATGATGTCCTTTGTTTTCATGGGCTTTGTCTCATAAAAGCACTAGGTCAGATTTTCTAAATGCTTTAAATTTTGCTCTTTTGTCAAACCACCTTTTGACTATATCCTAATGTTTACTAAAATTCTATAAACACTCAATCTTGAGTCTTCATTTATATTATATCCAGTAATCATGACTCCACCTTCTCACTTGGTTCCATATATTCCTACATAAATTGGTATGTTGGTAATTTAAGCATGATTTGGAAAATTGATTGTCTCCCATACATCAATAAGTAAGCCGAGGCCTTGTGGGCTTGCTTGTATCTTGTTCGATTAGCCCATAATGCATACTTTAGTAGATTATATGAATATCTAGGTTTGTCTACTGCTGACTTTTCAATGACATTAATTAGGTTCTTGTTTTTTTATTTAGCTAATCTATTTCCTTGTGGGTAATGGTTGGATGATGACCTAATGGTGATTCAATTATCATGGGTCCATTTAGTTAATTCAATTGATTAAAAGGTTGGCTCATTGTCACAAACTAGATAAATAGGGGTACTAAATCTAGTTATGATATTTTCCTCTAAAAAGCTAATTACATCTTATGCTCATGAATTCTTTGTAGCTACTACTTCGATCCATCATGTGTAATAGTTTATGGAAGTGAGTACAAACTTGTGGCCAGTTGAAGAACTAGGGATAATGACCCTAATGAAGACCAAACCCCATTGAGCGAATGGCCTTCCTTCAATAATAGGCTACAGAGGCATTGTTGTGTGTACTTCTATTTTTGCCAAGACTTGGCATTCATGGCATATTCTAACATGAACATGTGCATCTTTGAAGACTGTTGGCGAGTAATAACCCATTCTAAGGATTTTATGGTCTTGGTGTTTCGAGATGGATGACCACTGCTTATCTTCTGGTTCAAAATTTCCAAAATTTCTTGAGCTTCTTCTCATGATATGCATCTCAAGTATATTTATTCATAATTCCTTCTATAGAGGATCCCTTTTCTAATCATGTAATGAGCCACTTTGAGTTTCAAAGCTCTCCTTTATTCTCTTTTGAGCTCTAGGGAGTAAGTACTTGTGAGTAGGTATTAAATAATGTCACTATACCACTCTCCTTAAGATACTTGGTTTTCATAAGCCTCTTCAATAATGGTGCATGAGTTAGGGTTAGGCTCTGTCATGATCTAAATAAGGAATTGACCTCTAACAATCTTGACAAGCTTGATTTTTATGTTAAACTCCTATAATTTTACCATATATTTTCCTCTACATTCCCTAATTCATTTTTCCCCAAAGCGAGGTTGACAATAGGATCCAACACAATGGAAATGGTCTTATTCCTCAAAATGTAGTCAAAATTTGTTTACCACTTTAACAAGGACAAATATTTACTTGTCTAAAACTGAATACACGAGTTTTTCCTCTTTCAATTTTGGGCTCATGAATGAAATAGGATGTTTGCTTTCATCTTTCTTCTAGGTGAGCATGGTGGCAATGGTATGTTTTAAAGTGAATAAATACAATGAGAAGTCTTTAATGAAGTCTAGAATTATCAGTATAGGGGCTCGAGATATTGCATCTTTAATGTCTTGAAAAGACTTTAGAGCCTCTATTATCCACTCCACTTTAGAATCTTACTTGAGTATTCAAAGGTCTATAGATCTCTCCAAATCATGATATAAACTTTCTCATGAAGGTTATCTTCCCAAATAAATATTTGAGTTCTTTCTTGCTATTTAAGAATGAAATTATTGATATCCCCTTTATTCTATATGGGTCAACTGTAATTCCATCTTTGGTGATGATGTGATCCAAAAGTGTGCCTTTCGTGATACCAAATATGCTCTTCTCAAGGTTCAGTGAATTGCCAAACCTTCTGCATCTTTTAAAGATTGATTATAAGTGACCCACATGATTAATCCTTGATTTTGAGAAAACCATGATGTCATCCATGTAAATGATTATACATTTACCTATCAGCCTTTGGAATGCATGATCCATGGCTCACTGAAAGGTAGCTCTGACATGAATTAGGCCAAAGGGCAACCTCTTATATGCATAAGTACCCCACTTCATAGTGAATATTATCTTCATTTTATCATCTAAATCTACCAACACCTAGTTATATCCTAAAAATCCATCCAAGAAGGACATCATTCCTGAACCATTCACTATCTAGATGATCTCATCCAGGGATGACAAAGAATAGTTATCTTTCTTAGAAGCTTTATTCAAGTTTTTGAAATCAACACAGAGTCTAATTTCCCCGCTCTTCTTTTGATTGGAAATAAATTAGCCACCCATGTAGATTGTTTGATCAGGAAAACCATTTTTGATCTTGACAACTTTTCCACTTCCTTCTGAATAAGAGGTTTTAAGATATGATTTATCAACCTTTGTATTTGACTAAATGGTTTGTGGTCTAACTTCAGTGGGATTATATGGGTTATGACCTTTGAGTTGAAAACCTTAGATTCTTTGTATGTATATGCAATCACATCCTTGTATTGGGTGGTTAGATTCTTTACCCTTTGTCTTTCCTCTAGAGTGCAGTTGAGACCAATGTTAAAATAGTGTGGGTCATATTCATCTCCTATATTCTTCTTTTTGAATTCATATTCATTTAATTTTGGTGCCCTTTATTATTGTGATTGAGGATCCAAATCGAACGTCTTTCCAAGGAAACCATTCTTAGAGGGAGATGGTTTTCCTTCAGCTAAATGACTCCTTCCCCCAACTCCTCTAAGCATAAGTAACTAATCTCCTTGTCATCAATGATTTGAGACTCAAATTGTACTGAGTTAGTCAAGAACTAGATGATCTGATGGTCATCATTATAGACATGGAAACTTTCCACATTTTTATAAATAAATGTTGTCACAAAAGCTTATGCCTTATAAGAGATTATTCAGGCTTTTTCTAGATTTGGGCAACATGGGAACATTTTCAAGTATGTGGGTGTACCTATATCAGAAATGAGCCTATAGGTTTAAGGGCTATCTCCCTGAATATATCGTGCAATGTTTTCCACTTAGACTACGACTTATTTGTGAGGAAAAGAGTTCGAAAATACATAAAGTGAACCTACTCCAAAGAAGGTGATGTACCAAGAATATTTTCCACATGACCATCATATTTCTACCACACTGAAACATAAAATATAGACTAGTCTCTAAGTTTTAATAGATTTTAACATAAGTATTTCAATATAGAGGTAAAATGTGAGTAACAACACAAGGTAAATGAACCAGAGGGCAGATTGCACACTCGAAGGACAATTGTATACTTGAAAAGTTTTACACACTAGACTACACTCTATATAACTTGTTAGGTTAATAACTCTTGCTTAGACATGAAAGGATAAGGGCAGGAAGGATATAGAGTTATCACTTCTCATCACCATACATCACTTGCAAACTTAGACAATTGTTCAAAACTCATAAAACAAACTTGTATTAATGTTCAAAGGAAAAAATATAACATCAGTCCAACAAGGCTTCACCATACATGGTGTGGTTGTTTTTTATAATAGCTCAAGAGCTATACTTATAAAAGAAAGTCCGTAAGAGAAAGGGGGCCTTGGCACTCAAAAGGGGAATCAATCCATTTGAATATTTCAACTGTAGTTACAACTGCTTCTATAAATTATGCTCCTTCAGGCCATTTGATTGATCCCCATCACTTTTAGTCATTACACAGTTATAGTATTCCCTCTTTGTTCCTTCTTGATAGTTATAATAGTGGAATCAAACATTCCCACTAGGTTCGAGCATCCATCTAGTTAGAATAACTAGATCAATCTATTAGGGTATTATGTTGATCCATGCCCAAGATGTGAGAAAGGTCACTCTCATGTAGCTAGATTTTGTGATGGCCATTGAAGTCTACATGTCTCTCTGTAGGTCCTTAATGGTGTTATCCAATACCAAAATATCCACTCATAGATCAAACTAAATCATGCTCAAGGTAGGCTCCATCATGCTTGATTTCCTTGGTTGAAAACTAACCTTTTCACCTCTATCAAAGTCACTTGGCTCCCATTTTTTTTGATTTGTCATTGAGACTTGACTTGGATCCTCGATCCCTCGACTCATCTCACACCATTAGATATTCTAGATATGAATAAATGCAAGCCTTTAGATCTACTTTTGAATTATCAATCTTGTCCCTATTGGTACAACTTGGAAAATGTGCATTAATCCATAGGATCTTGCTGTCAGCCACCTACATAGTGTTGGATCTATCTACAAGCTTGCAAGATCATACCACTTGGTATCATTATGCTAATCCTTGAGACATTTGAATTTAAATGGCTACTTCTTGAGGCTTAAACTTGACATCTATGTGACTATCATTTGACATCTGTGCATACATATTTGACATCCCATAAACCATCAAATTTAGTCTTGTGTGGATCTCTGTAGTGGATTTATCACCTTTTTGAAAGAAATTCATTTGCCTTAGCCTTACCTTGAAAAATTATTGCATACAAAATATTTAGGCATATTCATGTCTTGGTCCTTTGCCCTCTGAAATGTGCCCTTTAGAACTTTGACTTGGTCCATCTTGGTGTAGAAAGGGCATTCAAAGAAAATATGAGAGACACTTCTTTGGAAAAGTGCATTTTAGGATTTTTGTTTTGGGTCAACTCATTTGAAAGATATCTTTCAGAGCTTTGAAAGATGCCCTTTGCTGTGGAAGAATTCTTTCAAGAAAATTGTTCAGATAATTTTCTTGGAAGATTTTTTTGTTGCCTTTTGCCTCAGACATTTTTCCAAAGGAATTAGTCCTTTATCTTTGGAAAAGTGCCCCTTAGAAATCCTAAAAAGTGTCCTTCAAGAAAAGTATTTTGGACACTTTACTTCAAAATAAATCCTTCAAAAATCTTGAAGTGGACCATTTTCCTGAGAAACTACCCTTAAAGAAAGTTATAGAGGACACTTACTTGAAAAGGTGCCCTTCAAGAGAAGTGTCTGGACAAATTTCTTGAGAATATACCCTTCAAAATTTCTATAATTGCCTTTCAAAGAATTGACCCTTCAAGGAAATTGTTTTTGACAAAATATCTAAAATAATTCCTGACACTTAGCTAAAAACTCCAAAACAAAATTTCTTGAAAGAATTAACATTTGGACAAAAGACTGAAACAAAGATTCCAAAGGAAATAACACTTTTACATTTGTTATAAGATTTGTGTGGAACACTTCCTTCGAAGGAATTCTAAATGCTCCAATCACTTACACAAAATTTGAACAAAACTCCCAAGTGCAACCTTAGGCTTTTCTAGACCTTCTCTTACAACTGCTCAACACCATGAAAATCTACCACTTGCATATATGATTAAAATCATTCTTAAGACACCAAAATACATAAGGACTAGGTTAGGCCATGACCCACTTAAAATGACATCAAACAAAGCCATAACAAATTGATATTATAAAAGGCCCCTATACAAGATTTTGAATATAGGGGTTGATCCATTTTAGGTTGTGGGTAAAAATAGTCAACATCTTTAGTGATTTATTAGGGTTGGTATGCTTGCTATGACATGACCAGTTGCCTAATCCTGTCCATTGGGCTATGGAGTCACAAGTATACAAGATGGACATATAAACTATTTTTGAATAGTATACAAAACATAAGAAAACAATAGAAATAAAACACAAAGTAAAGAACTAAACAAAATACACTGTGATTTAAAGCACTTATTGGGACACAACATAATAAGAAAATAAACACACACCTAACCTAATATTTACAAGATAGACCTTCAAATCTCAATAGCAGGGTTTTAAGTGTATCCCGTTCATAGGGATAGACAGTCCTTCTCCATTCATCTTTGCTAACTGAAAGGAATTGCTTTACTTGCACTTGGTGATGACATAAGGTCCAATCCATAGGGTATCAATACCTCACTTTGATCTATTTTCATCTCATTTCAAGATAATGTCACCTGCTTGAAATGATCTTAGAGTTGCCTTCTTGTCAAAAGACCTCTTCATCAGTACTTGGTGATGCTCCATGGATTGATGAGCCTTACCTCTAGTCTCTTGCATCTCCATCAGTTCTATCAATATCATTTTCATGGGAGTGTTCTCAAGAAAATATAGTTGGTGTGTTAATTCCAAGGCTGACATTTCTTGAGATATAGACAACCTAACTTCCCTTTCATAGATAAGTAAAAAAGGAGAATTCCCTATAAACCTCTTGGGAGTTATCCTATTAGCCCATAAGGATGTCTTCAGTTTAGTGTGCCAAGCTCTTTGGTTATGCTCTAAGTTTCTCTTAATGATTCTAATTAGGTTCTTGTTGGTAGATTCAACCAACCCATTACCTTAAGGGTAATAGTTAGATGAAGTGCTCAAGAATAAGCCATTATTACTTTCCCAATCAACTATTTTAACACCCATTAAATCAAGAGCATTATCTAAAATGATAGTAGAAGGGGTGTCAAACCTTATTATGATGCTCTCTTAGAAATTCAAAATGACACTCTAATTAGCCTCCTTCAATGCTACTACATTAAACCATCTAGTAAAATAGTCAGTTGCTATGAGTATCCATTTGTGACCAACACTTGGTTGGGGGTTTATCATGCCAATGAAGTCAAGACCCCAATGAATGAAAGGTTGGTCCACTTAGATAGGATTCAAAGGTAGAGATACAAGCTTTTGATTTCCTATAAACAAGGCAGATTTTACACACCTTCTCACCCAAGCATGGCAATCTTTGAAGAGGTTAGGCTAATAATAGCCAACCCTCATGATCTTGGCAGTTGTGGTCTTTTGAGAGAAATGGACACCTGCTGTCCCATCATGGAACTTCTCAAACAACACTAAAAACTTGTCATTATCAAATACATCTCACTAACATGCCATCCACAAGACAAAAGGGTATAGAATGTAATCTAAATACCTCTTTTGTGATTTATTCATATTATTAGGGTACTCACCATTTTGGATAAATCTGATCATGTATAGTGTCCAATTTTTTTGAGGCAATGGAGCAGCTGGTTGGGGACAATCATGGTTGACTAGGGCTTCCTCTTTTGATTCATGAAGATCTAAAGCTAAATATTCACAAAAGCCTTTACCCCTTACTAGTTTTGTCACTTTGATATCAACATTATACTCCATCACTTTAGTGATCCACCTTACCCTCTTTTCATTGAGATCTCTGCTCAAAAGAAAATATTTGGTGCTAGGATGAGAGACCATAACCTGAATATTGTTATTTGACACCATATGTCTAAATTTATTTAGTCCTCTTACAATAACATTGACCTATTTCTCCACAAAGGTGTATTTGACTTTGTAATCTTTTAAACCTTGACTGAAGAATGCAATTGGATGCTCCACACCCTCATTATTCTTCTATATCAGCATGGCTGAGATAGTATCAAGGTTAGCAAATGAATACAACATGAAGTATTTAGTAAAATCTAAATTCACAAGGGTAGGGTATTCTAAAATTGCTTTCTTTAAGGCTTTAAAACTGCTCTTACCCTCTTTGGTCCAATAGAAGACCTACTTCTTCTTAAGCATAGATGTGATAGGTTTTACTAAAGATGCAAAACCATGTATGAATCTTCTTACAAAATTTATTTTGCCTAAGAAACTTTGAAGACTTTTTTTTATGTAAGGGTGATGATAAACCTAGGATAACCTCTATTCTCTTAGGATCGATAGCTAGACCATTCTTGGAAACAATATGTCCCAAGAGATTGCCTTCATGAACAATAATGATGCACTTCTTTAGGTTAAGGGATACCCCATATTGCCTACATATTTCAAACTCTTGCCTTAAATGTTTCATGTGTTCATCTACATCCTTAGAAAATACTGTTATATTATCTAGATAAACTAGTACCAATTCATTGATTAAACTTTTAATGGTCATTTCCATTGATCTCTAGAAAGTGGCACCAGCATTGGATAGACCAAAAGGCATTTTATTATAAGCAAAGGTTCCCCATTTGGTAGTGAAGGCTATCTTGAACTGATCATATTCATTGGCTAAAATATGATTGTATCCTGATTAATCATCTAACATAAAGAAATGCTAAGAACCTGAAACCATATGTAGAATCTACTCCATCGAGGGTAGTGATTTTTGAGTGACACTCGATTAAGATCTCTAAAAGTCTACACAAAGCCTTTTCTCTCCCCATTATTCTTTATAATATCCATCCACATTGAATGCTTGATGGGAAATATTATCTTAGATTCAAGGAGCTTGGTGAGCTCCATCCTCATGAGTTGTTCAACCTTGGGGTTGATGGGTCTTTGATTTTATCTAATCGATTTAACTCCTGCTTCCAACTCAATGATATAGTGTGCTAGGATAAGATAAAATCCCTTGAGGTCATTATATTCCCAAGCAAATTTATCATGAAACTCTCTACATAGTTTAATGAATGCTTACTTTTATAATGTAGAACATACCTTGCCTAGTTTGAGGAGTTTGTCTTTCAAGATCTAGACCCTTTCATAATTCTCATCCATTGTAGATAAACTCAATTTCTCCTTCCTCTTCTCATAATTTTCATTAAAGATACTTTCTAAGGTTACCAAAACCTTAGGTATCTTATTGGTCTTTAGTTATACAATCTAGTCACCCAATTGTTCTTGGAGTCTCCATTGATTTCTTGAAGAAAACTCAGACTCATTTTGCAAGAAGCATGCAATGTATTGGGCACTGTCAAACACTTACCAAGATACTTCATTATCAGGTACAAAAGATTTGATAATGATCTTAATATGAGACTGATTTCCTTCCTTTTTTATGGCATTTGGAGTTTCAAATTGGTCTCCTATGGTAGCTAGTCTATCAACATGACTATTTTGCTCCCTTGAGACCAAGTGAATGTTGAATGCATTGAAGTCTTCAAGCATGTCCCATACACAATGCTTGTATGACTTAAGTAAAGGGTTCTTGGTAGCAACCTCCTTCCTCACCTGGTGCATAATCAAATTGCTATCTCCATGCACTTGCAGGTTCTTGACCCCTTTTCTCCTTGCCCATTGAAGGCTGTGAATCAAACATTCATACTCAGCCACATTGCAAGTGCAATTGAAATGAAATCTATATGAAGCATAGTACTATTATTTGGATGGAGAGACTGACATGACACAAAACCTTGCACCAACTTTACTTCTTGAACTATCAAAAAATATCTTCCATAGTTCATCATCTTTGTCCTCTTCCTTAGTGAGTAGAGGTATCTGTATTCCTTCTTCATGTATATAATATGTCCCTAGATCAATTTCCTCCATGAGAGCATAAAGATATTACTCACAAGTATTAGTAGCATATTCATCAAGAAATAAATCTACAATGACCTCAAGCTTGGAAGAGGTACCATCATCTAGAATAGAATCCTTTTCTTCATGAATAACACAATTCAAATTAGAACTCATCTCGATGTAAGGTTTGATATGAAACCTTGTAAGAGGCTGTGTCATAATTGTCACCTTGGTCCCATACCTTATCTTGAAGGCCAAGAAAGACCATTCAACTGAAAGATAGCCACCAATATAGGTATTAAAGTCCCTCAACAAGCAAATTATAAAGTAGGCTGGGAGATCAACAATAATTATGTCTCGTAAGATAGGAAAGCCAAGAGAGTCATGTAGCAAAACCTTCAAGTTTTTGATTAGTCCTATGGTTTCGGCAGGGTTACCATCCAAATAGATAACTCCTTTACTATGAGGCTCATACTTCAAACCTGATTTGTTAGGTACTACCTGTTGACGCAGAAGATTGCACCCTTGGTAGGAGGCCGAGCTCCTGCCTTCTTCACGCAACAATGGAAACTCCCCTCTCACCTGTGGGACCGACAAAGCTGGAGGGGAGAGTCTCTAGATAAGGGCTAGCTCCCTCTGATGTATCATTTAGGCCTTGGTTTCTCCTACTGGTAACAAACAAAATGTAAAAAAGGGGGGGATGAAAAGGGGAGAGAGATGCTGAAAACAAAGCCTAAGCATAAAAAAAGAAAAGGTGATACACCAGAAAATGTGATCCACCCAGCCTGAATATACACTTTTCACCAAAAGGAAGTGCCTATACACTTCATCTAAAGTGAGAAAACCTTCTGCATTAGTGGGTCAGGGGTCTGTGGAGATACAGGGAAGAAATAACTACTAGAGGCATTCTGGGACACACTGTAGTAGACTATCCACTTCACCTACACTCCTTTAGGGACACTTCTGACATACCTGTAAAAGGAAACTCAAAAATTGCACCAGACATGCTAAAATCATTCTGCAAAAGCATTAAGAAAATGACTTAACACAAAATCAAATGCATAGACACATACTAAAGATGCAAAACTCAGAATGGAGGTAAAAAAGCTAAGTTGCGATTCAAAGTAAAATTCTGGCAGAGCTCTACCTTACAAGCCCGATAGATTTTTGGGTAGTGTTTTGCCTTAAGGCTGAGAGTGGATTCTTTCTCAAAAGAGAAGTTTACAATTTATAGGAAGAGGAAGAGCAACTTGGCATTTCCTGGGAAAGATTTTGGCACTCTTTCTGCAAGTGGCCCATGTGCGCTAAACACATCAGGAAGAGGAAAGCCACTGTTACTGATGTCATTCTTCAAAAAAGGCCTGCTAGAACCATGCTTCACAATCACCCAATTTGACTTTGATGTTCAAAAATTAATGTAAGAGCATGGCCGTGCCTCTTTCTGCAGACAGACTATAGTTTGTCCCCTCATCAATGCTAACTGCAAAAAAATAGGTCATGCCACTCATCTGCAATAACTCACCTTCCCTTCACCACTTGAATGCTTTGTCTTTTCTACTCCTTGTCTTCTTCCTACTCTTTCAGCCCTCGAGGGTGATCTTCTAGCAAGTCGTTGCATTCCTTGGGCCCGTCACCCCTAGACTTTCCTTCGGCTTCTTGCCTTGCCCCTTTCGCTGAGAGTGCATCTGCCTTTGACACATGTCATAATCCATTGCTTAGGCACCTAGAATACACTTTAAAATGCAAACATTGACACGTGGCATCTCCTATCAAGCTAATAATGGGACATGGTAGCATCCACTTACCTCAGAGGGTCCTTTAAGAGTCAGGTAAAAGTTGACACATGGTCACTTCTGTATAGCTCCAAGCAACTCATTCAGGCCCACCATAGTCTTCTTTGAAGCCAATAGGAGAAAACCATAGATGTTTCCACCTTTCAGCTTCTGTTGAGCTCTATAGGGGACACGTGGCACGTTTCACTACTCCTAGCAACTCATGTTGAAGTCCTCCGTGGTTGCCACTTGTTGCCTTCTGTGCTTTGGCTTTCATGGTGTAAAATTTGATGTCTACGTGCCTTTCACCACTTAAAAACCCCACAGCTCCCTACCCTCTACAAGGGCTTTTGAATCTTGAACTACCCTTCGGCTGTAGGGCACACCCTTGAACCAAGCTGTTGAACCAACCCATTAAGCCAAAATTGGTTCAACGGTTCAATTGATTCAACGGTTTAACCACTGCGCACTGATGAACTTGTCATTGAAATGGTTCAATGAACTAAGGCTAACTAAACCAAGGCATTGGACTTAAAACATTGAACCAAGTGCCGATTTAACCAGCCGAAGCATTAAACCAAGGCATTAAACTAGGCGATGAACCAAGTGATTGAACTAGGTGTTGAACCAAAGCATTGAACTAGTTCAATGGTTTAACCATGCTACCTTTTCTTGTGATTTTATTTAGACCAGAGCCTGAAGAAGCCTTGTAAAACCTGAAACTCTTTGAACTGATCCTTTATGTGCTAAAGGACTAACCTGTAGAGTCTGTGGAAATCTAAAACCTGCAGAGTCCGTAGATTTAGACCTCCAGAGTTCATAGAAATCCTGTAGAGTCTATAGAAATGAATAGATTCATGCAAAATCATAAAAATGAAATGGCCTAGAACAGTAGGGATAGAAGGGGACCGATTTGTGGCTTGTTGGGCAAAAAATGGTCAACAAATTGGTGACTCCCAAGGGAAGCATGCCTGCTATGCTTAAAGACCAATTGCCTTGTAGTCCATTAGGCATAGAGTCAGATGCAACTATGAAGAAAGGTTAGCAACAGCCCCAAAGATACAAGAATCAAAACATGAAGCTTTTTACCCCACATGCAAAGGGAAACACACAAGGCTAAAAAACACTACCTGTGTAACTGCACTTAGGGAAAGCAGGAAAAGAAACTGAAAACAAACTACTATATACAGCTAACCAGGAAATTTTGCTTCCCTCCTAGATCAAAAGGAAATCTTCTTAAGTCTCCTTCCTGGCAAGAAGACTTATGGTGCTAGGCAAGCAGCTAAATGAAAAAGAGAATTGGTGACCTGCTCCTCTTGCCTGTCACCTTGCTTGGCTTGTATCTGAGTGGATCAGAATCGAACATGCTTCCGACATATATGTACTCTACTTGTCCTTGGAAGCTTGTTGAATGCTAGTCCTTCATACTGGTGCTTATCACCAAGAAATCAATGGCTATTGGCTCATCACCATTAGCCCTTTGATGTGCATAATGCCCTTGTAGCGCATCATGGTTCGACCCATTTCCTTCTGCGTCGTTGAAAACCCTATCAGACTCATCCTCTATTTCCTCTTGGCCTTCTTGAATGAGGGTGACTGTGGTGATGTCTGAAATGGAATCACAAACTAATTGCTCATCCCATAAAACATCACCTCTTTGTTCAAAGCTTTCTTCTTCAAGGCCTTCCTCAAGGAAAACATACCTCTCCTTTTCCTCCTCAAAGATCAGGATCTCTAGATTTTCAAAAATATTCTCGTGATCCTCCTCCAACATAGGCTCTATGATGTAGTCATCCTCCTCATCAAAACAACAAGGAAGTTCATCAAACATAGGGGAAGAGAGCTCACCATGCTTTTGTTCCTCCTCATATTGCTGGAACATCTTCATGTATGCATGACCTGCGTCTTCTCTATTGCTGATAAGGTCTTCACAAGGAGCATTGATGATGATTTATTTTTCATTATTGCCCATGATAGCCTCCTGAAGAATTACAGATTGGATCTTTTGCTCCTCACTCACCTCCTATAGAATAGGTTCTTCCTTGAGAAGGGGTGAAGTGGAAAAAACATGAGGAAGAGGAGGCAGTCCTTGAGCTAGAATCGAATGATTCTCCTCCTTCCACTTGGATAACACTTCATCAATATTACGTGCGACCTGATATCTATCTTAGAAATGTATAGGTGGGTTGTGTTCAGACATGGAATGTGTCATTGGGTCTGAAACGTCCATCAGACACTGGCTGACGAATCTCTCTAGATTCTAACTCTGCAATTCTCTTGGCTAGATCTTCTTGGAAGAGCCTTTCCTGCAAGACACCAACATTATCATGAGTAGGGGCAGCCTCATCTTCTTCAAGGTTTTGAGAAAAACCTTTCTTCTCCTCCTTCCTACCCCATGATTCTACTATTTTCCCATAGTTCAGGATCTCAGAATTGGAATTTTGCTCCTGTGAACAGGCAACAACTTTGTTTTCTCCAAGGTCCTAGGGCTCCTCCACAAGGTCTAGGAGTTCTATCTCTCTTTCAAGAAGTAGTCTCATCCTAGCCTCTAAATCTTTAATTTGTTTGGCTAAATTATCCTGAAAGAGTCTTTCTTGGTGGTCATCAGCATCATCATGTTGAATAAGAGCAGTTTCGAGAGAGATGTGCTAGTTTGTAGAGTTTCCTCCAAAAGAAGATTAATGATCTAAGGAGTTTAGAAGGTTCATCTCCATGGGGGTTTGCTCTGATGCCCTTTGATGTTGAAAAGCCAGGCACACGGGATTGAGAGTAGATGCGTCAGGTGAGCTGGAGTGGGTGAGTGTTATTTGATAGAAAGGATTTGGTGTAAAAGAGGGGGATTTCTTTAGAATAGGAAGGGGCACACAAGGCTGACTGCCTTGAATAAATGGATTTCTCCATTTTGCTACCTCCTCCTCCATGGACTGTAAGGCCGATGGTTGCCTAAATAAACACTCTCCTTTATACATCAGCTCTTACTAATATCCATACTACTCCTCTAGTCTGTCAATCTCCATTGTTTGCTTCTCAAACTCTAGCGCCACCTCCCTTATCGTTGAAGGGCAACTAGGAGAGCTGCTTGAGGCAATTCTCTAAAAATCTTGAGTCTGATCAAAGTCATATGAAGGAAAACAAGACCCATGATCTTGTGCAAAAGAATTATACATACAAAAAGTGATTTCTGATGGCACCAGGCTACTTAACCAGTAGATTCAACTCAGAGTCACCATTGGTGTTGATGCAAAAGCCTTCAAAGGCTGGTCAGTTGAAGAACACACCAAAAATTCTTCAACTCTTTGGACACAACTTGTCCTAGTTGGTCCCACCGGGCATGCTAAAAATTGTTGACGTAGAAGATTACACCCTTGGTAGGAGGCCGAGCTCCTGCCTTCTTCACGTAACAATGGAAACTCCCCTCTCACCTGTGGGACTGATGAAGCTGGAGGGGAGAGTCTCTAGATAAGGGCTAGCTCCCTCTGATGTATCATTTAGGCCCTAGTTTCTCCTACTGCTAACAAACAAAATGTAAAAAAGGGGGAGATGAAAAGGGCAGAGAGATGCTGAAAACAAAGCCTACGCCTAAAAAAAGAAAAGATGATACACTAGAAAATGTGATCTACCCAGCCTGAATATACACTTTTCACCAAAAAGAAGTGCCTATACACTTCATCTGAAGTGAGAAAACCTTGTACACCAGTGGGTCAGGGGTCCGTGGAGATACAGGGAGGATATAACTACTAGAGGCATTCTGGGACACACTACAACAGACTATCCACTTCACCAACACTCCTCTAGGGACACTTCTGATAGACCTGTAAAAGGAAACTCAAAAATTGCACCAAACATGCTGAAATCAGTCTATAAAAGCATTAAGAAAATGACTTAACACAGAATCAAATGCATAGACACATACTAAAGATGCAAAACTATGAATGGAGGTAAAAATGCTAAGTTGTGATTCAAGGTAAAATTCTAGCAGAGCTCTGCCTGACAAGCCCGAGAGATTTTTGGGTTGAGTTTTGCCTTAAGGCTGAGAGCAGATTCTTTCTCAAAAGAGAAGTTTACAATTTATAGGAAGAGGAAGAGCAACTTGGCATTTCCTGGGAAAGATTTTGGCACTCTTTCTGCAAGTGGCGCATGTGCGTTAAACACATCGTGAAGAGGAAAGCCACTGTTACTGATGTCATTCTTCAAAAAAGGCTTACTAGAACCATGCTGCACAATCACCCAAATTGACTTTGATGTTCAAACATTAATGCAAGAGCATGGCCAGGCCTCTTTCTGCAAACAAACTATAGTTTGTCCCGTCATCAATGCTAACTGTAGAAAAATAAGTCACGTCGCTCATCTACAATAACTCACCTTCCCTTCACCACTTGAATGCTTTGTCTTTTTTACTCCTTGTCTTCTTCCTCCTCTTTCAACCCTCGAGGGTGATCTTCTGGTGGGTCGCTACGTTCCTTGGGCCCGTCACCCCTGGACTTTCCTTCAGTTTCCTACCTTGCCCCTTTCACTGAGAGTGCATCTACCTTTGACATGTGTTGTAATCTACTACTTGGGCACCTAGAAGATACTTTAAAATGTGGATGTTGACATGTGGTAGCTTCCATCGAGATAATAATGGGACGTGGCAACATTTGCTTACCTCAAAGGGTCCTTGAGAGTCAGGCAAAAGTTGACACATGGTCACTTTTGCATAGCTCCTAGTAACTCATTTGGGCCCACCACAACCTTCTTTGAAGCCAACAGGAGAAACCCATAGATGTTGCCACTTGTTGGCTTCCATTGAGCTCTATAGGGGACATGTGGCACGTTCTACTGCTCTTAGCAACTCATGTTGAAGTCCTTCATGGTTGCCACGTGTTGCCTTTTGCACTTTGGCTTTCATGGTTTAAAATTTGACGTCTACGTTCCTGTCACCACTTGAAAACCCCATGACTCCCTTTGAAATGCTCCCTGCCCTCCATAAGGGCTTTTGGATCTTGAACTGCCCTTTAGATGTAGGGCACACCCTTGAACCAAGCCATTGAACCAACCCATTGAACCAAAATTGGTTCAACAGTTCAACCACTATCCACCGATGAACTTGTCATTGAACTAGTTCAATGAACTAAGGCCAACTGAACCAAGGCATTAGACTTAAAAAATTGAACCAAGTGACGATTTAACTAGCTGAAGCGTTGAACGAAGGCATTGAACTAGGTGATGAACCAAGCGATTGAACCAGGCATTGAACCAAAGCATTGAACTGGTTCAATGGTTCAACCATGCTGCTTTCTCTTGTAATTTTCTTTAGACTAGAGCCTGAAGAAGGCTTGTAAAACCTAGAACTCTCTGAACTGATCCTTTATGCACCAAAGGACTAACTTGTAGAGTCTGTAGAAATCTAAAACCTGTAGATTCCGTAGATTTAGACTTGCAGAGTTCATAGAAATCTTGCAGAGTCCGTAGAAATGAACAGATTCATGGAAAATCAAAAAAATGAAATGGCCTAGAATAGTAGGGATAGAAGGGGACCAATTTTTGGCCTGTTGGGCAAAAAATTGTCAAGACTACCTTGGGCATGACTAAAGTTGAAGCTCCACTATCCACTATGCAATTATAGACTAGATTGCCACCCACTATGAGAGTGATATAAAAGGGTGGAGGTTTCTCAGCTCTAGTGGATTGTTCTACAATGGTACTAGGAGAATTTGTAATAAAAACATGACTTTGACATTGATTCGAGGGTGAGACACTAGTAGGGATAGTGTATAATTGATTTTGTAATAATTCTTTTTAGCTAGGCATATGAAGGATATCCCATAAAGAGATAGATGCTTTGGCACTCTTCAAGGAATATACTATGTTTAGAGCATTATCACTCACCTTTTATTGTGTCCTTGGAGGTAAATAATTGCTTGTAAATTTAGGAATAGAGGCACTTTGAATAGACCCTACCACATTCTAACTTACTGGAGGTGTGGAAGCTTTTAAAGCCACCACAAAGGCCTTTGGAACTATCACACTTGTAACTTCATCTTATTGCCTTGCAGGGTGGTTGGATGAGCCTGCAGGCATGCTATTGACATTTCCTAGAGCCCTCTTCTTGGACCTTGTGTTGTTTATAATAGAGGCTCCTTGGTTTAGCATAAAAGTGTCCTCAATTATAAAATTAGTGAAGATTTCTCCTTGAGGTTGCCAACCTTTATTTGCTTGCATCATCACCTCATCTTGATTTGATAAGAGGGGGGTAGTTACCCCTTGAGACACCAAATCTCACTCTCCATTTTGATTGACACCATTGAATTGGTCTTGCTTCCAATCTTCTCCCTGTACCAAATTGCTATGAAATGGTACCATCTCCTTTACATTAGTGGTAGAGCAAAGATTGTATGTATTAACAAGCCTATTAGGATTAGGTTACCATTGGCCTCTCCCTCTTCCATATTATTGTTGGTAGGTGTAAGGGTTATACTAAGCACCTTTTTGTACATTATATTGTATAGCCAAATCTCTTGGCCTTTGGATTTTTATATCTTTGTCTAAGACATTTTCCTCCTTCTTAAGAGTATCTCTAGGCTTGGTATTGATGTTAGGAGTTTGAGCCACATTTGAATCATCAACAGAAGCATGAGACAATGGAGGAACAAACACTTTAGGTGATAATATTCTAGCTTAGATGAGACTATTCTTAGCTTTGATAGAGAATTCATATGCTTTAGGGAGGGTGGATCTTCCCATAGATTGAAGCATAACTATGATTTCAATCCCAATTGCTCTCAAGTAAGTGGGAAACACAAAACTAGTAGGTAGCCTCATAGGGGGAGGCAACCTATGCCAAGTATTATGAAACCTTTCATTGAAGTCATGCATTATTTCTTTGGGTCTCATCTTTATCAAGTTGAGATTATGTATGAGAGAAGCAGGGTCACTTTCATTCCCAAATTTGGAAGTCAACAATACTCCAAACTCATCCCATGTTAAGATGCATCCACCTTCTAGAGTCCTATAGCAATCAAGAGCCTTCTATTTAAGGGATATGGAAAGGAGCCTAATGGAAATGTTCTCTTGAACAATATTGTGGAAACTACAAAAGTTAGAGACATCTCTAATGTGCTCACTAGGTGTGATATGACTCTCACCATTGAATGTGGGCACACCTTTTGTGGCATTAGGAGAGATGGTATCATATGCATGAAGTTGAATGGGTTTATCAGTATTAATGTCAAGGAAAGTATAAGGTCTAGTCATGTCTTCTTCCTCAAGGTTTTTAAATTCTTCAGCCTTTTCCTTTTTTTCCTCTCTAGCAAAATTTACTCATTCTTCAAACGGTAGATTTAGCTATGGATACTGAATTGCAAGAGGGATCTCAGGCTGAATGGGTGGATTAATAGGATTAGATGGTCTATTAGAGGATGACCTAGTGAGGACCATGAATTATATGTGCCAATTTATAACCACATAATGGTCTAAAACTAGATTTACTTTAATGAGTCACCAAATGCTAAGTAGCACACTAGTTTATAGCTAGTGTTTGTCAAGACCAACATTCACCTTGACAAGTTATCTTGAAGATAATTGGTCCCACAAGGTGTGCTATAATTGTTGTCACCAATTACACCCTATAAGAGGCCATTAAAGTTTCTTCTAGATTTGGGTAGCATTGGAATATTTCTAGGTATGTGGGTGCACCTATATTAGAAATGAGCCTCTAGGTTTAAGGGCTAGCTCCCTGAATATATCATGCAATGTTTTTCACTTAGAATACTACCTATTTATGAGGAAAAGATTTAGAAAATGCATAAATTGAACCTACTCTAAAGAAGGTGATGCACCAAGAATAACTTCCACATAACCATCATATTTTTATAACACTAAAACATGAAATACAGACTAGTCTCCAAGTTTTAATAAATTCTAACATAAGTATTTCGATATAGAGGCAAAATGTGAGTGGTGACATAAGGTAAATGAACCAGAGCATAGATTTCACACTCTAAGGATAATTGTACACATGAAAATCTTTACACACTAGAATACACTCTATATGACCTGTTATATTAATAACTCTTGCTTAGACATGAAAGGATAAGGGAAGAAAGGATAGAGAGTTATCACTTCTCATCACCATAGATCACTTAAGACTTAGAAAATTGTTCAAAACTTAGAAAACAAGCTTATATTAATGTTTAAAGGAAAAAATATAACATTAGTCCAGCAAGGCTTCACCACATAGAATAGTTTAAGAGCTATACTTATAGAAGAAAGGTCGTAAGAGAAAGGGGGCCTTGGCGCTCAAAAGGGGAATCAATCCATTCCAATGTTTCAATCATAGTTATAACTGCTTCTATAAATTACATTCCTTTAGGCCATCTAATTGATCCCCATCACTTTTAGTCGCTACATAGTTATAATATTCCCTCTTTGATCCTTCTTAGTGGTTGTAATGATAGAATCACATATTCCCACTAGGTATAGGTATTTGTATGGTTAGAACAACTAGATCAATCAATTAGGGATTTATCCTAATGCATGCCCAAGAGGTGAGAAAGATCACTCTCACGTAGCTAGCTTTGGTGATGACCATTGAAGTCTACATGTCTTACTCTACTGGTCTTCAATAGTGTCATCTATCTTAGAATATCCACTCCTAGCTCAAATTAAATTATGCTTGAGCTCAACTCCATCATGCTTGCTAGCCTTGGTCAAAAACTGACCTTTCAACCTTCATCTAAGTCACATGGCTCCCTTTTGTTCTGATTGGTCATCAAAACTTTACTTAGATCCTCAATCCCTTGAATCATCTCACACCATTAGATCTTATAGATATGAAGAAGCATGATCCCTCATATATGCCTTTGAATTATCAACCTTGTCCTTACTGGTGCCACTTGAAAAATGCATGTTAATCTTTAGTATCTTGCTGTCAGTCACTTGCATGCTATTGGATCTGTCTATGATCTCATAAGATCATGCGACTTGACAATACCATGCTAATCTTTGGGACATTTAAACTTAAATGGATACTTCTTAAGGCTTAAAATTGATGTCCATGTGGATGTATTTGACATCCTATAGACCATCAAATTTAGGATCATGTCGATCTCTATAGTGGCTTTATTTGGAACACCTTTTTTGAAGGAATGCATTTACTTTAGCCTTGACTTGAATAATTATTGCAGACAAAATGTCTGAGCATATTCATGTCTTGGTCCTTTGCCCTCTAAAAAGTGCCCTTCATAACTTTGAATTGGCCCACCTTACTGTAGAAAGTTCCTTTGAAGAAAATATGGGGGACACTTGTTTGGAAAAGTGCCCTTCAAGATTTTTGTTTTAGGTCAACTCCTATGAAAGATATCCTTCAGATTTTCAAAAGAGGCCCTTTTCTGTAGAAGAATTCTTTTGAGAAAATTATTCAAATATTTTTCCTAAAATATCTTTGTGTTCCCTTTTGTCTCAGATATTTTTTTGAAGGAATTAGTCCTTTGCCTTTGGAAAAGTGCCCCTCAAAAATCCTAAAAAGTGTCCTTCGGGAAAAGTTTTTTAGACACTTTGCTTCAAAATAAATCCTTGAAAAATATTGAAGTGGACCATTTTCCTTAGAAACCACCGTTAAATAAAGTTGTAGAGGACACTTGTTTGAAAATGTGCCCATTGGGAGAACTGTTTAGACCACTTTCTTGAGAACATACCCTTCAAAACTTCTATAAAGTGCCCTTTGAAGAAATGACCCTTCAGGGAAATTATTTTGGACAAAATATCTGAAACAATCCCTGACACTTAGCCAAAAACCCTAAAGCAAAAGTCTCAAAAGAATTAACACTTGGCCAAAATACTGAAACAAAGCTTTCAAATTAAATAACACTTGTATATTTATTGTAGGCTTTGTGTGGAACACTTCCTTCGAAGGAAATCTGAATGTGCCAATCACTTTGCCAAAAGTTGAACAAAATTCCTAAGTACAACCTTAGGCTTTTTTGGACGTACTCTTATAACGGCTCAATACTATGAAAATCTACCACTTGCATATATGATAAAAATCATTCTTAAGACACTAGAAGACACAAGGACTAGGCTAGGCCATGGGCCACTTAAAATGACATCAAATAAATCCACAACATATTGATATCATAAAGGGCCCTTTTACAAGATTTTTAATATGGGGGGTTGATCCATTTTGTGTTGTGGGCAAAAATATTCAACAATAAATAAACAAGGTATTACCTCAATGGAAAACCTTTGTACCTTTGATTCTTGTAGAGGTGCCAAATTGGTAGCTGATGTAGCCAGTGAATCCATAGCTTGATTATGTTCTATAGGTATAACCACTATGTTGAAGGCCTTAATTAAATCATATGACATATGTTTGTACCTCTTTAGGTATGATAGCTTGCACATGTATTTGTTCCTAACCTGATTGATTACCAATTCTAAAAATCCATAAATTAGTAATTATTTAACTTTTTTTTAGAGCAAAATGCAAACCCAAAATAACACCGTATATTCCTCTTTGTTATTGGTACAAGGGAATTGTAATCTATATACTACTAAGTATTTATTACTTTGTTGTTCCACCAATTCAATGCTAAAGCTTGATCTTTTGTTGGATTTTGCACCATTGAAATGGACAGTCCACAACTGGGAATGTCCCTACACTTTTGGTTCCTGCACCTCATGCTTTGTAGCAAAGGTATACACCCCAAGATTAGAAGATTTATAGCTTACTTATTCATTATTTTTATTATATTTTGTAATGGGTGATTCATTATTGAGTCTTGACCAATTCAAATTTGGTTTGCAACACCTCTCCATGGTAACCAAATGTGAGAGAAGTCCGTTACTACATAACCATTCAACATCTTAGACCAGTCTCTACTGAAGAGGAGTTCATATCATTCTAGTATATCCACTATAAATATGTCAATTATCATTTATATTCATGGCTCAGATGCTACTGAGATGTTTACATCATTTAGTTCTCCTATTACAAGCACCATTGTTTTATCTATATGTGAAACCATCCTATTTCATGGGCTTTGTGTCAAACCAACATTTTGATAAATGGAAGTTGGCATCACCATGGCCAAGGATCTAGAATTGATAAATCAAATGTGCAGTTTCTTCCCAAATGTTTTGATAGTTAATAAGAAAGGTGGAACTTCTGGTTTGCTCTATATATGACATTGGTGTGAGTAGCCTTTATCATTTAAGCAGTTACCATCCCTATAATAGACCTCCACAGAAGCTCCTTTTATTCAATGATCTAATCCAATTCATGAATAGTGATGTTGGCTTTAATGTTCATGTCTTCAATAATGTTATACCCGCCTTTGCTTTGCTCTTCTTTATATTGGGGCCTATCACCCCTTTGATTTAGTGGAATAGTAGTATTATTTAGAAGAATAGATGTTGTGAAGGGTTTCTTGTTCCTCAGATTATAATTTCCATTTTTATACTAATGGAAAGCATGTATGTCATTAAATTTATCCTCTGGTTCATTGTCATCATCACCTAGGAAAAAAGACTCATGCATTTTAAATACCATTGCGGTATTTGGAGAACTAGCTTCTAGGTGGAACTGTGATGGATTATTCATCAAGTCTCACCTTACCATATCCCTTTGGAAGATCTCAAATGTTGTACAAAATTCCACACATTCAAGTTCACCATGTTATGATGTATTATAGACTCTACACCAATTGGGTAGAGCGATTTCTACTACGTTGATTTCTTATAACTTGTTGGGCTATTGCTCTGTATTATTCATGGACTGGTTGAAGGGTTAGTTGTATCTCTAAAACCTAGACTTCTAGTTATTCTTGGATAGTAGTGTTACTCATCTTCCTTTGCATGTTCAAAAAGTCATTACTCAATTTTTGGACCATTCTTTGTATGGAATCTAATTTTGCTTTGGTAGAATCAACTCCTTGTAAAACTACAATATTAGATGGATTGAGGGTTAGTTCTACTAATGATTATTCATCTATACTAGATTATTCATATAGCCATAGTTCTAATTGGGCATTTAATACATTAGAGGAGGTAGTGCATAAATTTATTTGTGGTTGAAAGGAGGAACATTTTGATTAACATGAGGGACTAGATTCAGGGCTGGAAAACCAACATTGATGTTGAGAGTGCTTGGTATTTGAGGGTTCAACTATCTATCAATATTGATAGCCTCTTCATATGCTAAAGCTAGAGTGGTGGAAACAACAACTTTTCATAGGAACAGTAGTATGATTGGATCTAAGGCATTTTTATACACTCCAATGCCAATGTTGCATCTTATCTATACTCTAGGCTAAGCCAAGTTTACATCTTCTGTAACCTCACATTGAAAGCTTGAATTGGCTCATTAGGATCCCTCTTCATGCTAATGAAGTGTTGATAAACCAATATAGGGCTAGTAACTTATCCATTATGGGTAAGAAAAGTGCTCGGACATGCATTCTAAAAAGTAATTGAGTTCTCTTGAAGGATGAGGTACCAATCATAAACAACATCTCACAAGGTAAAAATGTGATTTTTTTACTTCAAGAAATATTTTTATGTACATGCAACTATGTCATGCAGGTTGACCCAATTTTATTTTCTATTTTATTATTTTCATCTACAAGAAACTAGGTCATGTGGGTCAACCCAATTTTATTTTTTATGTTCTGATTTTTATCTTCAACTAACTAGGTGGATGTAGGTTGACCTAGTATAATTTTAGTATTTTCAATTTTCTATAGACTAAGTTGACCATGGTCAACCCTATTTAATCACTTTATTTTTCATTTTTTTGTGCCTCTATATTACTAAATTGATTTAGGATGACTTAATTTTAGTATTCAAATCTATAACATTCATAGTCAACCAACTAAGTCGACTATGGTTGACCTAATCATATTTTTCATATTCTTTTTAACCAACTACAACAACCTCACCTATCCTAGTTTACATTTTATACTTCTTCTAATAAAATAATTGTTAAATAATTTTTTTAATTATACTTTTTAGTTAAACAACTCAATACTTCATTTATTTCACTCATATCTTCTAGTTTTTCAATTCTATCAAAATTGTACTACATAGTCCACTAAGTTGACGCTAACTGACTTAGTTTTGTGTTTATTTTTTTTGATAGTAAACTAAGTTGACCATAAATGACCTAGTTCATTTCAACCTATTTTTATAATAGACTATGTCGACTAATGTTGACCTTGTTCTGTTATGTCTGTTCAACTAGATCAACCTCGATTGACCTAGTTCTGTGTGTTTATACTTTATACATAAGTAATGTAATTCACTTTATTTTTTATACTAATTAATCTCACCATTATTTTAAAAAGAGTTGGGTACCTATTTATCTACATTCATAAATTACAAAATTGATTTTCAATACTTGACTTTAGCCTTTATTTCCCGAAAAATTGTATGCCATTAGTTTTAAAACTACTTAGTTATTTTCACGAAGGGATATGTGATACTCTATTTATGGTTCTAGTTTATAATTAATAGATATCATGGTGTGAGGGGCTTACCCCAATACTCATAGCTGAGCTAAACACTTAATATGGTTTTTATGTACCTCATGATATTGAGAAAATGCTCAGGATTTCCATTTTTATTGAATGGTTAGCATCATGAAATTACTCTTAGCTTACCCTTGAAACTAGGTTTAATAGGCTATGAGAACAATAATTTCTCCATATTCAATGCTCTGAAACATCATGCTGACATTATCTAATAGACAAACAAATATCTTTGAGAGCCTAAAAATATGTCAAATCATTTTAGTACATCTTGTTGATCTTATTTTTAGAAACTCAGTTAGAAAAAGTAGTTACAAAATTTGATTTGTACTTGTTGGTTGTTATTTTATTTTGTGTTACAGACTATATCAACCAACATTCATATAGTTTTGTGGTGGGTGTTTCAAATAGATCAACCACTGTCAACCTAGTTGACTATGTGTAAACAAACTAGGTCAACTAAGCTCAACTCAATTCTGTATATTCTATCTTGTTTACCTCTATTTTCAAAACTACATCATCGAGTTTACTATCAAAAATTTTCCAAATCCAACTAAGTTGGCTAGGCTTGACCTATCTTATTTTGGTCTTTACCTCCCTATCTAATTAGATCGACCCAGGTCAACCCAGTAGATTCTTAGATTATTGTATTTATGGTCTTGTGTAATTAAATCAACCTAGGTTGACCTAGTATAGTTATAGATTGTTGTTTTTACCTTCTTGTGTAACTCCCTGGTCAATCTATTGCATTTTTAGTTTCCTATATTCTGAACTACATTGACCCTAGCTGACCTAGTTCAGTAGGTGGCCAACACTATTTATTTTATCAACCTCTTTTATCTTAGCCTAATTAATCCTAGTTATACCTTGACCTTTCACCATGCAATACATTTTTTATGAAGGTGATCAGTAAAATTAGAATTATATGATGACTTTCACTAACACTCATAAAGTTTCCAAGCCCTGCCTACCTTACACTATGGTAAAAAATCTTGATCTTAGTAATATGCATGTCATTACTAGGGCCACCAACTATATCTTTTACCATTGATCCTCTTAATTACCCTAAAAAAATGTCTTTTTATAGAAGATTAGATTGGCATTGAATATACTATCAAAATGATCTTTTCATTAATGAAAACCCTCAACATCATGGTAAGTATCCCATGGTAATCTATAATTTCATGATGGGCCCTCATATTGAGTTTGCCCTTTCACTCACATGTAAATTTTCTATAAGACTTGAGGCAAGTCACCCTATGACTTATTCCATACCATATTTTTCTTCTATGCCTTTTTCTTCCATGCCTTCTTCCTCTACTATGCCTGCCATTACCACTAATATGGATGACATATCCTTTAGTGGGTCTACCCAAAATGCCCATGTTAATACTCAAGTTAATGCTACTACTAGTGCATCTCATGTTGCTTTTACTAGTCAAGCCACTATTAATACTAATCAAATTTTATTTCAAGCTATGAATAAAATGGCTACTTTTCAAACTAATAGTTTAAATAAAATGATGCAAATGCAAAACGTACTTTTGAAATTACAAAGAATAATCAACCCACTCAACAGGGAGTGAAACCCCTAAATGCCTCATGACCCCTAGAGATGCACAAGGTAACATTATAAATCAACCATATCTTTTTAACAAGGCTATCAAATAATTACAAAATGAACCCTTAGCTCCTCAAATTGTAAATATTGACATAGGTGGTATTGTTCCTACTATCACTTATAACAGATCCACTAGTCTTGCATAACATTTGAAAACTTTTAGAAACTTGTATAAAGATTGGATTAAACTCAATACTTTTTCCACCACTAAGCTTTTAGTTAAAACCTTTTTAGGTGATGCTTTAGATTGGTATATTCAACTCAAGAATCATATTATATCTAATTTAAAAGACTTAGTTAATGCATTTGTACAATAATTCAAAACTAACGATGTTTCTAAAAATAACTTAGCTCACTTTATCAACTGTAAATAATTAGAATATGAAATGGCCAAAGTGTTCATTAAAAGATGGAAAGTCTTTTCAAATAAAGCTGAACATAACACATCAGATGATAATTTATTCCAGTTGTTCACTAATATTCTTCATCCTAAGTTGTAATATTATTTTAGGACTCTCTCTTCAAAATGTTTGGAAGAAGCCCTAGACCAAGACAAATGTTGAGATTTTTTCATCAAACAATTTGATCTATCCCACCCTCCCACCAGAACTTGAATACTTATTAAATATAAGAATTGACATGCTACAAAAAATGGTATTATGAAATACCTATGATTATAACACACTATTAATGCTACCTCCAAAGTGGTTCCAACAATGTTACTCTCTCCCAACCACTTTTGACAAATCCTTTACAACAATCTAATTTTACATCTTCCCATGTGAATAATGTAGATTCTCACAAATCACTTTCCATGGTAGAAATTCAAAAGTGTCTTATTAGGCCTTCACCATGATATTTTGACCATACTCGATACCAAACATTGGTATGATCCCCAAAAGTTTTTTGTTATCATGCAAGTTGGGGTCATTCTCATTAGACTTGTAACCAACTTAGAAACTTTACTCTTAAGTATCTCTTTGGTCCTAATTTTGATTAGGAAACCTTAATTCATGAGTACCAAAAATCGTATGAAGTGATAATTAAGGCTCATGAAACTTAAATTAAGCATTATTCCCTCAATCAAGCTAATGTTCATCTTTCTATTTATAAGGATCCCCTTCCTAATCATCAATTGAGTACTACTCAACCTCCCATGTCCAACATTGTTAAAACTTTGGTTGATCCTAATTATCTTATTAACAATAAGATTGTTGTCAATATGAACAATATGAGGAGAGTATTATTTTACATTAATCCTTATCCACATTATAGTGATAATAAATTCCCAGCTTTCCATACTGTTCAAGACTTATCCATCTCATTTTACAAAAAATGAGTATACAACAATGATTCCACCAAATCTTAAAACATAACTTACTCCTTCATCGACTATCCCATGTGTCTAATCAAATGACACATTTGGATACTCATTCTCTTTTGATTTATATAAATACTATTCCTGTTGTCATAGTTTTCAAAAAATTAAAAATTAGGAAAAATTTAAAATTTTTCAGCTATTTTTTTTTCAAATATTGAAAAATTGAAAATTAATTAATTAGTTGATTGATTTTAATTAATTAATTTAATTAAAAATTGGAATCATGAGAAAAACACTTTTTTCCCTTGAACCGTGTAGATGCTTCTTCAAGTTCCCCTGTGTAAAAATCCATTGACTTTCCCATAACTATGCAAAAACTCATTAAACTATTTTAAGCCATGCAATTGATTTTTACTTCTCCTATAGTTGTGATAAAATCCCTTGACACATTTTCAAGTTGTAAAATTTGTATTTTTGGTTTTGCATGAAGTGTAATTATAAATTTAAAAAATAATAAATCAATTGAAATATTTTTTAATTATTTTAATTTGCAATTTGATTTTTAAAATCCGGTTATTGTGAATTTCTTCAGATGCTTTCCCAACCGTGAAAACTTGTTTTGGCACTTCCCAAAATCATTCAAATAAAATTTTCACTTCCCACTATCATGCACATAAGATTTATACTTCCTTGAAACATGTAATTTGATTTTTATTTTCCTCATTCCATGTAAATGCTATTATTACTTCCTCGAGTCATGTGAAAATAAAAATTCTTCCATTCTAAAAATTCTAAATCTATTACACACCATTCAAGCATGCAAAAGCTTCAAATCATTTTGCAAACTTCCACTCAACACCAAACCAAAATCATTCTTTGTATTATTTTTAAGAGGTAAAATGTCATTGCAATTGATAGAAAATATAAAGCAAAGTAAAATAACAGAGAAGAAGCAAATTGTATTTGTTTTCACTGCTAGAGATAATGAGCCATATGATCCAAAAAGGTAGAAGAAGGGTTTTTAAATAATTTTCTTTGTTTTTTTTCTCATTACAAGGGATTCATATGTCGTATGACCCAAGGGAGAAATTTAAAAATTTAAAAAAGCAAAGAATTGATCATTTTTTTCCCTACCCAAATAAATTGTACAATGCCATGAGTAGCTCAAGGAAGGTGAAAATAACATATCAAATTTTATTGTTTTTACTTACTAAGAAATAGGCCATACAGTGTAAATAATAAATGGGATAGCAAAGACAAATTTCATTCATTATTTGTGTGTGCAGAAAAGGTTGCATGATAATGCCTAGGGAAGGATGAAGGTGAAATAATAAAAGACAATTTTAAATTTCTCTTTATGTTCCAAAAGAGTGAGTAGTACAATGTCATACAACCTAAGGGGAAGGGTAAAGGAAATGATAAAAGAGTGGGTATATAATTAATTTTTTTTTTACATGCCAATAGGAGGCTATACGACCTAATAAGGGATAAGAGATTTGTTAAAAGTTAGCAAAAATTTTCATTTGTTTTAGTTTTCAGGCCAACAAAGAGGCTGTATGACTGTATAACCTATTCAATGTTGAAAGTTTGTAAAAGCTAAAAATCAAATAGTTGATCAATTTTTATTGTTTTTGCCCATAAATGGGAGGCCGTACGACCTAGAGAGAGGAGTGAGGTTATCAATTTAAAAAAATAAATCTACAAAATTTCTTTGATGCTTGTTTTTATTTTCCCAAATAGGCCGTAAAATCTTGTTATGAGGTGATTAAACATGACAGTGAAATTAATAAATGGGTAAATGAGAAAGGTGATTGATCATGGTGAAATTATTTGAGAATATTGAAGAGGTACTAAAGTGAATTTGCATAGGTAAAACTATGACTACAATTTTTAGGTATAATTAAATAACTTATTTTATTTTGTCAAATTTTAAATAAACTATCATTATGTGAATACCTCCCAATTGTAAATTTCCCTATAAATTTAATGTATTCATCTTATACTCCAAATAAGTCAATTCAAATAAAGACAAAATAGGTATGAAATACTAGTTTCAGTGGATAATTCTTATTTCACCATTACAAGCCAATGTGGAGAAAATTTTAGATACCGATCTAGGTCATATTGACTTAGATGAATTTTGGGAGAGAATGAATGTAGTACCTAAAACTAACTTTGGTCAAAGTATTTTTAATAGTAGATTGGTAAAAGCTACAATCTTTATAATTACAGTGCAATCTTTTGAATTGGTTTTGGTCATGGTGAAACACTATAATTTAAAACCAAGGGAAGTGAGAGAACCACAAGATGAATTGGTGAAAAGCTTGTCTTTAGAACACATAGATAATATGTTTCATCTTCTAGATCGATAAAATTTTATGTATTTAACTCCTGAGTCTTATCAAAGTTTTTGGGATGATAATAATGTCTCGTGTGCTAAACATGTCATTAATGGATGCTTGACCAAACCAAAACATTCTTCTACACAACTCCTGAAGAATCTTGCAAGATATGACTTCACGAATGAGATAAATGATATCATAACACTATTTCATAGAATAGTGGGGAGCCAAATAGCTAAAATATTTTAGACATGGATGTACAAGTTCATTTGGATCTTTCACAAGAACAAATAATATTTTAATTGGGGAAAATTAATTAGTGATGCAATCTATAAATAATTAATGGAAGTAATGGTCACATACAAATTTTATATGACTTCCTATCTTATCTACGTTGTGGCTAGTCAAAGATATTTCGATGAATTGCATACAGTGGGTGACTTTAGGAAAACAAAAGTATATGATTTGTATCCCCAACTTGCATTGAAATATGGTATTCAACACTTCAGAAGGGTGAATGATTGTTTCATTCATTTTGTCATTTAGTTGTTTGAGAAATAAATTTTCAACACAAGGATGTCAGTGGTGGATACCATAGAAATAAACATATAGGGAACTTGGTTCATATAATTCCTAACTTTTAGTTATTTGGAGATTAGTGGCTATGAAATTGCTCCCTACATACTTCAACAATATGTCAGTGATAAGTGGGCATTGATAGAGCTAGTGAGACAATTTGTTGTAACACACAAGTTTTTGATATAAAGACATAGAATAAGGGTTAAATTTATAATTTATATTGGTAGGTACACTTGTCCATCATTAGTGAAATTTAAAATAATGGAGCAATATATATCCCATTGTAACCTCAAGACTTTTGAAAGTAGGTTTACATTTGATATAAACGTTTAATTAAACATAATATTGGGACTTCATTTCCACATCTCTCACATTTTGAAGATTACTAGATGGATTGTGATGATGAAAAATGCTCAGAATCAAGGACTATTCATAGTTTACCATGAAACACATAGTCAAATTTAGCATAACAAAACTACTAAAGCAATTGGTAGATGATGAAGTCACATTATATCCCATTTTTGAAAAGGAGGGCATTGTAACAAAACCACTACCAATAGTTCATTGGGATAAGAAAGAATATACTTCCCTCATAAGTAGAATAAGGGCAGTGCTTAAAATGACTCTTAAGTGGTTAAGGAGTAGAGCAGTTGATGTTGGAAATATTGATTTCCTTACATCTTTTGGGGATGATGAATTTGGTAGTTTAGATAAACAAAAACATATTGAAAGAGGGAAAACAAATGAATCAGGTCCAAATGGAGAACCCCTGGTGATAGAGGAAGCACAATAACCATAAACTATTTAAAAGGATATTCCACTGTGAAGGATTATAAACCTCAAGATAAAAAGGTTTGGTGAAAATCTCTTATCTTCTCCTAATCCCTCAATTTCTTAATAAGTTCTTGTTGATATCTTTTCTTAGTCTTAAGAGCTTGTAAAAAATACAACCATCAATTCCTTGCTTCTAATGACATATTGCTCCCTATATCATCTATTTTCACAATATAATAAATCAATCCTATTTCTTCTTCTTCTTATTCAAATCCTAAAATCCCTGTTGTTTGCTCTCTAAGAACTCTGATTGATGTAGTTAGCAAACATAAACAAAGAGAAACACCTTTTCAAGATGTCATAATTAAAATAACACCTTATTCTACCCTATCAATAAAAATGTCAGATTGGTTATCCATTGTGGTAAATAAAATAATAAAAATTGTAGACCATGAAGAGATTGATTTTGAGAATCTGATAATTACAATTCCTTTTTCAAAAAGATATAGGAAAGAAAGAAACATCTCATGAATGGTAATAAATGAAAAAGGAGAAAAATATTCAGAGGTGGTAATCCCTATAATTGATAAAGATAAATCAAAAATCAAAGTTGAGGACTATCAGGTATCAAGAGTCCACTTGGGGAAATCTACTAGACAAGGGATGAAGGAAGATATGCAGCTAGAAATTGACACTATTTTTGATAAAATGGACAAAGATAAAGTAATAAAAGATGAATTGAAAAAAAAGTGGAATAGTTGAATTCAGTTATATAGAGGTTGATTAGACTAGTTCAACCAATACTTATTTCATCAAGTCTTCATGTTGAAACATTAGAGAAAGTGAAAGAAATAGGACAAATGGGTAATGTAATAAAAATTGGATTGAGAAGATCTCTGATTATGGAGTTTCAATAGTTCTCATTGAAGTGATAGTGGTTTATGAAGTCTAGTCATAATGTGAATAAGTAATAAAGAAAGAAATTAGATATACAAAAGAAATATAGAATTAGGAAGAGTTCATTCCCAAATTAATTGAATTCTCAAAATTTTCGTCTCATGATCTTATTGATGGAGTCATCCAAAAATAAGAAGCTATTTACCAAATTAAATTCCTTTGGGCCACAAAATTTAGAATCCAATCACTTCAAGAATGCATCAATAATTTTAATAGTGTAAGGTCACTTGGGAGTGACATAATGATAGAAATTGATATAGAAGTCAAAAAGTTGAAATGTCCTTTCATCAATGATAGGGATTAAAATAGAAATTATGTTTCTATATAAGTCATGGTCAAAGAATTCAAAAAGTACATTTATGAAGTGTGAATCCCTTGTCTTCATTTGATCATGAAGTGCTACATCAATTGGATAAATATCAAGTCAAAGTAGATAATCTTGACTTGATGATAAACAAGATTTTAAAGTAAGTTTAAGGAGATAAGGGAGTTGAACTGCTCAATGAATATTGCATATAGGTATATATATGGTATTGACAATGATTTTATAATGATGTTTCTTCTGAAGTTTGATGACTTTCTGAAAGAAAATGAGTTATCAACAAAACAACACAAATATTGAAGTCATTCTCAACATTCTAAAGTTTTCTTCTCACATTTATTTTTGCAACTAGCTTATATTATCACATTATATTTCCCCTTGTAAATGCATGTTGTTAATTTTAGAAATTGTGTCTCTTATAATTTTTCCAACTTGCTTCTTCAAGTTGTGCAAATTGATGATGTACCTTTGTAAGCAGTGTAAAAACACCAAAATACATTTTTAAGTGGTGTCAAGTGCTCAAAACACTTTAAAACTTTGTAAAAAAGGAAAAAATGTGGTTTTGCACCATAACCACCTAATTTGGCCTATAAATACAAGCTAATCTCTCACAATAAATATTTTGAATAGTGAAAACTTTGAGCAAAGTTCTTTTTCGTAAAGGGAGATTATATTTTCTACTCCATAAATATCAATACAATTTTTTTTTTCTAGACTTTGTGTTAGTGATTCCTTTTGAATTATGTATATATACTTAATTTAATGTATTTGATCCTCATTTCTAAATTTTTATTGCTATCATATTTTAATTATTAAGGCCAAGAAACTAGGTTACAAATTTTTGTCTAGAATTGTAATTGATATTTTGAATATAAGTGAAATCTTGGAGGAAATAGAAATGATATTTTTATTGTTTTTGTTAGAATATATAGAGGGTTGTTTATTTTTGTTATCAGTGTTAGGTATATTTTTGGTGTATGTTTCATATTTTTAATTATACAAATATGTATTTACAACCCATTGAATGAGAGAGATTTCCCCTTTTTAAGTTAATTTCTCCTTCAACACCTTTGTCAAGTCTCAGTGTTTAACTGTGAAAATTTGTTGTCTAAAACATTCTTTCTCTCTCTAAATATTCCTTACTAAAATTCCTTTTTATAATTCTTGGTTAAAAGTACCACTCCATGATTTACAACTTTTTGCTTGTAAATATTTCCTCTTCAGTAACTTTTTTGGCTTTCAATAAAGGTAGATCTACCTTCTAATAGGAGAGGGACTATATTCTCCACACTGTTGATGTGGATGCTATAATTTTTCCCCTATCAAAATTTCATGCCAATAGTTTTTGGCACCCACCACGGGGCACATATCTACAATTTTTGTGTTACCCACATTGTATTTTTTGGTCCATATGACTCTAGTATCATCTCAAGGACTTCTCTAACAACCTGACCTAAGCTCAAAATAATTAACTCAAAATGATATTGTGTCAAACTTCAAGAATTTTTTTTTGGGACTCTGATATGATTTCTATACTCTAGTTCCAAATTATCTTAGCCATTTTGAATCAAGAGATTGATCATACAAAAAAATTGAAAGCATTCAAGAACGTAGAAGAGCTCATATAATCTATCAAATTGCTCATAACTAGTAAAATGTCACATAACCATTTCACACTCTCATAATCCTAATTGTTAACCTGGTTTGAATTGGGATGAAGCTTTAGAAGAAGATCTAGCTTCATGCCTTTGATTGTTTGATTTTGACAATATAATAAATGATGCTTAATTTAATACTTTTAGGGTAGAAATGAATGTATAAGAAACATGTGTTGCCATTGCCCAAAAGAATTTTGAAATAAATTCAAGAATCCAAGCTACAAGAGAGGAAGATTGCCCACATAGTTGCAAGAAATAAACTCATAGGATAAAAGTTGTCTCATGACAATTCAAATCGAGGAAGATTGCCCACATAATTGCAAGAAATAAACTCATAGGATAATAAACTCATAGGATAAAACTTGTCTCATGACAATTCAAATACAGGAAGATTGCCTACATACTTGCAAGAAATAAACTCATAGGATAAAACTTGTCTCATGACAATTCAAGAAGTATAGGGCCTAGCTATTCAACCTAATCTCAACTAGATAACTTAGACTCAGGAAGATATTTTGTTAGATTTGAGAATATTTGTTTGAGATAATAAATAGAGATCAATATATTTTCATAGGGCTATTGAAATTCTAGAAGGAGACCATATTATTTTGTCATAGAGAATAGAAGCAATAACTACAAGGAGAGTTCATCAGAGAAGACTAGATCAGAGAACTCTTCAATTTCAATCTACACCTCAATGCCATTAATTTTATGTCAAACTGACATGAAAAATATTTACTTGATCAAGTAAGTCTAAAGGTGAAATTAACCCATTTTATCAATTGCAAGAATCTTTTGGTTTTGTTCTAAACCCTGAACATCAAAATATAATTAGGAGAATAAAAAGTCTTAGATCAACTCCTAAGAAAGATAAACAACTTTAGAGTGGAACAACAATAACTCAGACACTCATTTTATCAAAAATTTTCCTTCCCCTATAGACATTTATCCCAACTATGGTAATATCATGGGGAAACACTAATGGCCCTTTGGCTTCAGGGTAGTTGCATGACCTCCCAAAAGGATCTGGAAATAACCTTACAAAGTTATATCAAGATTGAAAACAACACCCATATGAACACCTCACTGCATTCAAAGTATCTTTGATGTCCTTGGTGTAGAACACAAATATGTGATAGACTATTTATTGAAACACTTCAAAATGCTATGCAAAATGGTTCTATCATCTCACCACATGATCCATCAACAATTGGAATACCATGAAAATAAAATTTGAAAGTAGATTCAAACTTGATGAAGATGCTTATACTCTGTTAACACAATTGACACAAACGAAGAAGGAAGTTTATGAACCTATGAGTGATTTTCTGGCTAAATTAAATAAATTACTATATAAAATACCTATAGCTATAAGACAAATGGATGATAATAAAAAATTCTTCTTTATTAATTCTCCACACACACACACACACACACTTGAAGTTAGAAATTAGTTGATAAGAGCTAGGGTAGCAACCCTTGATGCAACACAAACATTGGCTGTAGAAGTCAAAGATGATTTGATTATGATAGGCAAATTAAAAAATGAACCATATAAAGGAAAAGTGTAAATAACTAGTCATACTTCCACATAATAGTTGTTGCAAAAGATGGCTAATGATATTATAGTGTTAAAGAAATAAATTCCTCAAAGGCTATAGCCGCACCTTATCAAGATATACTGAGAAGTCTTTTTGTGCCTTTTCATGGTAGTCATCCATGATTATAGGCTCCCTAGTAAAAACTTTCAATTGAAGCATCTCTACATTTTAACATGAATCCTATAGTCAATGCTATTCTGGAAATAAAAGAATTTTTTAAATGTGAAGAAGTTAAAGAAGAAACAAAAATAAAAAATATGGGTTTTCAAGAATGTGAAGTCAAAGAATCCAGTGGAGACTCCAAAAATGTAATTTTAAAATATAATTCTGATGAAGATGATAATTAAATTTTTTTTGGGGATATGAATAGTCAATCCTTTACAATTTTCACTAGAGCCTAGAATAAAAAAATAGTCTAGTGATCCACAAGAAGAAGCTCCAAAAGTTCTTCCATGAGGAACTGCTCTACCATTGTAAACAAAAAGAAAACAACCACAAACATATAATTCTTCCTATGTCAGTAATGTTAATGTTTCCCAACTTGTTGAAAGTCCTTCTGGCTATTTGCTTGATTTTGACATAATTGATCATGTCAACAAAACCAAAATCTAGATGTCAGAAATTGAGTACCTAAGAACATACCCAGATCAATTAGATAGGTTAGTAGATTTCATTGAATTCAAAAATCCCAATGCTAGAAAAGTCAATGCGAAAGGAATCCTAACTAAACCTATTACTTAAAATCAAGTCAAATCAATGGTCATAACCACTTTCAAGTGTAATAAAGTTGACCCATTCTATATTTATTTATTCTTCGAGGGATGCAAAGTTAGTAACTAGATCATTGACACAAGAGCCTCAGATAATGCCATGCTTGAAAAATTTGCTCATGCTATTGGCCTAACCTATACTAACACATTTGGACATTGTTATTCTATGGAGGTGAAACAAGTTCCATTCATTAGACAAATAAAAGACACACAAGTGAATTTGGTGTCTTTTCCCTAGAAAAGGATTAAAATCAATATTTTAGTCATATATATTACAATAGCATATGGTATTCTTTTAGGTAGAATTTTTTACAAAGAATTGGGTGGAAAAATCCAATTAGATTATCACATGCCATTATTCCAGTCAAAGGAGTCGAACAACACCTGAAACTTGAATTAAAAACAAAATATACAATGTAAAAAGTAGATGATCCTAGGGTAGGTATTTTATATGAGGATGCCAAAATAGGTAACTATCCTCTAAGGATAGATAAAGATATAGAATTATTAGAAATAATACAATTAAACCCAAATGATATTTGGATAATGGAGTTTGATGGTAGTTATTCATCAATAGGTTTAGCTGTAGGCATGATATTGATATCTCCATCTAAAGAAATATTTCCCTTCCCCTACAAGTTACAGTTCAAATGTACTAACAACACAACTAAATATGAAGTATTTTTGTAGGGACTATAGGCTGTAGAAGAAATGAGAATCATAAATTTAAAAATCTTGGGTGATGTTGAGCTTGTTGTAAAATTTCTCAAAGATAAATACTAGGTAAAGAATGTCTATCTAAGACATTATAGGAATAAAGTTTGGGATAACATAGAAGTTTTTGATGCTTTTTATATCAATATAATACCTTATAAACATAAATCTAAAAGTAACACTTTGGTAGTATTAGCTTCGTTGATGATTCCTCATGCAGATATTGGTATAGAAAAATATAAAATTGAACTAATATATAGGCCAAGTGTACCAGACAAGGAAGATAATTGATAAGTTTTCAATGATGTTCAATAAATTATTTCATTCTTTGAGAAAGTGGATATCTATAGAAATCCATATTTTGAAGGTAATGATTCTTCATACAGGGAATCTTCAACTTACACATCAAAAGAAGGAATCAGAGATGAACAAGATAAAGAAGGCATTATCAAGTTGAAAGGATACAAAATCCCTAAAGGATTGGTCTTATTACAAGAATTATTTTACAAACACAATATATTTGTAAAGAGTAAAATGCAAAAATGGAATTTCAATTCTGTTGATTATGAAAAAGGAACATTAGCTCCAAGGAACATCCTAGGTTTGTCAATATCGATAAATGTTGTTCACCTAAAGAAAAAAGAAAATTTGTTAGCCTCTTTCACAAATATATTGACATACTCATGTATTCGTAGACATAACTTAAATATTTTCATCCTAGATAAATGTAACATATGGTTCCTCTAAAGCCTGATGCAAAGCCTTTTAGATAAAAATAGAGGTAATACAATCCTAAAATTATAGGAATAATTCTTATTAAAGTGCAAAAGATGCTTGATGCTCGTATTATCTTTCTTATTCACCATTAAACTTGGGTAACTAACATAATACAGTCTATAAGAAAAATGGTGAGATTATAATCTGCATCAACTTTAAAAATCTCAATCAAGCATTCCTTAAAGACAATTATCCATTGCCAATCATGGATTAGGTTCTCCAAGTAGTAATTGTTGCATAAATGCTTTTAATTCTTAATGTCTTTTTAGGGTATAATCATAGCAAATTTAACAGGGAGGACCAACATAAATAAATTTCACAACATCTTGGGGTAATTTTGCATACAGGAAGATGCCATTTGGATTAATCAATGTAGGAGCCCCTTTTTAGAGGGAAATGGATCTAGCTTTCATGAAAGTGAAGAACAAAATAATTATGGTTTATCTTAATGACCTACAAAAAAGAGAGAAGACCACTATGCACATTTGGATAAAGTTTTTGAAAAGTTCTAGTTGCATGGAATTTCTCTTAACCCTAATAATTCTATATTTGGAGTGACTGAAGATAAGCTCTTAGGCCATATTGTTTTAAAAGAAGTTATAAATATTGATCTATAAAGGGTTGAGGTAATTCAAAAACTTTCCCTGCCTATAAGTAAACTAAGATTACATTCTTTCTTTGGGAAAGTGAAATTTTAAAGAAGATTCATCCCTGACTTTATTGAACTTACCAAACATATCATAGATATGATAAAAGGAAAACCCTGTTTCAAATATAATAATGAAGGCAAAGAGGCATTTAAGAAAAATAAGGTTTTTATTGCTCGTGCACCAACATTGGTTTATCTTGATTTTGAAAAGGAGTTCATTATTTATTGCTATGCTTCAGATAATACACATTCAATAATATTGATCTAGAAAAATGAAGAAGGTATTAAATATCCAATTGCCTTTATGAGTTTTAATTTCAAAGATTATGAGTTGAAATATTATCCTAAAGAAAATCATGACTATGCAATAGTGAAAGCAATCAAACAATTCAAGTATTACATATTGCATTTGTATTTCATAGTAATGGTGCCAAATATAACTGTCAAATCCATGTTAATTCAATAAGAATCAAGTTTTAAGTTGGGAAATTGGATAATAAAGGTTTAATAATATGATCTAGAGATAAATCCCACAAAGTTAGTTTGAGAAAAAGTATTGTGTAAAATCATGATACAGCATGGAAACCTTTGGTCAAATTCTTCAACAAATTCTGATGATCAAGATAATGATGAATTTCCTTTGGTATTGTTTGTTGATTCTACTAATTAGTGGTTTTCCTGCATTGATTTATTCTTGACATGTGGAATATGTCCTTCATATTTTAATGCTAAGCAACACAAGATGGCCAAGATTCAGGCCAACAAATATGTCATATGGGATGACACTCTTTTTAATAAAAGCATTGATGATTTCTTGCTAAGGTGTGTCGATAAAGAACAACATAAAAAGTTATTGCAAGCTTTTCATTATCAATATTTTAGAGGACAATTTTAGACTAGAGTAATGACATATAAGATACTTATAGCCCATTAATATTGGCCAACACTTTTCCAAGATTCATACGAATGGATGAGAAAGTATAAGCATGTCAACAATTTGTTGACAAATCTAAATTAGTAGCACTTCCTCTTCAACCAATGATAGTTGAAGAATCTTTTTAGCAGTGGGGACTGGATTTTGTTGGGATATTGAACCCTCATTCAAGAATGGGTCACACTCACATTCTCATAGTATCAAATTAATTCAATAAATGGGTGGGAGTGATTCCTGTTAAGCAAACAACTTCATAGGTCATATACAATTTCATAAAAAAACATATTGGTGCGATATGGGATTCCACAAAATTTAGTCACAGATAATGATTATAAATTTTATTTTTTAAAAATGATTTTATTCTATTATGGGTATGTAATTTCATTATCTCATTCATCAGACTATCACCCAACTATCACCCATAAGGAAATGGCCAGGCTGAGTCAAACAACAAAAACCTATTCATAATCATGTGCAAAGTAGTTGATAAAAATTTAAGAAGTTGGCATAAAAAGATCTATGATGATCTTTGGGTAGATAATTTTTTTATAATAATGGATACTAAGGAGGGGTGATTCTATTGCTCAATAATGTCTATTCAATTCCATTCAACATTTTATGAGACATTCAATCACATGAAAGATTAATGCATAAACAAGCAATCATTCAAGAAAATCACAAGAGAACACAAAAGGTATGTGGGAAAAACTCTTGGGAAATAAAAACAACTAAATAATACACATGGAATACTATCCTATAATGGAAAGGTTCAAATTTTAGTGAAGCACCAACTTCACAAGGAGATCCAACCCCTACCTAGTTGAGCATCCACCCAACTAGTCTTTTGCAAGCTTAATCTTGCAAGGAGGATCCAACCCCCTTAGGTAAATTAGAACCAACAAAGTCACATATGATTTTTTGTCACCTCATAATATTTTTTTATAACTCAACTATATATTACAACCTTTTATTTCACTTTTTACCCTTCAAACTTACTCAACCAGCTTCTCACGCCTTCTTGCTCAATAAGCCCTCTCCTTGGTAATATTAGGTCAATTGGACTTGTTCAAAACCTATAAAAACATATTTAAACATTCAAGGAATTTAAAAATAAGTATTATGATATAAAATCCTTCAACATATTCACAAAAACTCTATAGCCTTCTCTCAACAGGTAAATATTCTAACTAGTCCAAATAGCCTTAATAGGCCTTGCCATTATACTCAATTCTTTATTTTACCCATACTGGTCAGAAAAGATATTTAAAAAACTTGGATTATTTTTAAAATATATCACTACACATATTTAATTAGTGAAAAAAATAATACATTAGTTGGTTATAGTCCATAAGGACCAATTTCACCATTAGGCCTAATGGAGACCTAATGCAATTAGGTCTGTCCTATCCACACATTACCATTCAGAATCTTAAGAACATTTATTGTCTTATAAAATGGATTGAAAAATTAATAAATAACTCCAATATACCATTTATAATTTTACCTTATTTCCCCAACTTCATTTAGTCCATTTCACTACTTGGACCTATCAATTAAGTCTCTTTGCTAATAAGCCTTTTCATTGCCTGTAAGTCTATCTTGTAAATTTGAACCATGTACACAAATTTTACACATAAAAATTTCATAAATAATATTAATAGGTTAATAATGACCCAAAAAACTTCTCAAAATTCTTTGGACTCCACCACACAGGCTAAAGGGATTTAAGAACATTCTTGTAGATAGCTTACTTAGAAACACCAAACATTGTCAAAACACAGTCAAATTAATTTGAATTTACAAACTTGATTGGGGAATTATAATGATAAAAAATGAATTAAAATGATACTATTTATCCTTTAGTACACTTGTGATAACTTTATATCATTCATCTTAGTGAATTTTGACTTAGAACCACTTTTTCACACACAGAAAATTTGCTTGTAGGTCCAAAAACATAGTCAAGAAAATCAACTTGTAGAACACTTATGGGGGAAATAATGTGATATTAAAATGGATTTTTGTGAAAATTTATCATCATTATAACATATATATAAATATATATTACATGGTCATGTCTTATTATTGGTCTTATAGACCAATCTCACTATATCACTCTACACAAACTCCACTATACTGGACAGGCCAATTTGATGATAATATTTTGCTTGAATATAGGCATCATAAAAACTTACACATAAATGAAATAGGAGGAATACGTATTTAATGATGATATAATGCCTTTTTATCCATCCCTAATCCTCTATAACTAATCCCTAAACTTATATTCATTCTCACCTAGTTTTCTCACTGTTCTGCTCATTAGGCTAGTTTAGAGATAAGCTACCTTCCATGACCAGTTTTGCATAATTTTGGTTTGAAAAATACTTATAAAATTTAATGAGCATAAAATATAAGTATTTAAAATCATTATCAATCCACTTTCATGCTTTGACTTGGTTAACCCTACCTATAGCATCAAAAACCCTAAAAAGAAGGGTTTTCCTATAACTTCTATTCATTATTAAGACAAACCAAAACCACCTAAGGAGAGATTTAAAAGTCATTTAAATGTTAAAATAATAATAATAATTAAATTTGACCATTATGGGCCAATTTTTTTTAGATATTTCTTATTATTTTCGTGTAAGGGTTTTGATTGCCTTACCTTATTAGCAATCATTCATAAAGGATTGCCCCTCAATCCTAAAACCAATGCCAAGGAATTCAATTTAAGGACATTCCAAAAATAAAATGAAGTGATTAATATCTCATGAAAAGGTTTCATGTGCCAACAAGCATGAGAAATTTCTTTTTGGGTCTGTAACCCTGAATTTTATGCACATAATGAATCTTATCATCCAATTTATTGCTTTCTCTTATAGGATATGACTTCAAAACTTTGTCAAAATGATTTAAATGACCCATCACACCTCTTTAGATTATCTCAAGATATCTATCATCCTTGTAAATGAAATTGAACTCTCATTAGACCACGATAGGTCATTTTGTACATTTAGACCTTATTCTACTAGTCCTACTTGGACTATGAACACAACCTAAAAACTCATTTACTATATTCAATACTTCCCCCACATGCCATAAAATAATAACATGATCTCACACTACCACCCTTGATCTCTTAGGTCTTTAATGGTTCAACTCACCATGCTACCAGGCTTATCTCACTAAGACAAGCCTGCAACTTCTCATTAGGTCTATTTATTAAAGCTTTAAAGATTCAATATCAAGATCAACAGTTATACCTTAGAAATACATCAATGACACTTTCATGATATCAATGAAAATTTTGTGCATACCTTGTAACACCTTTTACTGGGAAACACTTTCTTAAGGTAGATCAATCTCCCCCTTTGACTTTAATGACAAAGCACTTCCTTACAAAAAATACTTATTTCATATTGCATAAATTGGATCACTTTATTCTTGTCAGATTGACATGACTCCCCCTTTGTCCTCATAATTTTTTCACTTTATATCTTATACTTGGATCTACAACACCTCCTTATTATCTCCCCATAAGAACTTCATTTTTCTTAGAGACTACTTGGAAATAGAATCACACCTAATTCTTGTCTCAAATGTTCAAAAGTATCCTTTAGAAGAGACTTAGTCAGGATATCTACAATATAATCCTTGGTGGATACAAATTCAAGCTTAATGCTTTATTCACTCACCTATTCTCTTAGGAAATGATACTTGATAGGAATCTATTTGGTCCTTGAAAGTAATATAAGATTCTTTGAAACACTTATGGTAATAGTATTATAACAAAGAATAGTAATAGGGCCACCAAACTCTACCTTATAGTCTCTCCAAGTTTGTTTTATCTATAATACTTGAGTACAACATGAGGTTATTTCAATATACTCAATATTACAAGTAGCTAGAGTTACGAAAGGTTATTTCTTACTTAACTATGAGACTAGAAATTTGCTTAAGAAGAAGGCTCCTTCACTAGTTATTTTTCTGTCATCTAGACTCCCAGCCCTATCTGCATCTATATAGGCTACTAGATCAAACCTTTTACTCCTTAGGTACCATAAACCATATTCTAAGGTTCCTTTGAGATACCTAAGTATCATCTTAACTATTTGTAGGTGAAATTTCTTAAGATATGCTTGGAATATTCCCAAAATACCGATTGCTTGCATAATATATGGTCTAGATACAATAGTATACAATAAACTCCCAATCATTGATCTATACTTTGTCTAATCAACCCTTGAGGATTCATACTCTTTACTCAGCTTGCATCCAGTGGCCATATGTGTAATTATAGCCTTATAATCTCCAATTTCAAATTTATTTAACTTTTATTTTATATATTTGGCTTGTGAAATAAATATACCCTTTTCAATTTGACCAATTTGAAGTCCAAGAAATAAGGATAGTTCTCCAAGCATAGACATCTAAAAATATGACTTCATCACCTCTGCAAAAACCTTGGTCATGTTTTCATTAGTTACACCAAAGATAATATCATCTACATAGACTATAACTATCAATTAATGACCATTTTTAATCTTGACATAAAGGTTACTATCTATAACTCCTCTCTTGAACCCTTGGTCCAATAGGTACTTGTGAATTCTAGAATACTAAGCTCTAGGGGTTTGTTTTAGACCATAAAGGCCCTTTTTCAACCTGTAAACATAATCCTTCTTATTAGTTAATAATAAACCCGCAGGTTGTTCAATGTATACCTCCTCTTCTAAGTTCCCATTTAAGAAGGCTGACTTAACATCTATATGATATATATTGAACCCTTTGTAACATGCATATGCAATGAACATCCTAATGGCCTCTAACCTTACTATAGGAGAAAAGGTTTCGTAAAAGTCCACTCCTTCTACCTAAGCATATCCTTTGCACACAAGTTTGACTTTGATTCTAGTGACCTATCCACTTTCATTCAATTTGTTCCTGAAAACCCATTTTGTCCCAATGATTTTTTGTCTTTAGGTCTATCTACTAACTACCAAGTTTCATTCTTTTTAATGTGATTTAGCTCTTCATTCATTGCATCTAACCAAAGTTCATATTTAATTGATTCTATATAGTTATTAAGTTCAATTTTTGAAAGTAAGGTAGAATCACTCATCATTCCTCTCCTTGTTTATATACCTTCACTTTTAGTCCCAATGATCTGAGATTCAAGATGATACTTTTGAATCTACCTAGAAGGACCTTTTGACTCCTTTCTTTCTTCAATCTATTCTTTATCCTCATCCATTTCTATTTATCCTTCATCATTCTTTAACTGAGTGTATGCATTATTTGTCTCATCAACCTTCAAATTTATGCTTTCCAATATATTTTGTAACCTTTTGTTATAACATCTATAGGCAACACTTACTGATGAATATCTTAAGAAAAAACCTTCATCAGATCTTGATTCAAACTTTCCAAGTCCTCATTATCTTGCTTATTGTATCACTTACTCCTAAAAACCTTGAAATGTCAATGAGCATGAGAAAGTGATACACTAATCGAGATGATGAGGACTTAGACAAGTTTGATATGTTACATTAAGTGAGATGTATTACTCCTTATCTTCTCAACTTGATTGTTTTCTTGATTTTTTTACATTCTCTTACAATGTGTCCTCTCTAGTTACATTTGTAACATAGAATTTTGCTTTTCAATATGTAGTTGATAATTTTATGTTTAAATTTGCCACAAGAGAAATAAAATCCCATGAAGGAGTTATCATAATATTATTATTTAAAATTGCTTGTGTTTTGATAAAGATAGGATGGAACATTATTTCCTTTGACATCTCTTGGTGGAGCAGTGACCTTCTAGACTTGTTGATGCTTTACTTTAGATTTGGTAACCTCTACATAGGTCTTGATCTTATTAGTTTCATCACTCCTGGAATAGTCAAGGTATATTAGAGTTTGATATTTATTTAACTCCTTTTTTTCTTATCTGAAGCCAAGACCTCTCATGTTATTAAAAGATCTTTGATTATCCAAGATACTATGATTCTTTTCAGTAATTTGATCATATCTCTGGTAAGTTCTTAACTTGATAGTATCTTACTTGATTTGTGCCTCTAAAGTTTTTATCTTTAATCATAGTTTGGTAAATTTATCTAGGTGATATTTCTATTTTGAGCAACAATCACATGTACTATTTCTAACTTTTGGTATATTCTCATCACAATCATATAAGAGACTTTCATTTCTGAAATCCATATTTGTGTTCCAAAAATCTCCCTTCGACCGTTAGGTCTACTCAAGGTACTAGGATATAATACCAATTATTGGATGAATGGACTAATGGAGGGGGTGAATCATTTTCTCAACAACGTCTATTCAATTCCATTCAACATTCTATGAGACATTTAATCACATGAAAGATTAATGCATAAACAAGTAATCCTTCATGCAAATCACAAGAGAACATAAAAGGTATGTGGGAAAACCTTTTGGGGAATAAAAACCACTAAAACATGCAAATGGAATACTATCCTATAATTTCAAGATTTAATTTTTATTAAATCACCAAATTCACAAGGAGCTCCAACCCCTACCTAGTTGAGCATCCACCCAACTAGTCTTTTGCAAGCTCAATCTTGCAAGGAGGCTCCAACCCCCTTAGGTAACTTAACACCAACCAAGTAACCTATGATGTCTAGTCACCTAAAAATATTTTCTTATAACTCAAAAATAGATGACAATCTTTTATTTCACTCTTTACCCTTCAAACTTAACCAACTTCTCATGCCTTCTCACTCAATAAGCCCTCTCCTTGGTAATATTAGGTCAATTGGCCTTATTCAACACCTATCAAAACATAGTTAAATATTAATTAAATATAAAAATATATCTTATTATGATATTTAATCCTTCAACCTACTCACAAAAACTCTATATTCTTCGCTCAATAGCTTAATATTCTAACTAGTCTAAATAGCCTTAATAGGCCTTGCCTTTGTACTCAATTATTTCTTTCACCCATCCTGGTCAGATAAGATACTTAACACAATTGTATTATGATTAAAATAGATCACTACACATTTTTCATGATTGAAACAAATAATACATTATTTGGTTATAGTCCATAAGTACCAATTTCACCATTAGGCCTAATGGAGACTTAATGCAATTAGGTCTATCCTATCCACACGTTGCCTTTCAGAATCTTAAGAAGACTTATTATCTTATAAAATGGATTAAACACTTCATAAATTCCTATAATATACCATTTATAAGTTTAACTTGGGTCCCTAACTTCAGTTAGTCCATTTCACTACTTGGACCTATCAATTAGATCTCTTTGCCAATAGGCCTTTTCACTGCTTGTAAGTTTATCTTGCAAATTTAAACCATGTACACAAATTTTACACATAAAAAATTCATAAAATAATATTAATAGGTTAATAATGACCCAAAAAACTTATTAAAATTATTTTTACTCCACCACATAGGCCAAAGGGAGTTAAGAACATTCCTATAGATAGCTTACTCAAAAACACCAAACATTATCAAAACATAGTCAAATTCATTTGAATTTACAAACATGAACAGGGAATTATAATGATAAAAAATGAATTAAAATTATCCTATTAATAATTTATAACACCTATTATAACTTTGGATCATTCATCTTAGTGAATTTTGACTTAGAACCATCTTTTTCACACACAAAAAAGTTGCTTGTAGGTCCAAAAACATAGTCAAGAAAATCAACTTGTAGAACACTTATGCGGGTACTTATGTGATCTCAAAATTTATTTTTTTAAACATTTTTCATCCTTATAACATATATGGAAATATATATTTCATGGTCAAGTCTTAATATTGGTCTTATAGACCAATCTCACAGTATCACTCTTCACAAACTCCACTATACTAGACAACCCAGTTTGATGACAATATTGTGATTGAATATAGGAATCATAAACACTTAAAAATAAATTAAATAGGAGGAATATTTATTTAATGATGAAACCATGCCTTTGGATTGATCCCTAATCCTATACAATCAATCCCTAAACTTATATTTGTTCTCGCTTAGTTTTCTCACTATTCTGCTCATTAGGCCAGTTTAGTGATAGGCTACCTTCCATGATTGGTTTTGCACAATTTTGGTATTCAACCTAATTATAAAATTTCATGAGAATAAAATTTAAGTCTTGTAAGTCATTCTCAATCCACTTGTATTCTTTGAATTGGTCAACCCTACCTATAGCATCAAAAACCCTAAAAATAAGGGTTTTTCTATAACTTCTATTCACTATTAAGACAAACCAAAACCACCTAAGGAGAGATTGAAGATTCATTTTCTTATTTTAAACACTAAACTATGTCAATTTTACCATTATGAGCCAAAAATAATTATATATTTCTTATTAATTCATGTAAGGGTTTTAGTAAGGTTTTGACTGCCTTACCTTCTTAGCAATCATTCATAAAGGATTGCCCCTCAATCCTAAAACCAATGCCAAGGAATTAAATTTAGGGACCTTACCCAACTACCATGAATTTCTTAGGATCTCATGAAAAAAATTCACATGCCAACGAGCATGAGAAATTTATTCTCAGGTCTGCAACCCTCAATTCTATACACACAATGAACCTTATCATCAAATTTCTTGCTTTCTCCTATAAGATGACTTAAAAACTTTATCAAAATTATTTAAAAGACCCCTCACACCTATGTAAATGATCTAAAGAGATATATCATACTTGGAAATGAAATTTACCTCTCATTAGACCACTATAGGACATTTTGTACATTTAGACCTTATACTTCTAGTCCTACTTAGACTATGAACATAACCTAAAAAATCTTATACTGTATTCAATACTTCACCCACATGCCATACAATAATAACATGCTCTCACACTACCACCCTTGATCACTCAAGTATTTAATGGCTCAAATCACCATGCTACTATGATTATCTCACTAAGATACCAAGCCTGAGGTCTCTTTATTAAGGCTTCAAAGATTCAATATCAAGATCAATAATTATACCTCAGAAAGACATCAATGACACTTTCATGATATCAATGACAATGTTATGCATACCTTGTAATACTTTACCTACGTGCATAACACCTAAAAAGGCTATTGAGATGTCATCATTCTAGTTGCTATATGGAATAGATTCCATAATTACTATAACTCTTTAGTTGTCTACCCTACAATTATCTAGAGTTGTTGAGAATTCAAAATTTGAAATTCCACTAGACAAAATAATTTTCTACCTGCAATAATTGGAAGAGGAAAGGACATAGGTGGTTGATAGAGTTATAAAACATTAGGCTTATGTTAAGGTTTTTTTTGATAATTATTTCACTATTTTTTTGTGTTTATTTTCCTTTTCTTATAAAATAAGTAAAAACTTAAAAGAAGGGTATGGTTTAGAAGAACCTAGATTTCATTGTGTACTCGTGATCTAGTCAATGTAGAGAACTCCTCTTTGGCTTGGGAGGATGACCTATAATAATAAAGAAGCTAGAAAATGGTTGATTAGTAAGATAGATGGGTGGATTGCCTAGAAAAAGCTAGATCCAAGAAGCACTAAAATTCCTTGGAGGCTATCAATCTAGTCTTTAAACAAACTAAGTTATGGAAAATATAAATAGATGTTTGCATGAAGTAATATAAAGTACTAAAACTTAATGAAATAAAACACTTTTGAATATAAATGAATGCTTTTACCAAAATAGAAATAACCTATTAAAAACTAATGCTAAAATGTTAAAACCTGGTTTAGGAAATAGTTTTAGACTCTATGATGTAACAAAAATCTAAAAATTAGAATTTGGGTGAAGGCTAATAGGCAAAAATAGATTGCTTTTTTATGAAAATAAATCACATAGTGACCAATGTTGATCACTGTGTAACTGATATCAGTTAATGCAACCAATACTGGTAAGGGTATGACTGATGCTATTCATAGGTGATTGATGTCGATCCCTATGGGCTCTAGTTTTGAGTAAAATGGATGTTGGGTTGGATTATAGGAGGGTTTATGGTTATTTTTGGATTAGATGTTGGTCGTGAGATTAGAATCAATTCAAAAAATTATTAAACTCGAGAGGTAGATACTTAGGTGACTGGGAATGGTCTATGGGTGCTTTGGTAGGAGGTGGAGTGTTTGAAGTTGTAGAACTCCAACACAAAGGGGGAATATGTTGGAGATTGGAAATGGGTGTAAGAAATAAAAACCACTAAAACTAATAACTAAACTTGATATAAGAGCAATATAATTATCTCTATATTTTATTGTCCTGGAGAGTCTTGAGGTTAGGTGTGAGCTACTTGGGATCCTGGAGCAATGTGAACAAAGTAATAGTGATTAAGCTCTTCATGGTGAGTTTTTGGGACACTTTGATGTATTTGGTCTTGTTTGCTGGTTCACCTAGAATCTTGGATTCACTTAAGAGTTAATATTCTCACTCAAAGGATATTTCAACCTCTTGAGGTAGGGTCTTTGTGTTACCTTAAATAACTAATATCAGTCTTGGTCAACTGGTGTTAGTCAGGGGGTGATCAACATTAGTTATGGAAAAATAGTCCAGACTTACTAAATTTAGCTATTTTCACTTAATATTGGTTTTTTAAGACCAAAAAAAATGGTCTAAGGTTCTTAAGGTTACATTGGTATGTATGAGGAAGAATTTTAGGAGGTTAGGGCAGTAAATGCCTAAGTGGAAAATAGTCTTAAGACTAGGTGTGAATTATTTAGCAATGGATTTGGGTGGAGAGGTGTAAATAAGCTTATTTAAAATAATTAACTAATTAAATTATCCAAATGAAGTAAGTTGGTGTAAAAAAGGGGTTTCAATAAATAATCCTAACCTAAGGGGGCCAAAGGGGCCAAGGGGATGTTTTAAGATGACTAGAACCATGTGGTATAGTTTATTGGAGAATTTTCAATGATGTCATAGAGGTGTCCAAGTGATTAGATGAAGTGTCTTGATAGTCTAAGTGATAATGACAAAGTGTGCAGTATGTTTGTTCTATTATGCTTGAAGTTGGCTTGGTTGATCTTCTGATTTGGCAAGGTTAGAATGCTTAGGGATGAGTACGGTGATTTGAGGCTTTGAAATAGGTATTATTAGAGGTCAAGGCTGTATGGATTACTTGTGTGTATGAATGGAATTCATCTGGTTCTTTATTATGTTCATATAGACATTTTGGGTCTTATGGCAAATAAATATGATTGAGCAGATTGACGATATCAACATTTCCACATGTGGATGAATCAAGGGGAGTTGGTCATATGTTTATGATCATATTAGTCCTAAGTTATTATGGTCCAAGTCTTAGGTCATGAAATGAAGTGAAGTAGAAGATATGAGGAGCATATTTGGTTTCTCAGACAAAATTCACTATTTTTCTATACTTAGCCAATTTTGCAAAGGAGCTCAAGCAGAGACAAGTAAGCATATTGATGTAGTCATATTTTTCACATGTGGTAGTTTTATAAGGGGTTGATCATATGGGTTTGTTTAGTTTTGTGCCTAGTTTATATGCACTAAATTTTAGGTCATGAGATGAATCACATCAAAATATTCCAGGCAGTTCTAAGCATAGTTGTCTCTGTGGTAGAAAAATCTAAATGAGTAGATTAATAACATTACATATTGAAAATGTAAAGGTTATAGGAGTAGGTTGATACATGAATAGATTCTCATATATGTGAAGATCATATGGCTCAAGTTTTAGGTCATGATACTGATCGAGGAAAAAGTTATTAAGGAGCAAATATGGCCTTCTAGGTAAATTACAATGGTCCCCATACGTAGCCAAATTTGCGAAGGGTAAAGACCGGGACCAAATGAATATCTAGAAGCTCATAGGAATTCATAAAAATCAATATCAATGGAGCATATTGATTTAAAGAGTTCAAAGTTCTCAATGGTTAATAGGTTAAAAATTGAGCAAGTCTCGAAGAGATCAACGGAGCGTGTGTGTTTTAAAGTGTCAGGAAGTAGCGAGATAATGACAAGTGATCAATGTTTAATGTTGACTAGAGATAAAGATAAAGGTAATTTAAAGGATCAATGGTGAGAAAATGTTTGTACTAATTGATATCAATGGTGTGTAGTAAAGTTAATAGGTCAAGGTGATATTTGTCTAGCATTGTTAAAGCAAGGACAATCTCAAAGAGATAGATGAAGCGTCTGTGGTCAAAGATTACCAAGATGCACGAGATGAGGTCAAAGTAATAGAGGTTTGATGAGGTAAAGTATATCTCCTTAAAATAATATTGATGATACGTAATTTATGTAAGTAATGAGGACAAGAGATGATAGCAAGATGATCGATGTTTAACTGTGACCGTTTGCATTTGAATATTTGAATTTTCAAAGGGAAAACTAGTGCTTCATATTTTGTCTATAACTTTTGATCAGGATAAATTTGATAGTGATATAAAAATAAAAGTTGTATAAGACTCAATGGTTCATCTAGTGAACCTAGTTATATGGTTTGATTATTCATACAATCAAATTTATTTAGATCTAAAGTTGACTATGTGTTTGACCATGTTCTGTAAATGACTTGAGAAGGATAATTAAGCCTGTGTTGATGTTGTTTCAATGTTTTATGATTTCATAGCTATTGAAAAGTATTATGAACTCATTATGGATGATTTTTATGGACTTTTGATGTTTGGAAAATCAATTTTTGTATGAAAAAATCTTAGAAGTTGACTGTGTGTTTGTTCATGATGTTCTTATGTTCTAGGTCAGTGTTTGAGCAGATTGATCATACTAATAGGTGAGAAGAGTTGACTATGGTCATTTGAGGAATTTGAAGGGGTCATTCATAATGGACCTATGCATTTGGAAGTGGTCCTATGTTCTTTTTTTGCTTGATGAAGTGCTAAATGGGTGAATAGGTCTCCATTAGACCTATACGAGCTACAAGGGCCTAATTAAAAGGTGTAGCTACTTAAGGGTGACCCATATATGAGATGACTAACCTATGAGTAGTATATTGATCCATGTCTTAATGTGAGAGAAGAATTAAGGGTTAAGGTAAGTATAATGGGTGAACAAGAAGCTATTTATCATGAAGATTCTATATATAGTGAAACCAAAGGAGATGGTTTCTAGGCTTGTGTAATTGGAGTATTTATTGAAGCGAAGAAGAGAAGATAGGTAGTGTGCTCAGTGGATGGGTTGATGAGTAGAGTAAATTGAAGACTATGTGTATGACCTGTAATTCATATTTATGATGACATAATAATGCTCTTATAGGTTGAGGATGAGTTAAGAGGTTAGAGGGTGTTGAATAGAGAAGAGAGTTGAGAAGAAAAGAATAAAGGAGAGAGAATGTGCCCAATGGATGGGTTGAAGAGTAGAGATTATTCATGATGGTGTGTATAACCTTAGGTCATATTTATAATGCCATAATATTGTTCTTGAATGTTTAAATATTGAATATGTGCAAAGAGATCTGAGTGTATATAAGAGGGCAGTTTGAGTGAAGAAGGAGAGAGATTGTGGCATGCCTATGTGAGAGGCCTATATGAGATAGAGAGGGAGTTTGTGCAGGGATTAGAAAATTAGAGTTCCATCATTAGGTGTTGAAGACATTAGTTCTAAGGTGGAGATTTTTATTTCATAGGAGGGTCTAAAGGACTTGATCTTCCTTAGGGGTAGTTGCTCTTCGTGAAACAAGTGTTTCATTAAAGGCCTTATGTTAAAAGGACTTGACCAAGGTTTTAGGTTAGAAGGACTTGACCAATAGGTGGTCAAAAGGAATTTATCATCTTAGGGGTAGGTGCTCCTTATGGAATAGTTGTTTCACTAAATTTTTGTCATAAGGACTTGACTAGTCTCATGTTTATGATAATCTTATAAGACATGTAGTCCATATGTGTGTAGGCTTGAGAGTGGGTTTTAATCCCCAAGAGGGTTTCCCACATATGTCATGTGTTATGTGATTGATATTGTATTGTATTTCTTATTAATTCATATGAATGATGTGTATGCCTCATGAATGTATGTATTGAATGATTAAGGGTTTGAAGGAATTTGAATTAAAATTAGATTATCTGGGCTCACTAATTCACCCCCACCCCTCTCAGTGATTATACCTCCAAAAATTAGTATAAGAGTGGGTCTTTTGGAGGAAGCTTAATAGCTTTAAGGAGATTCTTAGTAAGTACAAAGATGGCCAAATAGTTGAAGAAAGAGAATCAATAGTGGAAGGATATGATCAAGGCAATTGAAGAGTAGATATGTACTTTGAAAAAAGATGCCAAAAAGGATGAAAATGTTATGAATGATCTCAAGGTTTAGCTAGTAGATGCCAAGATAAGTTTGAGTTCAAAAGATGAAAGTTGTTCAAAATAAAAGGACATCATGTTTGATAAAGAAGCTTGCCATAATAGTATAGAAGATGACAACAAGGAATAAGTTGATCTAGAGTTTGAGCTCATGGGTGCACTGGGTGAACTGAAGGAGTAGAAGAAGAGGAATCATAAAATGAAGAATATGATCTAAGGTCTTGAAACACAAGTCAGTTCTCTTGAGGAATGTTTGTTACGTAAGTCTGAGAAAGACGAGAATAAACATCAAGAACAATTCATATCTATTGAAGTGCAAGCATATAGATTGAAAGACATAACTAACAAGACCAAAGAGGATGAAGATAAGATTAGCATTCTTGAGGATTAGTTAAGGTCTACAAGTGTAAATATGATAGAAAGAAAAGATGAGTACACTCTGCTAAAGGTTGAGATGGAGTCATTGAAGAGTGAGCATGAGCTTGTTATAATCAAGTTGGATAAGCTAAAAATGTCAAGGAGATTACAAAATTTAAAAGCAATGCAAAAAGGTCTGTTAGAAAACCAAATACTTCAAGGTATGCTAGTTTATTCCATGGTCATTCTTATATATGTAATAAGTATGATCATAGAGCTAAGGACTGTAGAAGGAAGTTAGTTAAGTATGGACATTCATGGAACCTTAGAAGAAGGAGAAATTGGTCCTCGAGAAGTCATAACTTAGATTAGTCAAGAGGTATGTTGAATGATATTATTTACTATAGTTGTAATAAATTAGGACATATTGCCAAATTCCATAAGAATAGTTTGAAAATGCACTCAAGTTTTGACAAGAAGAAAGATGCTCCTAAAAGTCATTCAATGGTATTAAGACCAAAGAATATGAATGATAATCATGATCTAGGTGGACTGCCTACTACAAAAAAGAATGAATTAGATATGAAGATACGGGAATTCCAAGAGAGTTTATCTTCTATCCATATAGAAAAGGAATATCACAATCATCATCAAGTAAAAGGTATAAATGATCTTGTTTGTTTCAAGTGTCATAAAGTTGGTCACATTGTTAGGTATTGTAAGAACATGTTGAATCAATTATCAAATAAAACTAAGGTGTATGGAGCTCCTAGTGTGCATGGAAGAAATCATAAATGGGTATGGAAACCTAAACCTATCAGGAAAGATTAGAATGAGACCAAAGATGGTTTGTTTGCCATGATAGACATGAAGGGAAGACAAGAGTTTATATTTTATATATTTGTTGACAAGTATGAAGCAAAGAATGAAGTTAAGCATCCATTTAAAGTCAATCATGTCTATAATTTAGATGAGATTATGGAGATAAGGGACTCTCTAGAGTTTTGAAACTTTTAGTCTCTCTATGATAAAATGGTGTCTCTCTAAACTTCAAGGAAACACTTTACAGAAAGAGAAAGCATGGTGGAGGCTAGTTGCGACTTGGCTATGTTTCATAAAAAAGAAAGTCATGAAGGTCTCTTGGTCCAAGATGTTTAGAGATTGGTATGATGTTGGTAGCTTATGTAAGGTCTGAAAGTAGGGAATGGAGTTTCTAGGTGTCTGATAATAAGATTTATGGAATGTTCTTAAGATTTTGATGTTCAAAAATATCTATGACTAGATGATTACATGTCTTGATGATTCTGTTTGTGCCTTCTAGAGGTTTTTGTGTGCTCTTAAGTTTATCTATCTTGTTACAAGTCAAAAGCCATGATATAGGAAGTCAAGGTTACCAAAGGTGTGAAAGCTCAAATCTTGGTGTAGAAGTGTGTAATGATTGTCTCCAAGTGTGCAAGATGTTTTTAGAGGTGGGTGTTGACTAGAAGGAGGTTTGTTGACCTTATTTGTTTTGAGATTCTAGGGTTTTGGGATTTACTAAGAAAGTGGTTTGCCTTATGATTTGAGTTATGAGGCTTATTAATAGGTTCAATGGGCTAAATGGGTTGTCAAATCAATCTTCATAGAGATATGAAGTTTGTGGATTTCAAGTTAGTCAAGTTTTTGTCAAAAAAGAGGCCTAATTGGCAAGTTGGTTTCTGAAGAAAGTATATTGCAAAGGATGAACTAGGTGTTAATAAATGGTGTGACTTAAGGGGCATATAAGAGTGATATAGATTTGAAGTTTAAGGTCTTGAATATGTTTTTACTAAAATTTGTGGGCTCTGCAAGTTCCAGTTCTGTTGGTGGTCCTTAAGGTAGCTCGAGAGAGAAGGCTAGTAAGACTATATGGTGGTTCTTCATGGTATGTAGAGATCTAAAGATGATAAAAATGTGAAATGGATCATATATATTAAGGGGATTCCATCTCAGATATTTCTTGGTGAGTTCCATTAGATGTTAGTGTTTTGTGTGTTCTTTCTTCATTGGTTATAGTGCTTGGATGAAGAAGAGTGTTGGCATATTGTAAGAGGAATTTGTCAAGGCAATAAGAGATAGGATCAAGGTAAGGAGTTTTTAATATATTTATAATATGGTATTCTCATATTATTAATATTTTTAGGTCCTCAAGATCATTTGGCGCCCACTTTGACATTGTGTCAAAGGGGGAGAAAGTTCCTATTTTGAGAGTGCTTAAAGAGAGACAAGTAAGGTGAGCTATTTGATGGGTGTTGACATAAATGATAAAGGGGGATATTATTGGAGAATTATCAATTATGTCATGGTAATGTCATAGAGGTTTCTAAGTGAGTGGATGAAGTGTCTACTGTCATTAAATTGTGCACCCTAGGATGTTCTATGAAACTCATTCAATTTGATGGAAGGTTGAATCATCTCTCAAGTTTGTGGGAACTTGTAAGAGAGATGAGTCTCTAGGATTGAAAAGGTATAGCTCCCTAAATTATTCTCTAAGTGTCTATCACCTAATCTAATGCTTGTTCATGAAAAGAGTTAAGAGATTGCATAACATAGAAATAAACTATGCTAAAGAGGTGATTCACCAAGAATTTATCCCACTGACTCTCACACTTCTACTGAATAACAATGTTTTCCAAGACTAATTCCATGCATTGAAAGATACTACTGTAGTGTTTCAATGTGAAGGTAACATGCTTAAGACAATCAACAAAATGATTAACCTAAGGGGTAGATTGCACACCATAGATACAATTGCATACTTGAAAGAGAGTTAAATGCATTTAACACACTTCACATGACATGTTAACATCAAAACCTTTGTTCAAACATGAAGGAAAAAGGGAGTAAGGATGATTCTATCACTTAGCTTTACTATACATCACTCAAATACTCAGATAGAAGTTCACAACTCAGAATTGGTCTTGTATTCAATGTTTAAAAGTAAAGTGTAATGTCATTTCAGCATGGCTTCACCATACCAAATCTGTGGTTATCTACAATGGCCAAAATGACTCAATTTATAGAACTTTGGGGAAGAGAGAGAGAAGAGAAGCTAAAGAGGCACAAGGACATGTGTCATTGACATGAAATTTAGTTATAGATCCATGAGAGAGATGGATGAGTGATCCATGCCATGTCAAGAGTCTTACTTGTCTAAAACAAGTCATGAGAATGGTGGCAAGTGGCATCAAACCTTCAAGAGTGGCATAGGAAACTACTTCTATCAAATATCATCCATGAGAGTTCAAAACTAAAAATAGTAAAGTCAACACATCACACTTCTAAAACTCATGATGACAATTAGAAAATGCTCTTTCCAACTACTAGTTATCTTCTTGACACTTGTATTTGTTGATTTCATGGAAGTAATGACTTGAACCATCAACCTATATATTTTGCTTGCTTTTTCTACTCTTATATTCTCACCAAGTCTTTTGAATAGCAATGACTAATTATTGTAATTTGAAATTGACGTTCTGTAGGCCATCACCTTTTGGGTATTTCTTTTAGAGTTTTTGTCTTGACCCTTTCTTGTGGATAATTTTCCCATAAGAATTCATCAGACAATCTTTTTGAAAGAATTTATGTCTTTGAGAGATCTATTTGTATCAGACAAAATATCCAAAATAAATGAACCTTAACACCTTTTAAAGGTTTTTGAAAGAATTATTTGAATAATTTCTCTAAAAGAATTCCTTCAGACTTTCTATTTGGCCCTCCAGAAAAATAAAATGGTCCTTTAGAAGATTTGAAAGTGTCCATTTTTCCTTAGAATGTCCCTTTGAAAAAGTTACAACATATCCTTCAAAAAAATGCAAGGGTCCTTTTTGGCTTGAAAGAGTCCTTTGGAAAAGTTGAAAACTGTCCCTCAAAAAAACTAAAGTGCCCTTCAGACTTTTGAAATGTACCCTTCAGACTTTTGAAATGTACTATTCAGACTTTTGAAAAGGGCACTTTCTTTACAAGAATTCCTTTGAAAAAGTTGAATTAGATCATTCGAAAGGAAAAAATACCCTTCAGAAAAGTTGTAAAGTATCCTTCGGTTTTTTAAAGATATCTTTTGAAGAAAATGTGCAGGGTAAATTTTTTGGAGTCTTATCCTTTGAGAAAGTTGAAAACAAAATGTTCAAAAGAAATATACTTAAGGAAAAATGCTTCAGATGAAAAGTTTGAAAGAATTCGATAAGGGCTTAGGACAAAAAACTTGAAAGAATTAGGCAAAGTCTTAGAACAAAGATCAAAATGAACTCTTTGAAAGGAATAACACTTGATATTTTTGCAAGATTTATCAAAGAACATTTATTTCAAAGGAAAACTAAGTATTGGATTGGCTAAATTTGAAAGGTGTAAACCTAGGGTGGAATTTGACCAACATTATTAGTAATTCTTGGGTATGGCATGCCTACTATGCCTAAGCCTAGTTGCCTAAATCCATCCATTGGGTATGGAGTCACACAAAAAGAGCAATTAGATTGTCATGAATAGACCTTAGATTGACTACAAGGTAATGACATTACATAAGACACACACAGGCAAAGACACACTTGTACCACTAAGCACTTAGGGAACATAAAGCAAAACAAAAGAAACACACATGTGTCAACTAGGACACTTAAGAAACACAAAATTTGAAACAAAACTAGACTAAACACACACACCTATGTTACTATTTATAAGATAGACTTGTAAAGAATAATAGTAGAACTTTAGATGTATCCCATTCACAGGGATAGACAATTCTCTCCATTCATCTTGGTCAGCTAAAAGGAGTTTCTTTGCTTGCACTTGTTGATGATGTAAGGGCCACTCCACAAAGCATCAAAATTTATATGTTTACCTGATTTTTCTCTATTCTCATCCCATTTTAGAACCAAGTCACCTTCCTTAAACACTCTTGTACTTACTCTTTTGTCAAATAATTTCTTCATGAGTACTTGGTGGTGTTCCATGGTCTTATGCACATTGTCCCTTGCTTCTTGCAGTTGCATTAATTCTATCATCTAACTTCCATTATAGTTTTTTCAAGCAGTTTTAGCTGATGTGCAAGTCCTAGATAAGGGAACTCTTGAGATATGGATAACCTAACTTCTCTCCCATAAATAAGCACAAAAGGAGAGTTACCAATTGATCTCTTAGGAGTTATCCTATCAACCCATAAGGCTATATTAAAATTGGTGTGTGATCCAAAACTCAAAAAGATTTGGTTGAAAGATAACTCAAGAAACAATAACAAAATAATTCAAATAATGCTATCTCTGAGAAGAGATGTTTTATTGATCAAATTTGTAGACCTAAACATATGCTTATCTCTGAGAAGAGATGTCTGATTTCAATTTTGGATTACATCTTCATTTATACATGTTTTTAAGGTGTGGGGAGGATGTGGAAGGTCACCAATCTTGAGGGGGATTAATTGGTTCGACTTCCACAGTTTAAAACAATACATAATTTGAGGAATTACTATTTTTAGAAAATTACTATAATTAGACTGCACTACTAAAATTGAAATTTGGGGCACTTCCATTGGGTTTTATAGGTCAAAATTCATATATCATAGATCCATGCCATCTCACTGTGTTCTCCTCATTCTTATCTTTCTAATGGTTTAAACGGTGAGTCAATTAGAGCTACAGTGCAAAAGTTATGGCTCTCAGAAGTTCCGTCATCAATTGGAATGGACCCATCACCTGAATTGTTGCCTAAATTGTTACCCAAATTAGTGTGCCATGCTCTTAGATTATGATCCAATGTCCTCTTGATGATCTTGATGAGGTTCTAGTTATTAGACTCAGCCAACCTATTACCTTGAGGGTAATAGTTGGATGAGGTGCTCAAGTAAACTCCATTCTTGTTTGCCCACTCAAAAGTTTTAACACTCATAAAAGCAAGTGCATTATCAGAAATGATAGTATAGGGAACCCCAAATATTATTTTGATACTCTCATAAAACTCTAAAATTAGATTTTCATTTACCTCCTTCAATGCAATAGCTTCTACCCACCTTGTGAAATAGTCAATAGTAGCCAATATCCATCTGTGTCCAGCACTTAGTGGAGGGTTGATCATTCCAATGAAATCAAGGCCCCATTGCATTAAAGGTTGATCCACTTGGATAGGATTTGATATAAGGGCTGTGAGTTTCTATTTGCCTAAAAATAAGGCACATTGAGGACACATCCTAACCTAAGAGTATTAATCCTTGAAAAGGCTAGGCCAATAATACCCTACCCTCATTATCTTTGCAGCTATTGTTTTTAAGGAGAAATGACCTCCATCTACATCATTTTGAAAATTTTCCATCAAGATGCCAAATTGATCATTGTCAACACACCTAAGTAGTACACCATTCCCATCCTTATGAAAGATAATACCATATATAAGACAATAAGGAATGGTTTGCAATCTAAAATACCTTATTTGTGACTTGTTCAAACCATTGAGACAATCACCATTTTGGAGGAAACCAATGATGTCCTATGTGCAACTTTGAATTGGTATGTGACCAGTTGGTTGAGGATGAACTTGATTGACCAAGACCTCTTCCTTTAACCCTTGAATATCTAAAGCTATATGTTAACACAACCCCTTTCCTCTTACCAAGTTGGTTACCTTGATATCAACATCATATTTCATTACCTTTGTGATCCACCCAACTCTCTTCTCATTGAGCTCTTTGCTTAAGAGGAAATATTTGGTGCTAAGATGAGAGACCATGACATGTATCCTATTATTTCAAACCATGTGCCTAAATTTTTTCAAACCTCTTATCACAGCTAGAGCCTACTTCTCAACAAATGTGTACTTGACCTCATAATATTCCAATCCTTGACTAAAGAATGTAATGGGTTATTCAATTTCCTCATCATTCTTCTACATAAACATAGCTAATATTGTGTCAAGGTTAGCAAAAGTATATATTATGAAATTCTTTGAAAATTTTGGGTTTAAGAGAGTAGGAGATTGGGCAATTGCTTGTTTGTTTACCTCAAAATTATTCTTACCTTCCTTTGTCCAAGCAAAAGCTTGGTTTTTCTTGAGCATGGTTGTAATAGGCTTCACCAAAGTAGAAAATCCTGGAATAAACCTTCTTACAAAGTTGATCTTGCCTAAGAAACTTTGCAAAACTTTCTTGTGTAGAGGCAAAGACGAACCAATAATGGCTTCAATCCTTTTAGGGTCAATAGATAAGACTTCTTTTGACATAATGTGACCTAATAAATTGCCTTTGTGAACCAAAAAAATACATTTATTTGGATTAAGAGAAACTCCAAACTCTTTACACTTCTCAAAGACTTGCCTTAGATATTTCATGTGGTCATTAGCATCTTTGTAATAAATAATTATATCATCAAGGTACACAAGCAAAAACTCATTGATCAAGCCTTTAAAGGCCATGTCCATTGTTCTTTGGAAGGTAGCACTAACATTAGACAAACCAAAAGGCATCTTTCTATATGAAAATGTTCCTCATTTTGTGTTGAATGTTGTCTTGAATTGGTCCTCCTCATTCACCAATATTTGTTTATAACCTGAATAACCATCAAGTAGTGAAAAACATTTAGAACTTATAACCACTTGCAAAATCTACTCCATGGAAGGTAGTGGATAATGGTCTTTGAGTTAAACTCTATTCAGATCCCTAAAGTCCACACAAAGTTTGATCTCTCTACTCTTCTTTTGAACAAGTACAAGGTTAGCTACCCAAGTTGAATTCTTGAAAGGAAAGATTATCCTAGACTCAATCAATTTGGTAAGTTCTGTCTTCATGAGTTCTTCTATCTTGGGATTGATAGGCCTTTATTTTTGTGTAACTATTTTAGCTCTAGAATCTAACTCAATGGTGTGATGAGATAGACCTATATCAAATCATTTCAAATCTTTGTATTCCCAAGAAAATATATCATGAAATTATTTACACAATTCAATGAAGGCTTGTCTTTCGAAAAGAGAACATATCTTACCGATTTTTAGAAGTTTGTCCTTAAATATCAAGATTCTTTTGTAGTTCTCTTCCTTTGTAGACATGCTTACCCTTTCCTTCCTTCTTTGATCATCTTCATTGAGCACACTCTCCAAAGTAACCAGCCCCTTTGGTATTTTATTTGTCCTTAGCTGTTCTGCATATTGATTGTGAAGCTTCTTTTAATTCTTTGAAGAAAATTTTGCTTCATTTTAAATGAAGTGTACAATGTGTTTAATACTCTCAAACACTTGTCAAGACACTTCATTATCTAGAATAGAAGGTCTCACAATGACTTAGATGTGAGGTTGGTCCTTCTCTCTACTTACATCGACCACTATATCAAAGTGTGCTCCTATCACATCCAACCTATCATCATGTTTATTTGGGTCTCTTGGTATATGTTAAATATTGAAAGCATCAAAGTCCTCTATTAAATCCCACACCCTATGCCTATAGGACTTAAGCAAAGGTTTCTTAGATGAAGATTAGTTTCTCACTTGATGTATAATTAATTCACTATCTCCATATACCTTCAAATTCTTGATTCCCTTTCTCTTTGCCCATTGGAGGCCATGAACCAAGCCTTCATATTTTGACGCATTACAAGTATAGCTAAAATGGAATCTATATGAAGAGTAATATTAGTTATTTGAGGGATTAACTAATGTGACACTAGATCCTACCCATAACTTGCTTTTAGAGCCATCAAAAAACATTTCCCATATCCCTTCAAGTTCATGATCTTCATTAGTGAGTGATGGTATAGGAGTGTTCTTCTCATGCATATAATATACCCTAAATTTCATCTCTTCTATGAATGCATCGGGGTCATGTTCATAAGTTTTAGTACAATACTCATCAAGAAAGAGGTCAAAAATACCTTCAAGGGGAAAGGATGTTTCACCACCAATGGCACCTTCTTCTTGCTCACTAATCATACAATTTTGATTTGAATTTGTCTCCAAATATGGTTCAATGCAAAACCTTACCAAGGGATATGTTCTTATAGTCACTTTAGCTCCATATCTTATTATAATGGCTAGAAAAGACCAATCAACTGTAAGTTACCCTCCAATCTTAGCTGTGATGTCTCTTGATAAGCAAATAGCAAAATGAGCTGGAAGATCAACCACCACAATGTCTTGTAAGATGGGAAACTTAGACAATCATGCAGGAAAACTTTCAAACCTTTAACCAACCCCATAATGTTGGTTGGAGTTCCATCAAGTTGCAACACACCCTTGCTATGAGGCTCATATTTCAATCCAAATTTATCGGCAACCACTTTAGGCATAACTGTGGTACTAGCCCCTCTGTTCATAATGCAGTTTTGAACCAATTTATATCTCATAATGAGTGTGAGGTAGAAAGGTGGAGGATTTTAAAAATTGGTAGATGGTTCTAAGTCATAATTAGGTGTGTTGGTAAGGGCTATACCATTGTGTCTTAGAATCTGAGGGGCTACATGAATGCTTGAGATTTGTTCTTGCAAAATCTCCTTTTGGCTAGGCATATGCAATACTTCCCAAAGATAAATGCTAGTTTTGGTATTCTTCAAATAGTCAATAATATTTAGAGAGGAAGTATACACCTTTTCTTGCATTCTTAAAGGCAATGAGGGAACTTGAGCTTGTTGTATTGGAGGTTTAGTAGCTTTGTTCACATTCTAACCTTGAGGAATAGTGTGACGAGTAGGGTCTATTACATTGGCATTTGTATTTTAAGTCCTTAGAGAGGCACTACCTGGAATCACTTATGCTACTGGAGTATCTCCTAAAGCCCTCTTTTTAGCCTTTATGTTGGCTGTAACTGATGTATTTTGATTTAACACATAATCTTATTCTACTTGGAAGTTCATAAAACCAATACTTTGGTTAGTACCTTCCCCTTAAACATCTCTTTGCATGAGATTTACTTCTTCTGATGTAACATAAGGAGTAGCCTTCTTGAGTTACCAAAGCTTGATTAACTTCTCCACCATTATGCATAAACTAACCTTGATTTGCCCCCAATGATTGAAATGCTCCTCTCCTTGAACTAGATTGGTATGGACTGGAACAACAACCTTTGTCAATGAAATGGAATTAGGATTATAGGCATTGGGATGCCTATTGAAATCTTGTTGGCCTTGTCCTCTTCCTTCATTAGTGTATTAGGTTGGCTTGCTAAGGATAATATTAAGGATTGGGTAGAGCACTTGCATACATTTGTGTTTGCTTGAGTTGGGCTTCCGCAGATTGAATCATCTCATCCTTATCTATAACATCATCCACCTTCTTGGGAATAGTTCTAGGTTTGGCATTAGTATTGGGATCTTGTGCTATGCTTGGGGCTTCAACTTAATTATGAGACAACAAAGGCATGGAGACTCTTGGAGGTAGTTTTCCATCTTATATTAGACTATTCTCAGCTTTAATGGCTATCTCATATGCCTTGGGTAAAGAAAATCCTCCCATTGGCTACAACATTACTGTTACATCAGTGCTAATAGCCTTAAGATAGGTGGGGAATACAAAGCTTGGAGGAGGCCTCATAATAGGTGGTAGCCTATGCCATGTTCTTTGAAATCTCTCATTAAAATCTCCAATGGATTTATTAGGACCTCTTTTTATCACATTCATCTGGTGAATTAGTGAAGTATGATCACTCTTATTTTTGAACTTGTTTATCAACAACTCTCCAAAACTATCCCAGTTAGTAATACAACCACCTTCCAATGTCCTATACCAATCAAGCGCCTTCCCCTTTAGAGACATGGCAAGTAATCCAATAGTTATGTTAGTTTGGGTGATATTATAGAAATTTCAAAAGTTTAAAATGTCCCTAATATGCTTAGATGGGGTAACATGACCCTTTCCATTGAAATTGGGGAGACTTTTGGTAGCATTAGGAGGAATAAGATCATACACAAGAAGGTTAATTAGATTTTGGGTGTTGAAAGCTGGGAAAGGATGTATTCTAGCCATTTCCTCTTCTTCTCGATCTACTATTTCTTCAATTTCATCTTCTTCCTCTTCAAAACCTTCTTGTTTAGGATCTCTAAAGGTTAGGAATGGTTCAGGGTGTTGTTCTTTAAGAGGATTTTTAGGCTGAGGAACTTGGTTAAAAAGCCTAATAGAAGATGATCTACTAAGGACCATGAAGTATACTATGAAAAAATGATCTACAAATGGAGATTCTCACCTTTTGGAGTTGCCAAATGCTAAATTAGAACACTTGTACAACCTTGGACTTGTCAAGGCCAACATTCACCTTGACATGGAAACAATTAAGACCAGCTATCCCACCGGGTGTGCCAGAACTATTGTCATCAAATTGTGCACCCTAGGATATTCTATGAAACTCTTTTAATTTGATGTAACATTGAATCATCTCTCAATTTTGTAGGAACATATAAGAGAGATGAGTCTCTAGGATTGAAAAGGGTTAGCTCCTTGAATTCTTCTCTAAGTGTCTATCACTTAATCTAATGCTTATTGATGAAAAAAGTCAAGAGTTTGCATAAATAGAAAAAAATTATGCTAAAGAGGTGATCCACCAAGAATTTATCCCACTAAAACTCACACTTCTACTAAATAACAATGTTTTCCAAGACTAATTCCATGCATTGAAAGATACTAACATAGTGTTTCAATGTGAGGGTAACATGCTTGAGATAATCAACAAAATGATCGACCTAAGGGGTAGATTATGCACCATAGATACAATTGCATACTTGAAAGAGATATCAATGCATTTAACACAATTCACATGACCTGTTAACATCAAAACCTTTGTTCAAACATGGAGGATAAAGGGAGTAAGGATGATGCTATCGCTTAGCTCCACTATACATCACTCACATACTCAGATAGAAGTTCAAAACTGAGAATTGGTCTTGTATTCAATGTTTAATAGCAATGTGCAATGTAATTTTAGTAGGGATTCACCATACCACAAATGTGATTATATACAATGGCCAAAATAGCTCAATTTATATAACTTTAGGGAGGAGAGAGAGAAGAGAAGCTGAATAGGCATAAGGACATGTGTCATTGACATGAAATCCAATTACAAATCCATGAGAGAGATGGATGAGTAAGCCATGCCATGTCAATAGCCTTATTTATCTAAAAAAAGTCATGAAAATGGTGGCAAGTGGCATCAAACCTTAAGGAGTGGCACAAGAAACTGCTTCTATCAAAGATAATCCATGAGAGTTCAAAACTAAAAATAGAAAAGCTGACACATCACATTACTGGAACTCATGATGGTAGTTAGAAAATGATATTTCTAACTACTAGTTATCTTTTGGACACCTGTATTTGTCTATTTCATGGAAGTAATGACTTGAACCATCAACCTATCTATTTTTCTTTCTTTGTCTACCCTCATGTTCTCGATAAGTCTTTTGAATAACAACGACTATTTCTTGTAGTTGTAAATTGGTGTTCTACAGGCCATCACCTTTTGGGTATTTCCTTTGGACTTTTTGTCTTGACCCTTTCTTGTGGACAATTTTCCCATAATAATTCATTGAACAATCTTTCTAAATGAATTCATGTCTTTGAGAGCTCTATTTGTATGGGACAAAATGTTTGAAAGAAATGGACCTAAGCACCTTTTCAAGTTTTCTAAAAAAATTCTTCAGATAATTTCTCTAAAAGAATTCCTTCAGACTTTCTATTTGGCCCTTAAAAAAATTAAAATGGTCCTTTAGAAGTTTTGAAAGTGTCCATTTAGCCTTAGATTGTCCCTTTAAAAAAGTTACAACATACCCTTCAGAAAAGTTGTAAGGGTCCTTTTTGGCTTGAAAGAGTCCTTCAGAAAAGTTGAAAACTGCCCCTAAAAAAGAATAAAGTACCCTTCAGACTTTTGAAATGTACCATTTAGAATTTTGAAATGTACCCCTTGGACTTTTGAAAATGGCACTTTATTTGCAAGAATTCCTTCTAAAAATTTGAATCAAATCATTTGGATGGAAAAAATACCTTTCAAAAAGGTTGCAAAGTACCCTTCGACTTGAAAAGATATCTTTTAGAGAAAATGCATAGGGTAACTTCTTTGGAGACTTATCTTTTAGGAAAGTTGAAAACAAATTTTTTGAAAGAAATATACTTAAGGATAAATGCCTTGGATAATTTTTTTGAAATAATTTGGCAAGGGCTTAGGATAAAAAACCTGAAAGAATTAGGCAAAGGATTAGAATAAAGACCAAAATGAACTTTCTGAAAGAGATAATACTTGGTATTTTTCTCGTCCTTGTCGAAGAACATTTCTTCTGAAGGAAAAATAAGTACTAGATTGGCCAAATTTAAAAGGTGCAAACTTGGGGTGTAATTTGACCAACACTTGATATTCTAAGTGACAATGATAAAGTGTGCAGTATGCTTGTCCTAGTATGCTTGAAGTTGGCTTGGTTGATCTTCTATTTTTGCAGAGTTAAGAATGCTTAGGGATGAGTATGGTGATTTGAGGTTATGAAATAGGTTATACTAGAGGTAAAGGATGCATTGAGTGTTTATATGTATGAATGGAATTCATTTGGTTCTTTATTATGTTCATTTAGACATTTTAGGTCTTGTGGTAAATAAATCTAAGTGAGTAGAGTGATGATATCAGCATTCGTACATGTGGATGAGTCAGGGGGACTTAATCATATGGTTGTGATCACATTAGTATCAAGTTACTATGGTCCAAGTATCAAATCATGTGATGAAGTGTAACTAAATGTATGAAGATGCAAAGTTGGCTTTTCAAACATAATTCACTAAGTTTTCATGCTTTGCCAATTTTACAAAGGAGCTCAAGCAGAGCTGAGTAAGCATATTGATGTAGTCATATTTTGCATGTGTGGTAGTTTTAGAAGGATTTAATCATATGGGTTTGTTAAATTTTATTCTTAATTGATATGAACTAAATTTTAGGTCATGTGATGAAGTGCATCAAAAGATATGCATGTGCAAAGTTAGCCTTCCAGGCAGTTCTAGGCATAGTTGGCTCTGTGGTAGAAAAATCTAAATGAGCATATTAATAACATTATATCATAAAAATGTAAAGGCTTCAAGAGTAGGTTGATACATGAATATATTATAATATATGAGGAGATTACATGGCTCAAGTTTTAGGTCATGAGATTGATTGAGGCAAAGTTTATTAAGGAGCAAATATGGCCTTTTAAGTAGATTACAGTGATCCCCATACTTAGCCAAATTTGTAAAGGGTAAAGACCAAGACCAAATGGAGACCTAATGGCTCATGGAAATTCATATAGATCAAGATAAATAGATACTATAAAGTTGAAGAGGTCAAATTTCTTGATGGTTAATGGGTTAAAGATTAAGAAACTCTTAAAGAGATCAATGAAGCATATGTGTTCCAAAGTGTCAGGAAGCAAAGAGATGATGATAAGTTATTGATGTTTAACATTGAGTAGATATAAGTAAAAAAATAATTAAACGGATAAATGTTGAGTGTATTTTATTATTGATTAAGATTAATGGTGCTTATTAAAGTCAATAGGTCAAAGTGACAGTTTTCTAGCATTGTTAAAACAACGATAATCTCGAAGAGATCGACAAAGTGTATGTGGTCCAAAATTACTAGGATACATGTGATGAGGTCAAAGTAATAGAGGTTTAATGAGGTAAATGTCAAGATCCTTAAAGTAATATTGATGATGCATAATTTATCTAAGTAGTGAGGACACGAGATGATAGCAAGATGATCGATGTTTAACTGTGACCGTTTGCATTTGAATATTTCAATTTGTAAAGGGAAAAACTAGTGCTATATATTTTCTCTATAACTTTTGATATAAGAGAAATTTGATGGTGCTGTAAAAATAAAAGTTATAGAGAACTCAAAGACACATAAATTCAACCTAGTTAAATGGTATGATTATTCATACAATCAAAGTTATTAATCTCAAAATTTGAGTATGTGTTTGACCATGTTCTATAAATGACCCGAGAAGGATAATTGAGCTTGTGTTGATGCTGTTTCAATATTTTATGATGTCATAATTATTATAAAGTATTGTGTACTCCTTTTGGATGATTTCTATGGTATTTGGAGGTTTTAACAATTGATTTTATATATGACCAAAAGCTTAGAAGTTGACTGTGTGTTTATTCATGATGTTCCTATGCACTAGGTCAATATTTGAGCAGATTGATCATATGCAGATGTAAGTAGAGTTGATTTTGATCATTTGAGAAAGTATAAGGGGTCATGTGGAGTAAACCTATGTATTTGGAAGTGGTCATATGTTCTCTTTTTTCTTGATGAAGTGATAAATGGGTGAATAGGTCTCCATTAGACCTATAAGAGCTACAAGGGCCTAATTAAAAGGTGTAGCTACTTAAGGGTGACCCATAGATGATATGACCAACCTATGAGTATTATATTGAGACATGTATTAATGTGAGAGAATAATTAAGGGTTAAGGTAAGTATAATGGGTGACCAAGAAGTCATTTATCATGAAGACTCTATATATAGTGAAACCAAAGGAGATGGTTTCTAGGCTTGTGTGAATGGAGTATTTATTAAAATGAATAAGAGAAGAGAGGTAGTGTGCCTAGTGGATGGGTTTATGATTAGAGTACATTGAGGACTATATTTATGACCTATAGGTCATATTTATGATGATGTAATGGTGCTCTTACAGGTTGAGGATAAGCGAAGAGGTGTGAGGGTGTTGAATAGAGAAGAGAGTTGAGAAGTGAAGAATAAAAGAAAGAGTGTGCCGAATGGATGGGTTGAAGAGTAAATATTGTTGATGATTATTTGTATGACCTATAGGTGATATTTATGATGTCATAATATTGATATTGTATGTTTGAATATTGGAGATGTGCGAAGAGGTCTAAGTGTGTATAAGAGGGTAGTTTTAGTGAATAAGGAGAGAGACTGTGGCATGCCTATGTGAGAGGCCTATATGAGATAGAGAGGGAGTTTGTGTAGGGGTTAGAAAATAAGAGTTAAATCATTAGGTCTTGAATACATATGTTCTAAGGTGGAGGTTTTCATTTCATATCAGGTTCTAAAGGACTTGATCTTCCTTAGGGGCAGTTGCTCCTGGTGAAATAGATGTTTCACTAAAGGCCTTATGTCAGAAGGACTTGACCAGGGGTTTAGGTTAGAAGGACTTAACCAATAGGTGTTCATAAGGACTTGATCATCTTAGGGGTAGGTGCTCCTTGTGGAATAGTTGTTTCACTAAATTTTGGTTAGAACGACTTGACCAATCTCATGTTTGTGATCATCTTATAGGACATATAGTCCATATGTGTGCAGGATTGAGAGTGGGTTTTATTCCCCAAGAGGTTTCCCATGTATGTCGTGTATTATGTGATTGATATTACATTGTCTTTATTGTTAATTTATATGATTGATGTGTATGCCTCATGAATGTTTGTATTGAATGATTAAGGGTTTGAAGGATTTGGAATTGAAATTAGATTATTTGGGTTCACTGATTCACCCCCTCTCAATGATTGTACCTCTAAAATGGTTTTCTAGTGACTATATTTTTCCCTTTTTTGTTTCATAGGTTACATCCTCAAGCTCTAAAATAAAAATAAGAGCTATAGTGGAAGGTTTAATTCCTCAAGTATGGGAGCAAGTGTTTCCCCTCAAATCAAAATGTGATGAGGTGAAAATGAAGACAAGTACATGTCTGAAAAGTTTGTATATGAGTGGTGAAGCAGGTAGGATAGTATAAAGTGGAAAATAAGGGTAAATTGAGGAGGACAAGTGATAAGTGAACTAAGCCACCATATTAGGCATAGTGGATATGGGTGCACTTATAAATGCAAGTCTCTATGCTAAGGTATTCGTATGATCAAGGGGCAAAAAATAGGGTGATCCTGAGCAGGTATAATTGGTCACAATTGATGGAACTATAAGTCAACATGTTCTAAGGCATATGAAATATCCACACATAAAAATGTCAAATTGTTCGTACCATCATGGATTATGGTAAGGTGGGGGAAATTTGTAATGTAACAAAAATAAGGGTGGTTGGTCATGAAACTATGTGAACAAGTGGTTTGAGTTACCAAAGGTGAACCTTGAGGGATAGGGCTTAAGGTGGGAAAAAGGGTGTCCTTGGGGTGGAAAGGGAAGGTAGGGGTGTAAAAACCCTAAATGGGTTGATCGATCCTAGTTGGGGTTGATCGACATTAGTCACCCTAACCCTAATCATGACTGATATCAATCACTAACCAAACCCTAAAAAGGGCGTCGATAACCAAAAAGGTTAGAATCTTTCAATTTTTGGAATTATAGATTTATTATAGGCTTAATTTACACATTTGAGAGGGTTATTTAGGCTCTCTCCATCTAATCTATAATATTGGGACAACCCTAGACTATGGGTATCCTATGATGGGGTTGAATCTCTGGAGTAGGCCAACTTTCTCTTTGATGTTTACCTAAACTAATGCTAAGACTGATGATTCATGGGAAAAGGGTTAGAAAGATGCTATTGGATCCTAATAAGGCTAAAAGGGTGATATACCAAAGTTAAATAGACACTAACATAAGCTTGATCATGCACTGGATCAATAAAAGATAACTATGGATTACTTAATCTCACAATCTCACTAGTTACATAAATATTTCATAGAAGAGGTTCTAATTAGAACACTAATCTAGACTGACAAGTTAGTTTAAAAACACCTTTAAAGAGGTAAGTAGGAGGACAACAAACTAGGAATAATCTCCTTCACAAATTTACCATACATAAGTATATTAAATTACTGAGTAAATACAAGAGACATGCAAAGAGTTGACCTATTACTTCAAAAGGTAGTTCTTATAATATTTTAATAGGGTTTAACCATATAAAATGAACACACTCTTGAAAAAGCCTCAATGAGTATCCTTGTCTCAAAAAATAAAAATGCTAAATTTTAAGAGCTGAGAACCCCTACAATGGGAATGAGACCCATATATATAGAAGAGAGAGAAAGAAAGTATGTGGGAACATGCTATCAAAAAAAGAACACCTGTCTTGGGTCATTAAATGACCTTGAGCTTCCACCTTTTTCTCCTTAGCCAATGGGAACTTTCGACCTTTTTGATCGATCAAGACACTACTTATGGATTGTTGAGTGAGAAAGGTCCCAAAGGTTTGAGGATGCATTAAATGCTTCTAGCTATAGTTCCCAATATTAGACCCATTTTTAATCCTTCACAACATATCTCACTTGAGAATAGAACCTCATTCTCATAGATCTGACTGGATCATGGGTTTGTGCATCTTAGGTGGCTGGATATTGGAAGTATGGCCATGCTTAAGGATGAAGATCCTTTGAATTAATAATATCTCTAATTTATCTTCATGTTTGGATCATAGGTCCAATTATAGGTGGAAAACCAATATAAGGTTATCAGTTTTCCTATAGTTTCCATATTAGTATAAACCTATAGACTATATAACACTTTTTGTATTATAATAGGTCTAAATAAACCCACTTTATCTCTATAGGAAATGAAAATCCCATATATGCATACATGGATCCTCCTTAAAAATGGTAAACACTGTCACAAAGACAACCCTACCCGAGCAAAAATACAAACTAGAGGTCCATATTCAACCTTAATGGCAATCCATATGTGTTCGTTATATCTTACTACATGATATTGACCACTCTATAACATTTGAACCAGATTTAATTACATCGGGATGACCATTCAAAACCCTATTTTCCATGGTCAAAAATATTCCCTCAATCTCTATCAAGAATCTTGGACTCAAGTTTACTCTAATTGGTTATCAAAATTTGACTCAAATCTTTGACATATTGACCCATTTCACTTCATTGATTTTGATCAATACGAATGCCTGAGAACCATCAATCCTTTACTAATTGAATATGTCTTTGACACTTGTCATGCACACATTCACCTTGAGATTCACTGTCTGTTTAACCTCTGCTCTCCATTAGATTTGAAAGCTTGATCAAATGTAGACCATTGATTTGCTGGGACTCACTATTTGAAAGCCAACAACTAGTTCATGCTCTTAAAATTGACATCCTCATTCCCATTAATTGACATTTGCATGACCATCTTTGACAGTCACTCGAATTTCAAATTTAAGCTTAAATGGATTATCTTTGATCTATCTAAAACTTGATGTCATTTAACCAAATTTGAAAGCTTGGATGTTGAAACATAAGAATCATGGAGGCACCAAACTTGCAAGATATATTATTGAGGCAAAAGATAATGAACCCATTTGATCCATTGGTCTTGTGAGATTTATAGGTGAAGATAATACATGATCAAGTTAGCTGGTCCATATCTACTCCTACGTGATGTCTTGGCAATGGTTGAACTCATTTGGCTAAGTATGGGAAACTTAGTGAAATCTGATTGAGGATCCAACTTTGCACATGCATAACTTGATTCACACTTTGACAAATGACTTTAAACTTGGTGAATGGTAACTAAAGATCAAACTAAACAAACCCATGTGACCACTTTCCCCTTTAACTACTACATGTGCGAGATATGTCCTTATCAAGATGTTCGCTTAGATCTATTTGAACTTTCTTAAAAATGGCTATGGAAAAACAATAGAATTTGGCTGAGAGGCCAACTTTGGATCTTGATAACTTTTGATGTGCTTTGGTAGAGGACCTGAAACTTGGTGCATATAATCTTGGCATAAATTTTAATAAACCCATATGACCAATTTTCCTTAACTCATCCACATGTGGTAATGGTGACATCAATAAAGTGCCTACTTACCACTGTACCCAAGTGTCTCAGAGAACATAATGAAGAACCAAATGGATCCCATGCATTTCCATACTTATTCTAAGCACTCTCAACATTTCAAAGGGTCTATATGACTTGTCCATCTATTTATCCGTTAAAAACTTGATCCATATGGGCATAAGCTTGGTATGTGGGCCATAAATGTCCAACAAGTTTTGATTTGTCATTTTGTCCTTATGCATGAATGATGTTGGGAAAAATATTTTATAATAAGAATAGTTGATTATGGTTGGTCAAGATTTGGAGTGTGGGGTATAGTGTAGTTAACCGTGAGTTGGAGGGGAGGCACCAGGTGGACTAGGTGGGACATAGGTGGGTAAGGATGTAGTGATTCAGAGGACAAGCCAAGGGTGGAGGGTGAGTGGAAAATGTGCAATGGGCTCCAGCATGGTGGTGTACATAGAATGATGTATGTATTTAGTGCTTTTTCTAATAAATTTTTACTGGTATGAGGAATTTGGGTGGGTAGTTTAGAAATGTGGGTTGTTAGGTGCAAGAGTAATCTATGAGGGAAGGGGGGAATGGATTATGTGAGGTTTAATTTAGCTAGAAAATGTTATGGAAGAGGGAGTATATTTAGAGTTGGATTTATGAGATGGAGATCAGACATGGCTCTATCATGAGTAGGGATAGAGGTGCAATACTTAGATTGGTTTAGATAATAGTTAGATGCATTGGTGGATGGGGAGGTTATTTGGTGACCATACATAACATTCACACCATGGAGGGGGATTGGCACACATATATATTCCTTTTAAATATTTAAATGGATATATAGGAGGTGATAATAGGAGGTGATCTTTTTTTATCATGCTAGGAGGCATTATGAATTGATATAGGGTATCTTGAGAGCATCCAGAGATACAAACATGAGGATGTAGAGGCACCATTACCTTCATCATAGCCAGTGGATGATGAGCCATTATATGAGGATTTATCATCTTCTATAAGTGTAGATGATGCTGAGGTTACATAGGAGTACATCATGTGGTGGTAAGGATAGTATGCCACAATGTTTGCGGGATATGGGGGATAGGGCACAACTAGAGGTGTAGGTGGATAGTAGTAGGCTATAGATGTGGAGATGGAGGAAGTGGGTGATCAGATGGAGGTGGATTACCTTGAAAGGTAGATGGATATTATAGAGTGAGATTAAGTGAGAACAACATTGGATAAAGCATTGGTAGCTTTGGCCTCCATGACACTAGAGAGGGACATGACATTGGGTCAGCTAGCAGTGAGGACCTAGGAGAGAGATAGTTTCTAGTCATAAGTAGCTACCATAACTTAGGAGAGGGATCATGCATGGGGATAGTTAGCTACCCTTACATAGGAGAGAGATTATGATTAAGCATAGATAGACATGATTACCCAAGAGAGGGTTTTGGCACAGGGTCATCTAGGTATGACCATGCAAGAGAGGGATGGGTTATAGGCATAGGTGACCCTGATACTAGCTTAGTAGGATGCTCTGAGATAAGTAGGAGGATGGGTATCTATAAGACTAACTCAAACAATTCTAGTGTGTAGATATGTGGTGATAGTGGAGGAGTTGAGGTATTATGAGGCATATGTCTTTAGCTAGCTTCTAGATGTGCCCTGGTATTTTGAGTATGTAACATAGTGGGTTATGTTAGGGAGACCTAGTAGTGTGACACCTAGTGATTTTGAAACATCTGCAGGTGCTCAAATAGGTTTGAGATATGGATAGGATCTAAAGGATAGAAGTACCCCTATACCATAAACCCTATTGGACTCTTTTTTGTATGATTATTATTTTGATTCTAGTCTATGAGATGATGCAACGAGATGTATATACCATTTTGAGAGACATGGACATTTGATATATATATATTTATCATTTGTATTTAAGTTATGATGTTGGTTATGGTGATGTGTGTGGTTTATGGTTATGGTTAATTATGGTTATATAATGATTTATTTTATGATATTTATGATGTGTACTACATTTGGTGAATGATTTAGCATTTTTCCTCTTAGTAGGTGTATGCTTAGTTAAATGTTGACATTTAAATTAATGAATCTATGTGATCCCATACTTAGATAGATATGTGATTGGATAACATAATGGTTTGACTCATTTATCTAGTTTATAAAAATGATAAAATGGTTATTATTAAATTTATGATAGAAAGTTATAATGGATGAAATGTGATATAATTAAGTTGATTTATTTGATGATAAGAAAGATGTGAATGAATTAATATGATATTATTATTTAATATATGATGATGATTTCTGATAATTAGAATGTTTTCATGATTAAAAACACCTAAATAAATGATGTGAATGGTTAATGACAATCATCTAATAAAACACATAATGTTATTTAAATGTTATGATTTCCTTGATTTGATTAAAAATGAGAGGTGATTTAAAATGTTTTAATCTACCCAATATATAGATTAAGTTTGGAAAAAAAAATATATGTAATAAAAAAGAGTAAATAAGAGAAGAATGTGTAAACAATCAAAAGACAAACATCTTAACAAATGTATCAACAAGTAGGTATGAAAAATGAATAAGGAGACGTGATGCCCTTTTAGTGACAAGTACCAAAAGATAGGAAGGAGGATCAAATTATAAACATAAGACACTCACATGCTTCACATTAACATTTGTTTTAGATTATGGTAAAATTAGGTTTTGAAGGGGCCCCGAAACCCTAGTACAAGGAAAAAAGATAGAGCAACCAAAACATAGACAAAGTCTAAAAACTACTACAAGGAAGTGGCAAAAACAGGTTTTAAATGGACCTAAAACCACCAGAAAGACAACCAGTCACAACCCAAAAAAAAAAAAAAAAAAAAGAGATCTGGTAACACCTTAGACATAGGAAGAGAACAAGAAAACAAAGAACTAGACCAGATTCTTTACCAGCAAGAGGAACCAGATTATTCATCCAGTTCCAATATCATTTTCATTGTTTCTTTTTCTTTCAAAATAGTATCCTAGGATGTGGTTTCCACCAGCATTGCTCCTTTTTGTGTAACCTTCTTTCTAGTACTTTGTCTCGTTCACATTAGCATTTGTTGGTTTGCTAAGAAGTTTCTTGATCACATAGTGTCAAGTAAGCTCAAAATCCCTTATTTTGTGGAGGGTAAAAATGGATATGGGTGATAATGGAACCTTATCAGGGGAATATCTTTCCCCTTTTATAGGTTGCCAAAGATCCAAAATAAACAAGTCTATGTCTTATTTAATGTATACTAATTGATGTGGGAAGTCTACTTTTTGACTTTTGTGAAAGTTGATTTCAACTTCCAACAATTTTTTTGCTTTTTTAAATTTTGACTTTGGGTCTTTATGATTGTTGCTATTGCTTTGAGAGGCTAGGGAAGATGATCAAGGCCAAAATATTCCATTAAAATACTTGTTTTGACAAATGTTTGACTTAGCCATCCTTTAAGGGAATGGTCTAAGCTTTTGACTTATTTTAGGCTTTGATAGATGTCCTTCAAGGGAGTAGTCTTTAATGCTAGAGATGACCCATAAGATGGAGTATTTTTATTATTTTTTTTCTTTTGTAGACATATACTTACTTATATAGACTTAAGGATTACATTTATGAAGGAAAAACTATAGCACATGAAGGTTGAATATTGGGTGAGAGGATGCTTCAAGAGACAGTGACCATGGGATTCCATCCTATTAGGGATGAAAAGTATCCATGCAAATCATGGCATGGGTAGAGTCATGGTACCCATATTTAGGATTAAGGCTAAAATTTTGATAGATAATCACATGATTCTATGCTTTAATCAGTTGTCCTCAAAGTAAGGGGATGAAGGTGATATTCTTGTAAATCAAGGGATGAGCTTAAGTTAGATAAAAGGTAAACATGAAGTTGTTTTAAAAAAAATGGATGAAGATGTGAAGCATTGAGGGGATCAAGTTATAATTTCCCTTCAAGATATGATATTTGGTAAGCTCCTGACCCATACTTATGCATTATCATATATGGTCCAATCTAGTTAAAAGTAAACTTGCCCCACTTGTTTCTTTCCATATTAGTTACATGCTAATTTTCATTTAAGATGAGGTATCCAATATTGAATTCTCATTATTTTAGGTGCTTGTTATAAGCATGCTTGATTTGTTATTTAAAGACATGAAGATGGTTTAGTGTGGCAAAATGACGCTTGTCAAGTAGCTCAAGTTAGGCTAAATGTTCTTGACAATAATCACCTTAGGAAATGATATCCTTTAGGGATATACAAAGAGATGGAATTTATGATTTGAGAGGCAAGATAGACTTATCTCCAAAGACAAGAGAGAAATAGGTAGCACCCATAGGGGTTTGAATGCTGGTTCAATATGCCCATAGGGTGAAGGGAATGTGTAAGTGCCAATCTTGACCAAATGCATTGACCATTTTAGTTAGCATTTTTTTAAGTGTTTTATTAGAAGCTTCATCTTGTACATTAAATTACAGATGATATGGTGATGAGAATCTTAATTTAGTGCCAAACATGTTGCAAGGATTGCTTACTTTTTTATTTTTAAAGGATTTTCCATTATCGATTATGATTTTTTGAGGAAAACCAAAGTGGTAGAGAATGTGATGGTTAATGATGTTGACAATCTTATTGGCTTTAGTTGAAATGAGGGGAATAGCCTCCACCCACTTGGTGAAATATTCTATCACAGTGATGATAAAATGATGTCACTATGAAGAATGAGGGTTAATTTCACCAATGAGATCTAATCCCCACTGGGAGAAGGGCCAAAAATCCTTAGATACTTGAAGACCATGACTAGGAATGTGATGCAAATTAGTGTCTTATTGACATTTGACACACTTATTTACATAATCACAAAAATCTTGGTTAAGGGTAGGTCAATAATAGCCAAAGATAAGGATGCATTTAGTGACATCTAGACCACTAAAGTGTTTACAAATCCCATCATTCATTTCCTTGATAGTGTGAGAGATTTCATGACTACGTAGGAATCTAAAGAGAAGATCATCAAAACCTCATTTGTAAATAATTCCTACTAGTATGATGTAGCAAGAGGTACTATATATAAACACTCATCTACCATTTATAGAAAGATCATAAGGGATGATGGCTAAGGTAAGGTAGTCAAAGATTTACTTATACCAAATATTAGATTGGGACCCTTCCACATGATAGATGGAAGGGATGCTTAATTTGGTATAAGAAGGATCATTAAGGTGATGGATGGTGATAAAGAGTTTAAAATCAAAAGGTACATATGGGATTCAGGAAGCAAGAGAAGCCATGATATTGGTGAACTTGTTAGTAGAACGTGGAGTGGCTTGAATAAGGTAATGATCAAATGACATCAAGAGTACATCTACCAATTGTTTTTACTATTGTAAAAAATCATTTTTACATTGGTAAGAACCATTGATTTTGTTGACCATAAGTTGGGAGTCACCAAAAATGCTAAATGATTTGACTCCCAAAGATAAGGCTAGTTAGAGACCTATAACTAGGGCCTCTTATTCAACCATGTTGTTGGTGAAATCAAAATCAATTTTTAAGGATAATGGAAGAGGCTCACCGTCAAGGGGAATAAAGATGATACCGACACCCCCACCATGTTGACACTTTGATCCATCAAAGAACATGGTCATTTGCATGATCCTCTTGAGAGAGAGTTGTGATAGACTCATCGAAAAACTCAAGAGGAGGAGGTTTGTTGTCTACTAAAGGTGCTTTAGCCAATTGATCGAAAATGATTTGCCTTTTGATTGACTTTTGCTAGAGGAACTCAAGATTGAACTTAGTTAGAGGCATGATCCATCTAGCCATACACTAATTTTGATATGGCTTATAATGAATGTACTTGAGTGGTTCAGTGTTGGTTATGACAAAGGTTTTATGGTTAAGAAGGTAATGATAGAGTTTAGAATCCATAAATACCAAGGTGAGGTATTGTTTCTCAATATAGGTATACCAAGTTTTATACTCTATAAATGTTTGATTTATATAATAGACTACTTGTTCTTTATGTTGATCATCACGATGTGTAAGCATGGCCCCTAATGAGTGGTTCATGTCAGAAATATAGAGATAAAAGGGCTGGGCCTCTTTTGGAGGGATAATAACTAGTGGGGAAAGAATATACTCTTTAATTGAGTCAAAGGCCTTTTGATAGTCTTTGTTTAATTTAAAGGAGATATCCTTCTTAAGAAGTTGATGAAAAGGTTAACATCTATTAGATAGATGAGAGATGAATTGATGAATGGACTGGAGCTTCCCCTGAAAACTATGGAGTTGCTTAAGATTAGTTAGAGGAGGCATGTCAAGGATTACCTTGACTTTAGTGAGATCAACTTCTATTTCACATGGAGAAATAATAAAGCCAATAAGTTTACCTAAAAAGAACCTAAAGATGAACTTCTTTGGGTTAAGGCAAACTTGGAAGTGGATAAGTGATCAAAGATAACCTTAAGAATTGCCAAATGATCTTTATGACATTTAGAATTTCTAAGGAGGTCATTTACATAGTCCTATATGGTTTTATGAATAAGGTCATGAAAGATATAGGTCATGACACATTGGTAAGTTACACTAGCATTCTTTAGACCAAAAGGCATGACCCTATAATAGAAAGTTCCCCATGGGGTGATAAAGGTAGTTTTATGTTGATATCCTAGAGCAATCAAGATCTGATTATAGCTTGATAATCCATTCATAAGAGATAGCATCTCATGGTCGACAGTAAGATTAATAAATTGGTCAATGCTTGGCAAAGGGAAGTCATCTTTTGGAAAAGCAAGGTTAAGATCATGAAAGTCAACACAAATACAAAGTCCCCCTATTGATTTGGTGATAGGAATGACATTTGAAACCCATTGGGGATAATTCATGGGTTGGATGAAGTTAATGGATAAGAGGTGCTGAAGCTCTTCTTTGATAAGAAGGGCTATACAAGGGTGCATCCTTTGAAGCTTTTGCCTAATAAGCTTAGCATTGAGGGTGATAATGATGTTATGGATGACTATAGAATGGTTTATTCCTAGAATATCACTCTAAGACCAAACAAATGCTATGTTATAGTCTTATAGAAAGGAAGATAAATCTTGATGCTTTGAAGCGTCTAAGGATTGGCTGATTTTGACTATGCAGGGGTTATCTTGAGTGCCCAAGTTGACATCAATAGTTTCTTCATTAAACATGGTTAAAGTCTTAAGAGGAAGGTATTTATTAATGGAAGAATATTTAGCACCAAGATAGGTGAGAAGGGAATCAACATCATGACATTAGATAGTATTAATGGTAGGAAAATCATATTATACCATCTTAGGATGATTTAGAGGAATGGTTTTGGTTTCCCCATACTTTTGATAAGTCAAGGGTCCCAAATTAATCATATTGATACAATTTTTTTAGGGGGAGTGATATCTACATCCTTATTTTTTAAAGAAGGGGTTGGTGAGGATGAGATTTCTTCTCAATGATGATGATGGGAGGTGGGTTGGTTGGCTATTCTAGTGGAATGAATCTGAGACCAAGTCATTCATGAGGTTTCAGGGTTTTGTATGGTAAGAACTCATCCTTGTTCATAGTATCCTAAATAGAATCCTTACTAAGCACATTGATCAAGGTATGTCTTGTCAAACTTTGGTTTATCTAAGTAAGAGAAATCATAGGTGAATAGTTTAGTAAAAGAGGAGGCAATGGAGGTGGAAAATGGGTTATCAAGCCACCCATAGATAAGATTGGTTTGGAAATTGGGAGGCCCAAAAGGAATAATTGTTTCAATGTTCAAATCATAATAAGTTTTTTAGTCAAAATTACCATACTCTTGAGGAGTAGGGAAGGCATCCAAGGTCAATAGGTGATACTCTCTAAGTGAGAGATGTTGGAATGTTGATTCTAAGGGGTTCTTCTTGGGGATTTGGGAGGAAGATATGAATGAGCTTATGGAATATTGGTTGATGGAAGAGGAAGGAGATACATCCTTGATTGGGATGAGAACATCATTAGGTTAGTAAGTCATATTGTATGACTTGAAAGGACTAGGGTCAGCTAGTATGACATGGACTTGACCCTCATGCTCAAACTTGATGCATCAATGTAATGTGGATGGAACACAACCCATGGAATAGATCCAAGGAGCCCAAGTAAAATATTTTGTTATAACTCACCTTCTACCATGTAAAAGAGCTTAGGAAGATTGTGAGGGCCCAAATGTATATGAAGGATGACTATCCCTAAGGTTGTTTCCATGGTATCATTAAAAGATCGAATTACAATAATAGTTTACAACATGATGTTCTATGGGAGTTTTAATTGGTCATGTGCATGGGAGGAAATGATATTAATGCTAGCTCCCCCATCAATCATAACCCTCTTGATATGGGTTTGGTTGATGTGAGTGGTAATAAAAAGGGGAGGATTTAGATCATCTAAATGAACAAGGGGTATCTCCAAATCCTAGATGGTGATGAGGGTAGATAGTTGAAGGGATCCAACAAAGGCTACTAGAGGTTGTGGATATTCAGGTTGAACCTCTATAGATTGTAAAGCCTCCATCACAGATTGATGGTGTTGGGGAGAGGTATTGATTAACTCATACAAAGTCATCTTCATTGATGTTTAGTGAAGTTATTTTAGAACCATCCTTTGTATTAGTTCAAAGGGGTTGGATTGGGGTGCACCCAATATAGAAATCTTGGGCTTGGGTGAAGGCATTTGGGTGCAGTTTGGTGTTTCGATAGATGAAGGGTATGTTCATGAGATGGACACCTTTGCTTTCCCTTTATATTTTTTAGCTTATGATCAAGTGACCACATGAACGGTATAGATTTGGAAAGGTTGTGGGCTAGTGGGCTAGTTTGATTCCTCCACACTCTTAGTTGAGAGTTTGGGGGTAGGTAGATGTAGGGTGGTTAATTTTGGCTTTTGACTTGGTCATGGGCTCATGGGAGGTTCCTCTGTAAACAAATCATCCTCATCACATAGTTTGTGGATTATGACTTGGAGAGATTTGTAATTCTCTGTATCATGTCCAAATGTCCTATGGTATGAGCAAATAAAATTATCATTAAACTAATATGGCTTAGGATTAAGAGGATAAAATGGATTGATGGGATGTAAGACCAAGTAAGAATCTTGTAATAACCTTTGCAAGATGGTCAAAGAGGACTCTATCAAGGGGTGTCAAGGGAGTGGAGGTTTTGGTTTTGATAGTTAGAGTGGAAGCCCTCTTAGGGGTAGGCTTAAGAATTGGAGCTTTGGGTGGTGGAATGATTTTGGTGGGTGGTTTTGAGGTAGATGGTTTGGAGGTTGAGGGTTTGGAAGTAGAAGGCTTTGTAAGAATAGGTGGAGGTGTTACTAGAAGTGGAGGTTGGGTTTGTGGTTTATTTGGGAGGCTTGGTCTCTTAAGCAAGGTGGAGAGGTGAGGTCCCAAAATAAATGAGGTATGTGTCTGTAAAATGGAAGGTAAAGTGGAAATGAGAGGTAAGGTGGTTTTGGACTTCAAAATCCTAGATGGTTCAATTTTGTTTGTTAGCTTGACTTGCAGATTCTTAGGTGGGTTTGGTGATGTCAAGTCTAAATTCAATAGAGGATGGGTAAAATTTTGGGTGGGGAGTACACCTAGGTTCTTGATGGGATTTAATGGGGTAGTGGAAGGTGCTTTGGTTACCTTTGAGGGAGTTGGGTTGGAGGGTTTATCTAAGGTTTGGGAGGTGAAGGATTTTCTTGTGGTGTTGTCACTTATGGAGGTTAAAGGTTGGGTGGATAATGGTGAGGTTGATGAATCATTTTTAGTTAGGTAAAGGAGTATGAGGTGGTGCCAAAAAATGGCTTGATCAAGGTTTGGTTGAGAGAGAAACTCTAAGTTTTGAATCAACATTGAAAATTATTTGTAATGTTAAGTGTGGAGCCTGATTGTCTTCTAGGATCAGAGGTTAAAATTTTGATGTTATTTTAGTCAGGTTTGGATCCCATTCTTTGAATCCATGATGGTGTGGGGGGTTTCAAGGGGTAGTTTTGAGGGCCGCATGCACTGAAGAATTTTTTATTAAAATTTCCTTGTTAAATTGTACTTTTTTAGTCAATCTGGGATGTTGATTAAAGGTTTCCAAATCTGATGGTAGAAGTTATGTTTATGTGTTTTTTACCCTAAAATGTATTGATATATGGTTGAGATGTATGATTGTGAATAATAATGAAATATTATGCACAGAGTGGAGGTAGAAAAGGTAGAGAGGTGTAACAGGGTTTGTTATAGGATTTTATTTCTCCCTTGTGTTGCTGGAAATAATATACTAGACAAGTTTGGTGGATGTACCCCATCATGAATGAACCATGTTAAATTTGGTGTCTCCTATTATGTGCATGTTTATGCTTATTTTAAAAATGTTTGATTAATTCATTTCATAATTTCTCTTGTATGTGATTTGGGGATAGATCTAGGTTTTAATTTATCCTAACAAGTAAATGGGCTTAGTTCCTTTGGTATTGGACTCTAAGTATAAACCAAGTGGCCGAGAAAATGTGATGGCCATGTTTTCCTTTTCCTCTATCAAAGGTTATAAGGCCCCAGTAGATTAAATTACATGGGAGGGGTATGTTAGGCAATATTTTTCTTAGGTATGCTTTCTAAAGGAAGGGTCAATATATCTAACGTGGTAAAAAAAGGATTGGGGGTAACAAATTCCTCATTTGCTATGATGTCTAAAGGAGAGGTTAGTGATTCCACTACCTCAATAAGTGGAGAAGGGATGATAGCTTCTTCCTTTATTTTATTTTCCAAAGGAAGGGTAGGTAATTCCACTACCTCAATAAGTGGATAAGAAGTGGTAGTTTGGGACATGGGTTCATTAACTATAAGTTTTTAAAGAACAACATTAAATGTGTGCACCTCATGTTTGTGGGAGGACTCCACATTGGTGTCTTCATTATTTGTGGAAGGTAGATGGTTGTCTGAAAATGTCAAGTGCTTGATTGGGGGGTGTATTTAGGTTGTCCATCACAAGTTCAACCTTGTTGATCAAATATTGGACAATGTTTTTAAATGTATTGCATTTATTAACATCATACCCAATGAAATGGTGGAAGCTACACATTTTATTTTCCTTATACCAACTTGGTATAAGATGAGAGGAATTAAATTTTTGTGGGGGTTTGATCGACATAAGTTGGATGATAGATGCCTTCAACAACTTCTCCAAAACTAAAGTGCAGGACTCCCCTAACAGAATATATTTATTTTGGACATAGCGGTTTTGGGTCTTGGAATTTTAATTGGAAGAAGTAGAAGGATTGGGTTGGTTGACAACAAGAAGAGGAGCCATTTTAAGCACAACTGCATTTGCAATTCCTTTAACTTTGGTGTTGGCATTGGAGTGGTTTGTGGTTTTAGAGGAAAAAGCTTCATTTGATTTGAAACTAGAATTTTTGTTCCTTAATTTAATCTTTCCCTCATCAATTGCTTTATTTTCCAACTTTTGAGCCATAGTAAATGCCTCATCAAAGGTTTAAAATGTATAAACTTGTAAGGTTGATGAGATATCCTTGGCACAAGCCAAAGAGAAAAGATCAATCAACTCAAGTTAGGGTAAGGAGGAGAGTTGATTGATCGACCCTCTCCAACAAGCCACAAAGTTGACAATTGACTCATCCTAAAATTTCATAATGGAATATAGGTCGGTGATAGAAAATTTCTTGGAAATATTAATAGAGAAATGGTCCAAGAAAGTTTGGGTTAGTTGGGCAAAAGAGAAGAGGGAGTGCCTAGTGATGGAACTATACCTATCTAATGTGGGTCCTGCTAAGGACATGGGGAAACTCTAGAGAAGAAGAGCATCATCATAAATAATTAGATAACATGAATGCCTAAATTCTCTAAGATGCTATTAGGTATCTTTTGTTTTTTAGAATTTCACAAATTTTAGAAGTTCCCATTATGCGAGGTATGGTTGGATTGGGATGGAAGGATGAATTGGATCATTGTAAATATGGTCATATGATAAGAGATTGTGGGCACCAAAAATAGATGAATCTAGATTCATAATCTTGTCCATTAAAATCTTGATTATATTATTTTGAGGTGGTGTACCTCTATAGTTTTAAGGTATATTTTATTAGGCTTCTGAAGGTGCCACATATGGGTAACTAGTAGAGGGTTGGGAATATGCCACAAATTGGTTAGTGGGCATGAAAGGTTGGGAAGATGCCACAAATTGATATGTGGGCATGGAAGGTTGGGAAGAAGGTGGAGGAATACACCCTTGTGGGTTTGGGATATACCCTAGTTTTGGTGGAATAAACATTAGTTGGGTAATAGGCATGGTAGGTTTGGTGGGTTGAAGGTGGGTAGTTACCTTAGTACTTATGGTTGGAAGTGTAGAGGGTATGGAAACTACTAAATTTTAGAAAGGGGTGGAAGATGTTGGGTTGTGAATAGAAAGTGGTAGGGAAGCAATACTAGTGTAAGTCACCCCAATGGTAAGTGGCATATGGGTTGCCAAAGGCTGAGTTGTTCCTACATGATAAGGGTTAATGATAGTGTTGGTTAAGGTAGAGGGTGTTTGGGTATTGGTTGGTGGAAGGGGTTGGTTTTGGGTGGTAGTGTTTGAAGAGTTGTTGGTGGAGGAGGAGGCTTGGGTCACCATAAGTTGGTTAGAGATAATGGTAACTAAGGTCTCACCAATAAGGTAAGTCAGCATGCCATAGGGTGGTTCAATGGAGGGAACCAAAGTAGAGGTACGATTGGAAATGGTAGCAAGGTAATGTTGGAGACCCATGAGATTGTTATAAAAAGGTGGTGAAATACATATATTCTTGGGAAAATGACCTAAAATCTAAAATAAATTGCATTAATTTAATTAATTGAATTAATTAAAAGTAATACAAAAAGTACTTATTTATACAATACTAAAAGAGATTAGATCTCCTAATCTATAGGAGATTACAATTAATCACACCTAGGAAATACCCCAAATAACTAACCTATATCAATAAAAGGTTAATAACTCCTTGAGACATTTATTATAATATAGATAGGATTAATTAATTATTCTAACATTACCTCCTTAATTGATCATAGCTTGAAGAGAAGAAGAAAGAGAATTCTTGAATGCCTCAAACTTATAATGTGCAAGTGAATTCATGAAGATATCTGCACATTGATCTTGAGTGGGGCAATACTAGAGCTGTATGTTGTGATGTTGAACATGTTTACATATGAAATGAATCTAAACCTCTTTGTGTTTGGTTCTCTCATGAAACACTAGATTGCGAACAAGATGTAGAACACCTTGATTGTCATAATTCAAAACTATAGGCTGAGCCTATGGAACTCCAAGTCCTGAAATAATGAGATGTCTCCATATCACTTCATAGATATCTCCTACTACAGCATGATATTCTACCTCTATGAAATATCTAGAAACACAATTTTTTTTCTTACTTCCCCATGAAATCAAACTAGATCTTATAAAGAACACAAATCTAGAAGTGGATTTCCTATCATCAATAGAAGTTGCATTATTTGCATCCGCGTATCCTATCAAGAAGAACTTATAATCCTTCTTATACTCTAGGCCATACTCAACTATACCTCTGATGTATCTCAATACCTATTTTTACACTTTCCAAAGTGACACCTTTGTTTCCTACATGAACCGAGAAAGATAGCTGACAACATAGCTAATATCTATCCTAGTATATGTCAAGTAAATGAGACTCCCAATCAATTGCCGATAGAGATTTGAATTTACTTTTGGTGATGGATCTATATGAGACAACTGAAGTCTTTTCTCCATAGGTGTTGCAATAGGCTTGCAGTCCACCATCCTCAATTTATCAAGTAATGTCTTGGTATACTTCATCTATGAAACAAAAATGTAATGTTCCTTCTGCCATACCTCCAAACCAAGACAATAGTGTAGTAGCTCAAGATCTATCATGTTGAATGATCACTTGAGATTATTCTTAGTTATATCGATCATCTTCACTGTGCTGCTAGTGATGACTAGATCATCAACATAAACAATCACTATAACAACCTCCCCCCCATGCTCTTTGAGGTAAAGGTTAGGATCATATGGATTCCTATTAAATCCATGTTGTATGAGATGCTCATCAATCTTGATGTACCAAGCTTAGGGAGCTTGTTTTAGCCCATAGAGAGACTTGATAAGCCTACACACTTTATATTCCTAATTAGGTGCCATAAATCCTTTAGGTTGAGTCATGTAGACTTCCTCTTTCAAATATCCATTAAGAAAGGCACTTTTTACATCCATTTGATGGAATTTACATCCAAACTATGTAACCATAGCAAAAACCATTCTGATAATCTTTATCTTAGTTGTGGGAGTAAAAGTCTCCTCATAGTCAATGCCTTCTTTCTGAGCATACCCTTTTACAACAAGCCTTTCCTTGTACTTATCAATACTTATTTTATAATTGGTTCTAAAGACCCATTTGTATCCGATAGGTTTCTTCCCTGGTGGAAGATCAACAAGCTACCAAGTGTTATTCTTCATCAGTGACTTATATTCTACATCCATGGCATCTTTCCAAGGTCTAGACTATAGGGCTTTTATTACTATAGAGGGCTCATATGTTTCTTACACAATACTCATATTGACCTCTTCTTGATCCATGCTTCAAGTCCTCGGTATTGAAGTGGATGTATCTGGTACTTCATCCAAGTTAACATCTCATATAGTACTTGTATACCACTTGGGCATATGCTAAACTATAGGTGGTGGTGCTGTAGGTCTTATTTGACTATCTTCCTATTCAATTTCACCATCACTATCTGAAAATATTATAGGACTTTTGCCTGTATCATTTTCTTCTATAGAAGGTGGATTGATTCTACTCTTTTCATCAAACAATACATCTCTGTGGTTTAGTACTTTCTTTATTTCTAGATCAAGGAGCCTGTATCCCTTTGATTATGCACTATAGCCCACAAAAATACATTCCTTTGTTTTCTTATCCAACTTCTTTCTTTTCTTATTAGGAACATGCATATATGCCTTACAACCAAATACTCGAAGGTGAGTTACCTTTGGTTTATTCCCTGTCTAAGCTTCATGTGGTGTGATTCCATCAAGAGCTTTGGTGGGTGACCTATTTAACAAGTAGACTATAGTATGACAAGCTTCTACCCAATATGTATTAGGCAATTTTGCATCCTCAACCATGCTACAAAACATTTCCACAATGACCTTGTTACATCATTCTACAACTCCATTCTATTGAGGTGAATATGGAGTTGTCAACTGATGATTGATTCCATTCACACTGAGATATGTTGAATTTTTTACTAGTGTATTCCCCCCCATGATTTGAGTAGAGGATCTTGATTTTCCTACTAGTTTCATTTTTACTTGTGGCCTCGAATTCTTTGAAGACTTGAAAATCTTGATCCTTAGTCTTCAATACATATACCCACATTTTTTGTGAGTAATCATCAACAAAAAGCTGAAAGTATTTGTACCCTTTGAGACTAGGAACAAAATGTATACAAAGATTGATGTGTACCAAGTCCAACTTACCAAGTGATCGATACTCAATCTTTCCAAAAGGATCTCTTCTTTGTTTTCTTTCTAAGCAACTAGTACATATATCAAAATATTGCTTGAGTTTGGGAGGACCACAAACCATATCTTATTTTCTCAATTGAACCAAATATCCATAAGTCAAGTGACCATATAGTCTATTCCATACATTACCTCTTTTTATATCTTTGACCATAAGTGTTTGATGATCATGTTGAACAAAATCAAGATAAAACATTTTGCCAATGTTAGAATCTTTGGCAATCACTTTGAAATGCCTAGACTTGTATTTGATATGGAAAAACTTTTGGCCATTTTGGTGATCAAATTCAACCATGAGGTTGTGGTCAAGTAGCTGATTGACATATAACAATTTTTTTGTAAGACCTAAAACATATAGAACATTTGAAATGTTAAAATTTTTGTTTCCAAGTTGAATTTTGATGTAATCACTACCCTATACTATATATGAGATATCATCTCCAAGTGATACATTTCCCTTTGACTCTAATTTTGTTAAAGTAGAAAACTAGTCTTTTTTACCTATCATGTTCTAGTTGCTCTTGAATCAACATATCAAATTACACTTGGATGGTTGGTAGACTCATGTGTTTGAGTAGCTAAACCATATTCCTTATTTGAAGAATCATTATGTTCAACAACATTTCCATGTTGTTTAGGCTTGAAATTTTTTTGTTTCCACCTATTTTGTTGTTGTGGTTGTTGTTTTTAGTTTGTGGTGACTCGTTGAAAGATGACTTCTTGCTTGATGAGCCCTATTAAAATGTGTTGTACCAATAATGTTTCAAGTCATGTCCTTGTTTTCCATAAATTTGACATGCTTTAAGAGAATGTGAATAATTACCTTGTTGGTTATGTTGATTATTCTGCTTTGGAGATTGCTTTTGACCCTTCATGGATTTCTTCCCCTTCTGATTTGATGTGAGTGCATACTCATCATCTGCTTCCTCTAAATTATGAATAGCTTCTTCTTATTGTAACAAATTGACCAACACCTCAAAAGTTGGTTTTTGTCTTATGAGATTTAATGTGGTCATAAAGATACTATATGCTGGGGGTAGTGATCTAAGGACTATAGGGACTAAAGAGTTATTTGTCACTGTTTCACCCAAATATTGAAGTGAAGCCCACAAAGTTGTAACTCTTCTAAGCAATGCTTCTATTTTTTCATCTGATTTGAGCTTAAGAGTGTGCAATTAGCTTTGAAAATGCAAGATTTGGTTTTTATCCTTAGCTTCATAAATAGTTTTAAGCTTATCCCATGCATCTTTTGTAGTTGTAGTACTATGGATATGAGATTGTACCTCATCAAAAACACCAAACATGATTATCAACTTAGCCTTTTTATTAGCCTCGTCATATTTTTGTTGTTGATCAACATCTATTGCATGTCTGACCCATGTACCTTCAACTACTAACCAAATATCTTCAAATTATAGATGTGTTTATACTTTTTTTCCCATGCTGCATAATTATCACCATGAAGCAATTGTGTGTTAGGGAGCACAAAATGTGGTCCCGAACTAGACATTTTGTAAGTTGTTTATGACATAGAAATAAAAGTGTGTTTAAGTGCAGAAATGAAATATGCATCTAAAAAATGTAAGGAAAATTAAAAAATACATACAAAAATATGACAAATTGTACACTATCACATAATAGATGTCGTACTCTATCAAAAATGCATCCAAATAAGCAATGGAAAATTGGACATCAGTTTTAACTAGAAATATGTCTGAGGAGAAAATGAGGCTACAATTTTTACTTTTTGATTTTTATAATTTAATGAATATATATATATATATATATAATCTAAAGATATGCACTTTTTAAAAAGACAACATACAAGTTGGAGTTACCAGTCAAAAGTTATGGCCTCTTAAAGGTCCAAAATACATGAACTAGTCAGCTAAACTAGTAAGAAATTGAAAATTATGGAAATATGGGTGATTATAATGTAAAAAAGCCTTACCAATGCATATATATTAAAAAATATCTAAGGTGAAAAAAAATCACCTTTTCAGGCTTCACGGATCGAAAGTTATGAACCTTGAAAGAAAAGATCTTCAAATATGGCTCAAAGTGGTGAAGGACAAGCCCTCAGGGGCTAAAAATAAAATGCCCAATAGGTGGTCATATGCCATGAATAGATGCTAAAATATCTTGGTGGTGTGATGGTAGTGCTGATGCTAGAAGTGGCAGATCTTGGTGGTGCTCCACCCAAAAATTCAACCTTGCACCAAATGAAAACTTCCAAATTGAACTCTACCTTCAAACTTTCACCATGGGTGCCTCGATGCTCTATTTTTAGAAAACAAATACTTTATGGAAATATCTCGATGAGAGGAATCTAGTGATATAGGATTTGATCCATGATTCTATAAAAAAATTTAGAAAAATTACCATTTTTCCACTGTTCCTCACTTGTTCTACAAAATAAAAACTTAAAAAAATCGTAGAAGCTCCAAAAATTCTGATTGTTTTTTTAATTTAGTATTTTTATGAGTATAATTCATAAAAATTACAAGATCATTTTTGGATGTTCTATATTTTTTTAGATTTGATAAATAATCATCATAATGACATATACAATCATTTGAAAAACTTAGATCTATTCCTCCACCAATTTAGAATTGGTTCTTAACCAAAAATAATAAAAACAAATTGAAAGCTCTCAAATATGATCTTCGATCTAAAATTTAATATAAATATGGCTAAAATTTATCAAAACATTTTTTTTTGCCTATTTTGATAACTATTGTCCTTCCACAAAATTAGCCAAAATTCTGATAGCATTTCAGCTTGGGATGGCTGAAATTGGAGTAACATGATGCATCCAATGATTTCACTAATCTTACTCTTGATCTCTATCAATTATCTAATGCTTAAAAAAAAACTCCTCAAGAATTTCCTGCTCTGTTACCAAATAAAATCTAGAACAAATTGCATTAACTGAATTAACTAAATTAATTAAAAGCACTATAAGAGGTGTTTATTTATACAATACTAAAAGAAATTAGATCTCTTAATCTATAGGAGATTACAACTAATCACACCTAAGAAATACCCCAAATAACTTACCTATGTCATTCAAAGGTTAGTAACACTTTGAGACATTTATTACAATATATCTAGGATTAATTAATTATTCTAACATGACCAAGGCATATCAGGACTTTTAAAGTGGTTGGGGGAACTTTCTACATCCAGAGTGTGATCCCTGGATGATGAAGAATAAGATGGGTGGTTGGGAGGTGGATCTTGGTTTTCTTGGTTTTGAATTTGTTGTCTTGTCAAAACCATGCAATAAAAGATGAAAAAAGGATAGAAGCGATCTCACACAATCAAAAAGAGAAAACAAAATAAAAGATTCAATGAAAACAAGCATACACTAAGAGTACATTTATGTCCTGGAATTATTTTTATCTCTCTTTAGGCTTATGCCTCAATTTAAGACAATATGAGACTCAACTTGGGCTTGTAGAATGGGAACTAGAAAAAGAAATATAAAGATGGTTTCAAGTTATTTGAGGCTCTTAAAAATCTATATTATAATTTAGTACATGTCTTGATATTGGTTCATACTCCCTCACTTCACATACCACAATGATAAGGGTGTTGGGTGCTTAGCCAAAATATACCAAATTACTAGAGTTTATACTTAGCGAGCAAACTGAGTTTTGGTTTCTCCCCTTGGTAGTGAAGTGAAAGTGGGATAATCAAGGGAAAAGTTTACTGTTAGGTGATGAAATCCTAGTTGGGCCTTATGTCAGTGTTTGATGTTTGATTTGGTATTGTGTGTGTGACAAGAGGGATTTGTTATGATTAATTTCACCATTTAAATTTAAACTATGTGAACTAAACAAGAAAGTAAGTAATGGATGCAAGTTATTTTTAAACCCAAAAGAAAATTTTGATTTATTTTCAATGAGTATAAGAAGAAATATGATGCACCTAAATGTAGTATGAAGATAAAAGTCCTAATCCTAGGATGAGTACTTTTTTTACTTTTAGAAATGAAGCAAAAATAGAAATTTTACCCTTTTCTAAGAATGCAAAGAAGACTAAAACTTGTTTTGGAAAATAAAAATTTGAAAGCTATGATTTCCAATGAAGAAATGAAATAAATAATGTTTAATTTTTAGAAATAAAATAATTTAAAGGGATGAGTCTTTTACTAATGTAACTAAATGTCCTAAACAACTATGAACCCAATAAAGCTCTAGGGTCCCACTAGGTGTGCCAGACATTTCATTATTTTTTCATGTTATTTTCCTTTTCTTAGAAAACAAGTAAAAACTTAAAAGAAGGGTATGATTTGGAAAAACATGGATTTTGTTGTGTACTCATGATCCAGTCGATGTAGATAAATCCTCTTTGACTTGGGAGGATGACGTCTAATAAGAAAGAAGCTAGAAAATGGTTGATTAACAAGATAGATGGGTGGATTTACTAGCAAAAGCTAGATCCAAGAAGCACTAGACTTCTTTGGAGGCTGTCAATCCACTCTTTAAGCAAATTAAGATCTAGAAAATAGATATAGATGCTTGCATGAAGTAATAAAAGTACTAAAGCTTAATGAAAAAAATGCTTTTGAATAAAAATGAATTATTTTACCAAAAGAACAATAAATTGTGAAAAAATAATGCTAAAATGTTAAAACTTGGTTCATAAAATAGTTTTCGACTCTATGATGTAACATAAATATAAAAACCAAAATTTGGGTGAAGGCTGAAAGGCAGAAATAACTTGATGTTTTTGTGAAAATAAATCACATAGTGACCAATGTCGATCACTGCTCAATTGATATTGGTTAAGGCAATTGATGTCGACCATGGCATGATTGCTACTGGTCAGAGGTGACCAATGTTGGTCCCTGTGGGATTTAGTTTTAGATAAAATTGATGCTGGGTTATATTACAAGAGGGATTTATGGGCTGTTTCTAGATTGGAAGTTGGTCTTGAGGTTAGAATACATTTTTAGAAGTATCAAACTTAAGATTTTGATAATCAAGTGACTGAGAATGTTCTATGGGTGCTTTTGTGTGAGGTGGAGTGTTTGGATTTGTAGAACTCTAACATAAAGGGGAAGAATGGGAGAGATGGGAAATGGGTGTAAGCAATAAAAACCACTGAAATTAAAAATTGAACTTGATATAAGTGCAATATAATTAGGTCTAGAGTTTACTATCTTGAAAAAGTCTAAGGTTGGGTATAAGCTACTTAGGATCCTAGAACAATGTGGACAAAGTAACAATGCTTGATCTCTTCATGGTGAGTTGCTAGGGCACTTTGATGTCTTTGGTCTAGTTTGTTAGTTTGATTGAAAGCTTGGATTCACTTGAGAGTTAATATTTTTATCAAAATATGTTTCAACCTCTTGAGTTATAGTCTTTGGGTTACCTTAAATAACCAATGTCAATCCTAGTCAACTTACATCAGTTAAGGGGTGACCGATGTCAGTTAGGAAAAAATAGTCCAAATTTACTAAATTTAGCTATTTTAACTTAAGATTGGTTGTTAAGACCAATAGAAATTGTCCAATGTTACTTAAAGTTGCATTGGTATGCATGAGGAATAAGCCTAAGAGGTTAGGGCATTAAATGCCTAGGTGAGAAATAGTCTTAAGGCTAGGTGTTGATCAGTTAGCCATGTGTTGGGGTGGGGAGGTGTAAATAGGCTTATTTAAAATAATTAACTAATTAAATTATCCAAATGGGATAAATGGGTGTGTAAAAGGGATTTCAATAAATAATCCTAACCCAAGGGGTCTAAAGGGGCCAAGAGGATGCTTTATGATGATTAAAACCACGTGATGTAGTTTTTTAGTTTCTACAATAATAAGGTGTAGAAAAGATAATTCTAAGTAGGGGGTATGGTTCTACTCTAGGATAGTCATAGAGAACCAAAAGGAATTCATGAAAAATTTGATTTACTCTGGATGGGTCCATTTAAAATCAAGCACTTATATGGTAATAACACTTTCTATCTGGCCTATCACGATGGAACTCATCTTCTATTTCCCTTCAATCGGCAATATCTCAAGCACTTTTTTCAGTGAGAAATAGGTAGCCCTCTATTTTTATATATGTGAATATAATTTTGGTCATGTTTCTTTTTGTCTTGTGTCATGTTCATTCCTTCTTTTTCCTTTTTTTGGTCCTCTTTATTGGTCTATCTAGTTATGAGTCCCTCTATCAATTCATCTATACACTCACATACACTATCCATTGACATGTGATAGCATTATGATGGTTTTAAGACCCATCATTTTATTAAAGATCAGTTACTTCTCAGTTGATCATATTACATTCAAATTTAAGACTCTATCTCCTAATGGATAAAATTCTAGCTTGTGAAACTAGAGTTTAAGTTCTTTCCATCCCTTATAGTTTGAAATCCTAGTTAGAGCTAATTGTTATTATGGTTTAGGATACTTTTTTTTCAAATTTTAAAAAATTGAAAATTAATGAATTAATTGATTAATTTTAATTAATTAATTTAATTGAGAGTTAGAATCATGAGTAAAACATTTTTTTACCTCAAACTGTGTAAATGCTTCTTCAAATTCCCTTGTGTAAAAATTCATTGACTTTCATGTAATAGTGCAAAAACTCATTAAAATTTTTAAAGCTATGCAAGTGTTTTTTGCTTTTCTCATAGTTGTGCTAAAGTACCTTGACACTTTTTCAAGTCATGAAATTTATATTTTTGATTTTACATGTAGTGCAATTGCAAATTTAAAAAATAGTAAATCAATTGAAATAATTTTTAATTATTTTAATTTGTAATTTGTAATTTTCTTTGTAAAATATTGCTGTTGTGCAATTTCTTTGGATGCTTACTCGAGTCATGAAAATTTGTTTTGGGACTTCCCCAAATTTCGTAAATAAAAATTTCCCTTCCTAATGCCATGCACATAAGCTTTATATTTCCCCAAAATGTGCAATTTTATTTTTATTTTCCCTATTTCATGTAAATGCTATTATTACTTCCTCGAGTCATGTGAAAACAAAACTTCTTCGCTTATAAAAATCATGAAGTCATTACACACTGTTAAAGTGTGGAAAAGTTTCAAATCATTTTGCAAACTTCCACTTGATACCAAGCCAAAATCATTCTTTGTGTCATTTTCAAGAGGTAAAGCATCATTACAATTGATAGAAAATATAAAGCAAAGTAAAATAATAGATAAGAAGCAAATTATATTTATTTTAGCTACCAAAGATATTGAGCCATACGATCTAAAAAGGAGGAATAAGGGGTTTTAAAATTATTTTATTTGTTTTCCTACTCACCACAAGGTAGATGTACACCGTACAAACTAAGGGAAAAATTTGTAAATATAAAAAGGGAAGAATTGATTAAAAAATCCTACCTAATAAATCATACAGTGCCTTGAGTAACTAGAGGAAGGTGAAAATAACTAGATCATATTTTATTATTTTTTCTTGCTAAGAAATAGGTCGAATGACAAATAAAATTGTGGATAGAAAATACAAATTTGATTCATTATTTATGTGTGTAGAAGAGGTCATACGACTGTATGAGAATGCGTAGGGAAGGGTGAAGGTGAAATTAAAAAAAAACAATTTTAAATTTATCTTTATCTACCAAAAGAGTGAGTTATACGATGCCTTATGGTCGAATGGGAAGGGTGCAGGGAATAATAAGAGAGGAAGTCTGTAATTTAAATTTTTATTTTACCTGATAATAGGAGGCTATACGACCTAATAGAGGAGAAGGTATTTGTTAAAATTAGTAAAATTTTTCATTTGTTTTGTTTTCAAGCCACTAAGGAGGCCATATGACCATATGACCTATTGAAGATTGAAAGTTTGTAAAAATTAAAAATCAAATAACTGATCAATTTTTATTATTTTTGCCCACAAAGGGGAGGTTGTATGACCTAGAGAGAGTAGTGAGGTTGTTAGTTTAAAAAAACCAATATATAGAATTTATTTTTTACTTGTTTTTATATGCCTAAAGAGGTCTACATTCTTGTTATGAGGTGATTAAACATGATAGTATTCATAAATGGGAAAATAAAAAAGGTGATTGAGTGCAGTGAAATTCATTGAGAATATTGAAAAGGTACTGAAGCGAATTTGCATAGGCAAAATTGTGACCATGATTTTTAGGAGCAATTAAATAACTTATTTTATTTTAAGTTATTTTGCTTTGTCAATTTTCAAATAAACCATCATTATGTGAATACCTTCCAATTGTCAATTTCCATACAAATTTAATATCTTCATCCTCTTCTCTAGAAAAGATAATTCAAAACAAATACAAATCAAGTATGAAATACAAGTTTTAGGGTGGAATGCCTCCTTCACCATTATAATTCAATGTGGAGAAAAATTTAGATACCGATCTAGGTCATATTGACTTAGACAAATTTTAGGAGAGAATGAATGCAGTACCTAAAAATGACTTTGGTCAAAGTATTTTCAATAGTGGATTGTCACAAGTTGCAAAATTTTTAATTGCAATGCAATCTCCTAAATTAGTTTTAGTCATGACATAAAACTATAATTCAAAAACAAGGGAAGTGAGAGATCCACAGGGTGAATTGGTGGAAAGCATGGCTCCATAACAAAGATAATATGTTGCATCTTCCAGATCGAGAATATTTTATGCATTTAACCCTTAAGTCTTCTCAAAGTTTTTGGGATGATAATAACATCTTGTGATAAACAAGTCAACAATGGATGGTTGATCAAACTAATACATTCTTCTACATGAATCCCAAGAATCTTACGAGATCTAACTTTAAGAATGAGGTAAATGATATAGTAACACTATTACACAAAATAGTAGGGAGCCCAACCACTAAAAAGTTTTAGACATGGATGTACAGGTTCATTTGGATCATTCACAAAAATAGACAATATTTCAATTGGGGATAATTAATCAGTGATTCAATCCATAAACATTTAATGGAAGTAAGGGTTACATCAAAATTTTATATGACTTCCTATATTGTATATGTTATGTCTAGTTGAATATATTTTCATGGATTACATATAGTGGGTGACTTCAGGAAAGCAAAAGCATATGTTTTTATCCCCAACTTGTATTGAAAGAAGGTACCCAACACTTCTGAAAGGTGAATGATTATTTCATTCATTTTTTCACTCAATTATTCCAAAATAACTTTTTAACATAAGGATGTCAGTGGTGGCTAACACAAAAATAATTAGATGGGGAACTTAGTTCATATAATTCTTGACTTTTAGTTATTTGAGGATCAATGGTTGTGAAATTACTCCATACATGCTTCCATGATATGTCAATGATAAATGGGCATTGATGGAGCTAGTGAAACAACTTGTTGAAACACACAAGTTTTGAAAGGAAGACATATAACATGGATCAAATTCCTAATTACTATTGGTAGTTATACGTGTCCATCATTAATGAAAGCTAAAATAATGGAACAATATATGTCTCGTTACAATCTCAAGTATTTTGAAAGTAGGTTTGAATTTGATATAAGGGGTTTAATTAAACATAATCTTGGGCCTTAATTTCAATATCTCTCACATTTTTAAGATTAATGGATGGACTATGATGATGAAAAAGTGGTCAGAATCAGGGACTATTCACCATTTATTGTGAAATAGATAGTCAAATTTGGTATAACAAAAGTACTAAAGTAATTGGTAGATGATGAAGTCACATTAGATCCCATTTTTGAAAAGGAGGGTATTGTAACAAAACCATTACCTATAGTTCATTGGGATAAAAAAGAATCTACTTCCCTTAGTAGTAGAAAAGGGCAATTCTTAAAAGGAATCTTAAGTAGTTAAGGAGTTGATGTTGGAATTATTGATTTTCATACACCTCCTTGGGAAGATGAATTTGGTAGTTTCTAAAAACAACATGTTAAAACAAAGAATATAAATGAAGCAAGTCTAAGTAGAGAATGCTTGGTGATAGAGGAAGCACAACAACCAATTTAAAAAAAAAAGATATTCCACCACGAAGGATTCTAGAGCTCAAGATAAAAATATTAGATGAAAATCTCTCTTTTTCTCCTAATCTCTCAATTTCTCAATAAATTCATGTTGATAGATTTACACAATCCTAAGAGCTTGTAGAAAATACAACACAATAATCCTTTGCTTCTAACGACATGTTGCTCCTTATACTATCTAATTCCCCATTGTAAGAAATCACTCCTATTTCTTTTTCTTCTCCTTTAAATCTTGAAATGCCTATTATTTCCTCTCCAAGAACTCCAATTGATGCAATTAACAAATAAAACTAAGGAGAAGTGTCTTTTCAAGATGTCACAATCAAAATAACACCTTCTTCTTCCCTAGAAATGTTGGCCCCACAAGTCTCAAATTTTTCCCCACCTCCTTCTTCAAGGACAACAATCCCAAATTGGTTATCCACAGTGGTAAATAAAAGAAGAAAAAATGTGAAACCTGAAGAGATTGATTTTGAGAATTTGACAATTCCAATTCCTTTTTCAAAAAGATTTAGGAACGTAAGAGCCATCTCACAAATGGTAACATATAAAAAAGGAGAAAAATATGCATAGGTGGCAATATCTATAGTTGGGAAAGATAAATCATAAATCAAAGTTGAGGACTATCAGGTGTCAAGAGTCCACTTGGGTAAAACTACCAGAGAAGGGATGAAGGAAGATATGTAGCTGGAAATTGACACTTTTTGAGAAAATACACAAAGATCAAGTAATGAAATATGAATTAAAATAAAAAGTGGAACAATTGAATTCATTTATATAGAGGTTGATTAGACCAATTTAATCAACACTTGTTTCATCAAGTCTTCATGTTGAAACATTAGAGAAAGTGAAAGAAATAGGTGAAAAGGGTAATGTAGTAAAATATTATATTGAGAAGATCATTGATCAGGGAGTTTCAACAATTCTTACTACACTAAAAAAGGGTTTCTGAAGTCCAATTAGAATGTGAAAAAGTAAAAAATAATGAAAGCATGTATATAGAATAAATATATAATTGGGAAGAGTTCATCCCCAAATTGATCGAATTCTCAAACTTTCCCTCTCATGATTTTATTGATGGAGTCAACAAAAAATAAGTTATCATATTGAATTCCTTTGGGCAATAAAATTTAGAATCCAGTCACTTCAAGAATGTGTCTAGAATTTCAATAGTGAAAAGTCACTTAGGAGTGACATAATGATATAAATTGATTCATAATTCAAAAATTTGAAATGTCCTTTCATCAATGATAGGGATCAAAAGGAAATCTTATTTTAGTACAAGCCATGGTCAAAGAATTCAAAAAGCACATTTAGGAAGTTGTAAATCTTATGTATTCATTTGATCATGAAGTGTTTCATTAATTGGCCAAATATCAAGTCAACATAGATAATCTTGACTTGATGATAAATAAGATTCAAAACAAATTACAAGAGATAAGGGAGTTGAATTGCTCAATGGATATTGCATATAGGTATACAAATGGTCCTGACTATTATTTGATAAGGATGTTTCTCCAAAGATTTAATGATTTTATAAAATAAAAGGATTTATCAATGAAGCAACAAAAATATTGAAGTCATTATCAATATTCCAAAGCTTTCTTCTCACATTTATTTTTGCAACTAACTTGTATTGTTGCATTATATTTCTCCTTAGAAATGTATGTTGTTAATTTTACAAATTATTTCTGTTGTAATTTTGCCAAATTATTACTTTAAGTTTTGAAAATTGATGATGTACCTTTTCAAGCAATGTAAAAACACCAAAATACTTTTTCAAGTGGTGTCAAAGTGCTCAAAACACCTTTACACCCTTAAAACACTTTTACACCCTTTCAAGTTGTAATTTTTTGTTGATGTTTTTACAACTTTATAAAAATTCAAAAAGGTAGTTTTGCACCATAAAAACCTAATTTAACATATAAATACAAGATAATCCCTCATACTAAAGGTTATGAATAGTGAAAACTTTGAGCAAAGTTTTTTTTTGAAAAAGGAGATTGTATTTTCTACTCCACAAATATCAATATAAAGAGGTTTTTATAAACTTTGTGTTAGTGATTCCTTTTGAATTATGTATAACTGCTTTATTACTGTATTTGAACTTCATTTATAAATTTCTATTACTATCCTCTTTTTAATTTTAAGGCCAAAAAACTAGGTTACAAATTTCTATCTTGAATTGTAATTGATATTTTGAATATAAGTGAAATCTTGGTGGGTATGGAAATGATATTTTTATTATTTTTGTTAGAAAATACAAAGGGTTGCTTATTTCTTTTATCAGTGTTAGGTATCTTTTTGGTGTATATTGTATATTTTTAAGAATAGGTATATGTATTTTCAACCCATTAAATGAGAGAGATTTCCCCTTTTAACATCAATTTCTCCTTTGACACCTTTGTCAAGTATCAATGTTTAACTTGGTGAATTCATTGTCTAAAACATTCATTGTTTCTCTCTAAATATTCATTGATAAAACTCCTTTTCATACTTTTAGGTTAAAATTACTAGCCAATGATTTAAAACCTTTTTCTTGTAAATATTTCATTTTTAGTAACTATTTTGGCTCTCAATAAAGGTAGCTCTGCCTTTTAATAGGAGAGGGATTTCATTCCCCATACTATTGACATGAATGAAATAACTAATCCCCCAAAAATTTTTCACACCAAAAATTCCTCATTATCAACTTCTCCTCACTCTAAATTACCCACCTTAAAAATGATAAATCAATCTACTTTTATGATTTCTTTATCACCTACAACATACAAATATTAAAAAAACCCAACAACATTACCCAATTCAATCCAATCCGACACTTAGACAAACCACATCAACTAAATCCCAATTGAGTAATCCCTATCACCATAAATTTAAATGCACATCCAATCTCCCTTAAATTAACTTGATTAAACCTTACACACCTTTATCTAATACAATTCTCACTAAATATGCTGAATGGGATCCTATCACAAAACTTTCTCATCTCAAATTCCTTTTCTATAACTCATGAGGACTTCCCCTCATCATCATAATTTTTTAATGCAACTCTTATGAAAAATGAACATCCTTTGACCTCCAACTATGGGGAAATAATCCAAATTATTTGGGTCAAAAGATAGTTTTCTTCAACAATGTGAGGAAATGTCTATACATGTTGATGAAACCATAGATATTTCTCTCACTCAAATGTCATATCAATTTAATGATTCTTGAAGAAATATTAATTCATGTAGATTATCCTCTGTTATTCATTAGTGTCTAAGTTGGGATATTTAGGCTAAGTGTGCTTTGATTGATGTAGGTTCTGGCACTTATGTTGCCTCCCTTGAATTTATTAGAACACTAAGGTACTCCAAATGTAACCTTAAATCTACCTAAGGTATGTATCAAGGATATGATATAAGACAAATGCCTCTAATTGGTTGTGTTTGGCTTCTTATCATAATTCCTCCTCTCATAGTTCATATCAAGGTCATGATTTTTAATATTCCATTATCATATAACATTTTACTTAGCCATCCTTGGACATACTGCATGAGAGATATAGCCTCGTCTACATGCCAATGTGTATAATTTACTCATAATGGTGTTATCTATAAGATTTAAGGAGACACGAACCCATGGAAGTTTAAATAATTCTTAGAATGTGGTGTTTTTAAAGTACCCACCCTTGAACCTTTACCTGATTTTCATTTTTATGAATCCCAATGATTTAATTATCTCGTTAACTTTAATAGAGGTTATAATGACCACCATAAACTTGTGTGTAATATACAACCTAATCTCTTAGATTTTGAGGATGATGAACATGATGAGATCAGTTTGAAAATCAAAACTTTGGATCTCCCTTCTCATATAATTACTCAATTACCTTCTTATTTATGACTAGATCTCATAAAAAACCAATAGATGAGATTTACACTACCATAAAAAGATTAAATAATGTATTCTTCATTTTTCTTTGATTGATAAATTCATCAACACTTTCACCATTGATATTAATACTCCTAATTATGAGGATGGATATTCATTAGATGATACATTTTTAGCTAGTTTTTCTCAAGCTAAAGATGTAGAAATAATTAGATATCATTAATCTTTACAACATTATTTACTTTTACATATTATTAGCTCTACAAATATAACTCATCCTTATTATATCTCACTTGAAAATATCTCTTCTTCACTTGATGTTCACAAGTTTGAGATGGAGCACACACATAGTATTTCTCATTTAGTCACCTCTGATCCTCTTCACAATATGATTCTTGACCATGAAAAGATGGAACTATATGTATTCACCATGTTCTTTTATCCTTAAAGCATGCTCCCTCCTGAGATGTTGGCTAGATTATGCCAACTTCCATTAAGATCTTCTCCCATAACTTCTAAGCCTAGTCTTGATCCTACTCCAAGTTGTCCTATTGATGGTGATGACATATTGACTTTGTCTAAGATTGATCCCCTACCCACATAATGAGCATATGAGCCATATTGTGACTTCTATAAATTTATTGGTCATTATGCCACGGATTATTATGCACATCAAAGATTCTTAGCATGAAAATAGACATAAAGTTCCTCCTCCAAAAAAAATAGCTATGCTCCATAGTTAGATACTCTTAGATGTACTTATTTTCATGGCATGCACATGCATATATCTAATTATTATTAACAACTTTTGAAGTATATTGGTGCACTTCATCTAGAGAAGACATAATCTACCTGATAAGAAATTTCATCTTCTTAAGAATTTTCCATAGTATATCCATAAACATGGGGATGTTTATTGTCTTTAGAATTAGTGCTTTACACAACACATAGATAGGTGTTGGGTACCGCAATGACATTTTCTTGATTTCTCATGGCCTACACCATCACCTTCCTAGTAACATACCCAAGGTCATTCATGGGCAAAGGCTCAGCCTCCCTACCACTTACATCATTTTAGATATCATATGATTTTAGTCTCTAGATGATATTTATGAATTATATAATACCTTAGTCTTATACATTGGAAAACTCAGACCTTGGCTATTCCTTTAGTTTTGGAGCTTTCCTATTTTTGCAAATCTTACATCTGATCTACCTTGTGCTCCTTGTCATATATATCTTAGTTTAACTAGTCTGATGTTGACGACCCAAGCCTTCTATTTTTCCCAGAATGCTTAAAATATATTTGTCTTCTATATCTTCAAGTTATAAAACTATACTTATTTTCTTGGTCCTTAGACACTAACATCTGGGATAGACACCAGTGTCGACGTTAGTGTCTTAACCTGATGTAAGTGTCTAATAACCTAAAGTCATCTAATTTAAAAATGAAAGGTATATTAATGGTCAGTTTAAGTGATTTAATGTGAGTTATTACACCAAAAGTATTGATATAAATATGAGATCAACCCTCATTCATCTAGTAAAAGACTAAAGAGACCAAGGCAACATATCAAAATAACTCTATCAAGCATTCAATTAAATAAACCTTTCTTATTTCCACACTAGTCATAGGTACACCACATTTATAAGTCTGAAGCACTAATGAAACAATCCAAGAGCTTGATTTTACATGTTAAAATCTAGGTCACTATTGTGCTTACTTTGCATAATATTACATGATTCACACACAAACCAACACGTATGACACAATATTTAGTTTTAAACCCTATTCTAGAGTTTTTGTTATATTTATAGTGCCCACTTATAGTGGGGTATTTGGGGTCATCTTGACACCATGTGTCCACTAACCCATTTTCCCCCAAAGTCACCATGATGATGAAAAACTAGGGTTTTTAAAATTCATGAGGACTGACAAGCTATGACCTAAACTTGAATGCACCAGAACCAAGGTGAAGTCAAACCCATAAGAATCTAGGTGGTTGCATCCCTTTTTTATAAGTATTTCACACAATACACTTACATCAAACCTAAATAATAACATCGATGTAAGCATCCCATGATGATGTTAGTGTTTAGAAATCCAAAAGTGTTAGATTTAGAATCTGATGATCATTCTAGAATCATCTCCCAACCTATTTTTACTTGTTCTAGATCTAAAACTATGTTAGCATTAGAAATATCTAAGTATATTACTTATTTATCATTTCCATGCATAGATTAGTTATACTTTCTATGTTTAACCTATACTCAACATAATAAATTTAGTGATGCTTATATCTAAGTTTAGCACTCAATTATATTGCTATAGATTTAATTATCACCCTTGCGCATTATATTTTCTAAATTATTAACCCTTATAATACAAAGGATATGATAATCCCCCTTATCTAATTTTAGGGTTAAACACAATCATATTACATCACCACTTCCTCAAAATTATTATCCTTCTTAGTAGATACGACAGGTCATTCATCTTCTCTTATCATACCTACCTTCTCCATTGAGATAGTGTGGTAGTAAGTCCACCCATATCTCTTGGTAAAAATAGATGAGACTATGGTTAAGGCTAGATTATAGTTATAATAGTCTTTATCCTATCTCATTGATGATATCTACTATGAAATTTATCAATATTTGTGAGCACATTGTTGTGATACATCACATTATTATTCATATTTTCATTAGAGTTGGATTTCATATTTACATTTAACTATAACCTTTATGATATATAGTTTATATTTTGATCTCATGATTAACATCCTTAACCTATGTAATATACTTTATGCATTTATGATCTTTTATCTTACAAACATTGTACTTTCATTCATAAGCTTAACTCATTCTCTATGATTCACTTATATTTAACAATCATTAAATGTTGAATAATATGGTTATTTATGTGACACTATTATTTTACCTCACCTAACACTATCCTATTTCTCCTTGTGATCAACTACAAAGCATATTTATCAACATATCATTTTTTACATAAAAATCTTTTATGATATTCATTTATCCCTCATATCCTCTCATTAAAAAAAAGCCAGAAGGTTAGTCTTGAGGTTACACACTTGTGGGAAAGTTTAAGAATCTTTTGGATGACAGAGTCTTTTAATGCTTCTCTCTTGTAATAAACATACAATCTTTCTTATGATTTATTACTTATATCACTCATGATTGGTTTTAAAAATCTATACAAAGGAGGAACAGAAAAATCCATAAAATTTTAAAATCCAAATCATAAAAGAAATATAAGGCAATTATAAATTCTAAATTCAATATCACACCACAAGATGTGTTTAATTTTAGCACATCTTCTATCCTAGTTAAAACTCAAACCCCAAAGTTTGCCTCATGATAGAGTCGAGGTTCATTGGGGTGTGGTATAAAAGTAGATTGGGGTAGGAGGTCTTATACTCTAAAATATATATCTAATTCCACATAATTTCTCACATAAGTACCCAATATTTGTAGTAGACCAATGACTCTATAAGGGGTCCTAAGGAACAAAAACATGTTGTGAGAAGGTAGGTCCATTCTACTATTTCTTATGAACATACAACCTTCATGGGATGATATATATACTTCACTTGTTAACCTAAGATTTACATCTACAAGCTAGAGTATCTTACATCTTTGTTGTTCAAAAAATTCTTTACACAAACACATTTGATTAAGTGTGTCTCATTTCTAGTAAGGATATCACAACACCTATATAATGTTTTCCATTCCCTCTATTCATCATATTATCCTTGATATTACCCTTGATGATTATCATTTAATAACTGATCACACCTGATTGATTTTCCTTTTGTGAGTTACAGTGTAGGACCTTGGATAGGACCAGGCCTTCCTCATAAAATACCCTTATTTACTATAAAAACATCCTCCATTTTTAAACCTATTTGGTTTGCATTTTATGATTTGTATTATAAGACCTTGGATAGGACCAGTCCTTCCTCAAAAACTTCCCTTAAAACCTCTTATACCAAATATATGTCATGTGCTTCTATAAACAACCATATTCTTTTACATTATAGATTAACACATATCCCACATTTAATTTTTTATCTCTAATTTTCACATCTCTTACTTTTATTTAATTTTCATATGTTTGTTTGTGTTCTTATCTTACATTGATATTTATTTCATTTTTATATCTTTGTTTGTGTTCTTATCGTATGTTGAAATTTCTTTCTTTTTTTAATCTTTGTTTGTGTTCTTATCTTACATTAATATTTATTTCATTTACATATCTCTGTTTGTGGTCTTACATGGATATTTAATTAATTTCATATCTTTGTTTATGTTTTTATCTGACATTGATATTTATTTCATTTTAATATCTCATATATATTTCTCTCACTTTTAGTTAAGTTATCATTTTACTCACTTATGACATCTATTATAAACTAAGATCTCTTAGTAATTTTGGTTCCACATTTTCATTTTCTATACCTACAATTTATTTGATTATCATTTTTTTTGACCTTGAATTTGTCCACATTTGCTATAAAATAATAACACATACATTATACCATTTTCTCATATCATATAAAACAATCAACACATGTTAGAAAGAAAATAAAAAAATATCCATAATGTCTATAGACACATATTTCACAACATATATAATAATCAATAGTTGTTAGAAAAAAATAAATACTATAAACACATAAATACAAAAGAGGTTAGTTCATTCCTTATTGAAAAAATCAAGAAAAAAATACCTCATGTGTGATCCTTAGATTAGACAAGACTTGAAGTAACAAATAATGAACTAGAAAGATAAACAAGATGCTTTTACCTTCCATTTGGATGTTCCCTTCGAAGCTAGTTCACATGCATGCTTATGCCCAAATATAGAACTTAGAGTCTTTAGCAATGTTTTGGTTCAAAGAGCCATCAAACACTTCCCCAAGCCCTATCTAGTGTGGGTTTGGATTAATTAGAGGAGAATAGATGAAAATTATTGTAGGATTTTCTACATAATAACTTTGCACAATAAAGCTTATAATTGGTCTATGGTGGCCCTTGTATTTATAGGTTTGGTAAAGTGAGGAGGACCATCTATCTCAAGATGAGAATAAATGGTCCAAAATGAGTCAAATTTGGTGGACCAAAGGCATTCAATTTTGGAGTTAATATTGCAATTAATAGGTATGCATTTCTAAATTTAGACATTTGTTGCATTTATGTTGATATTTTTGGATTCATGACTTTTGTGACCAATGATGTCATGCTGATGTCACTTTTAGATATTTTGTTGAATTTATGAATTTACCAAATTAGATATTAATTAATTTACCATGAATTTTTCACTTAACCTTTTAATTAGATTTTCTTAGTTAATAAATCATGATTAGCTTTTTTTAATTCTTAGAATTTAATAAATTGTTATGCACAAATGGTCAAAAACATCAAATTTTTAGGTCACAATTTGATTAGAGATGAATCAAAGGATGGTGATAATTATATAAAATGAATTTATTCAATTAGGGATGATCTAAGAAAATTTATAATATGCACATCAAGTGCATGAAAGAATTTGGGTATTTTAGTAGTTTTTGTCCAATTTGTGCATTATTGCGAGAAGTCATTTTAACTTACAACTTAGACATGAGAGTGGTGAAAATGGGATGTATACATTTTTTTACCTATTTTAAAAGATGTAGTGAGACATTAAATGAAGTAAAGGCTTTTCAAAGAATAAAAAGGTCACTTTAAATGATCACAATTATAAAAAATGATTGCAAACACTTCCCAAAGCATTATCTAGTGTGGTTTTTGATCAATTAGAGGAGAATAGATGACACTTATTAGAGTATTTTATGCACAATAACTTTTCACAATAAATCTTATAATTGGTCTATTATGGCCCTTGTATTTATATGTTTAGTAAAGTGAGGAGGACTATCCATATCAAGATGAGAATTAATGGCCCAAGATGAGTCAAATTTGGTGGACCAAAGGAATTCAATTTTGGGGTCAATATTTTAACTAATAGGCATGGATTTCTAAATTTACATATTTTTGCATTTATGTTTATATTTTTTAGATTCATAATATTTATGACTAATGATGCCATGTTGATGTCACTTTCAGATATTCTGTTGAATTTACAAATTTTTAAAATTAAATATTCATTAATTTACCATGGATTTTTCATTTAAAATTTTAATTGGATTTTATTAGTTAAGTAATCCCAATTGGACTTTTTTAATTCTTAGAATTTAATAAATTATAATGCATAAATATTTTAAAACATCAATTTACTAGGTCACAATTTGATTGGAGATGAATTAGTGTTAAACACATGCTTATATTAAGAGGGGGGGCGAATCAGTATAATATTATTTGAAACTTAATATCCATAATCAAATAATTCACATAAAAATGACATAGATTGACATCAAATTTATGTTGAAACCCTTTTTGGAAAAAACCATAAATGAATAGCTGCTTGGAACTACCATCCAAATCCAACCATATAATAATAATATTTTTAAAAAATTAGTAGGCACCAACCTAATGGAGACACCAATATCCTATTACTACAAAATTTGTAGGCACCAACCTACTGAAGACACCAATCCACACTACTAAGTACTTTATAGGCACAAACCTATTGGAGACACCAATCCCGACTACTAAGAAAAAACTTAGCAAGAGACATTGATCTCTTTAAATTAAAGCACCAACTTCACTACCAAGCACCAATTTAGTGAAAGACATTTATATTTCTATTTTGATACATCAATATCACTTAATTTCCACCTTCTCACTGTTGCTTTGTCAACAAATGATGGCATAATCAAGTTTTGCTCTTCTCCCTCCTCTCTCTCTTCTTCCTCTTCTTTTCCTTGTATATAATAGAAATAATTATTTCTTCTTTGAATATATGTGTTTGTATGATATATATTTTTATTCTCCACACACTTGCTTCCTTCTCTTTTTCACATCTCTCACACTTTCACTTTTTATTCCATTACTTTCTCTCCAACTTCTCTATATATTTATACCTTCCTAATGCCTCTTCAAAACGGTGTGATTTATCCCAAGGGATAAGATATCTCCAAAGGTGGTCAACCATCATTAATACATATTTTAATATAAATTAAAAACATTTTATTACTAGTCAACCTTGTTAATTATTATTCATCACACTGGGTGAGTCCATAGCTTCTAATTGGGAAAGTCCAAAGCTATTAGGTAGGTTCAAATCTTTGGGTGAGTCTGAAGCTACTAAGTGAGCCCAAAGATCTGGGTAAGTCTAAAGCTACTAACTGAGTCCAAAGCTCTAGGTGAGTCTGAAGTTACTAAGTGAGTTTAAAGCTCTAGGTGAGTCCAAAGCTACTGAGCGAGTTTGAAGCTCTGGGAAAATCTGAAGCTACTGAGCTAGTTCAAAGCTCTAAGTGAGTCCGTGGCTTGCCTTTACTTTGCCTTTGACATCAATTATAATATTTAAATAATATCCCCTTTTGTCATTGATGGAAATCCTATAGAAAAAATAGTACATCAACTCCCCCTTGTTGTAATTCTCCTCCTTTGTTACCCCTTTCTTTAATTCTCCCCCTTTGACATCAATGGCAAAGGGATGTTCTCAAATAGATCATGAGAAACATCCATGTAAAATTTTTAAACATCACCAGAAATAAATGAATATCTTTCTGATCTTCCCTATCCTTTTTCATAAAATTATTATTTTCTCATTTTCTCTCCATTAATTTGATCAAATCTGGGCTCTTTAACATCATCTACATCCATCTAGATTATCTCTAGCTGCTCAAGTGGGTACTCATCTTTTCCACTTACCTTTTTATTTACATGTCATGCTCTATATGATCATTAAAATTATTAGCTTGATCACTTGATGGATCTAAACTACCTTCTATAATTTGCACTAGACACTGGCCATGCCTATTGTAAGATGTTCTGCACCCTGACTGATTTCATCATGCTCTATTCTTGCTTCTCTAACTTGTTTCTATTAATAGTACCATTATTTGCATCATCACTCTAAAAAATAATATTCATTATCCAATCTTTCTCTTTATCTTATGAATTAATATCAATAAAGAGTCTTCAGAGTTAAAATATAATGCAATGATTAGCTCCCCCTAAATTTGTGCTTCTTATGAGCTTAGTGATACCTCTTGTGCATGAAATATAGTTTGCACAAGCATAGGTTTCTCCTTGTTTTCTTGCTCATGATTTATTTTCCATACTTTTGAAGTTTGCTCCTTTTGTTTACTCATGGCTTCCACTTTCTTATTTTGCCTAGGAGGTTTCATAAAACCACTTCTATAAAATCATGCTATATGACCAGTTATTGCAATTATAACATATAATGTCAATTTTTTTGTAATTCGATAATGATGAAAATGAGATATAGTTTCTACTTGAAAATCCATAAGTACTTATACCATTGTTCCATGCATACCTATTTCTTGTATGTGTTCTACACTCCATTGCTCTATGCCCAAAATGATTGCATGAATAAAAATAACCATAGAAGGAATTTGTGTACCTGATCACATTATACTATCTTAGAGGGATTCTTATAAATTTTTTTATGTGTATATTCTTACCTTATTTGAAATTTAGATGAGTAGAATTCCCTTTATTAACATGTTTCTAATCACTTTCACCTTTTGTGTATTCATTGAGTGCATCTATGTAGTTCTTGGGCCTATCTATATTCATCCTCTTAGGTGGTTTTGTAGTTTTTGCACTCTACCCTTCTTTAGTGCTCTTCTGGTTCTCTTCATAACCAAGACCAATATTGATGCATGATGACCTTTGGAAATTGATAATATCATCAATTAATTTTGTGATTTTACATTTATCACATGTCTTCTCCAATTCCTTCTTTAGGAAATCAACTTCTGATTCTAGCTTAGTAATATGGTCTTATTTTGCCTTAAGCTGGAATCTTACTTCCTCTTATGTCTTCTTAGCTTCTTATATTTTAGTCTTTAGACTAATGATGACCTTTTATGACTCTTTAAGGCTATGAGACATTTCTATTTTTATGTCATAATTTTCTTCTTCGTATTATTGAATCTGTAATCTTTATTTCAAATTCTTCTTCTTAAGAACTTTTATCTCACCTAAAGCATAAATGAGTTATTCAAGATTTACTTCTCCTTCATCCTCAACATCTCCATCCTCTTTCAAAGTGTCTTGACTTATAGAGGCATCATTCATTATTCCTATATCCATGAATAGAGTTTCTTCTCTATCACTGCATAAAATTCTCTCATCACTCTCCTCAGCGAAGCTGCTATCCTTTTTAGAATAGAGACTTTTCTTGTGCTTACCAAACTTTTTATTATTTTTGTTTTATTTGAAGATTTTCTTGTATTTAGGTTTGATTTCATTTTTATTTATTTACTCATCATCTATATCATCCATATGTGTACATTTAGCAACAAAGTTCCTTTTTACCATAATTTAAATACTTTAAAGGTAACTTACCTTTGTATTTGCCAGATCCCTTTTTAAGCTTTCTAAAAAATAGGGCCTCCTTATCATCTTATTCATCATTGGTGATATCAATTGATTCAATATCTTTATATTTCCATTTATAAGAATCTTTAAAGGATTCTTCTGTATTAGATGATTTTTATTTTTCAGTTCTCATCTCACATGCTGTGCAAATTCCATTTAACTCATCCATTATTAATTTGTTTAGATCCTTTATTTATTTTGACCACATTTTTTTTTGAATTTAATCTTAAAGGTATAGAAATTAGTACCTTTTGGATGATTACATATTCTTTGAATTTTTCACCAAGCCCTCTGATAATCTTGAAAATTTCATCTACATGAAGTAGATAGGCTACAATGTTTTCATTCTCTCTCATCTTCAAGCTTTTGAATTGTATCCTATGAGTTTGAAGCTTGACCATATTTAAATTTTTATCTCCCTCATAGATGGTATTAAGTTTATCCCAAATATCCTTAGTTGAGTCACATTGTATTAGTTTTAAAAACTCATATTGTGATAAACCACACAAAATAACATTAATAGATTTTGCATTATTTTCACTAACCTTCTTTCCTGCTATATCTATTGGTGGAGTTTGTGGAATTGTGTATCCATTCAAAAATACTTCCACATGTCAAAACTAAGGGCCATTAGATATGTCCTCATCCTTATACTCTATAATACATAATTTGTTTTGTTGAACAATGGAGCTTTGTTGGTGGAGAAACCTTCCTGAACCTGATGACTAACCTTCTACTTGTTAAACTGATCCTAAAGGAACCTTGCTATGATACCAATTATTAATCACATGCTTATATTCAGAGGGGGGGGTGAATAATTATAATCTTCTCTGAAACTTAATATCCATAACCAAATCATTCATATAAAAATGACACAGATTGACACCAGATTTATATGGAAACTCTTTCAGGAAAAAACCACAAATGAAAAGCTATTTTGAACTACCATCCAAATCCAACCATATAATAATAATATTTTTAAAAAATTAGTAGGAATGAACCTACTATAGATATAAATCTCTTATTGCTAAATAATTTATAAGCACCAACCTACTGAAGACACCAATCCCCAATACTAAACACTTTGTAAGCACAACCTAATGGAGACACCAGTCCCCACTGCTAAGCACCCACTTATAAAGAGACATTGAAATCTTTGAATTGAAGTACCAACTTCAATTCCAAGCACTAAATTAACAAAATATATTGATCTTTTTATTCTAAGACACTGATCTCACTTAAACAATTTGCACTTTCTCACTGTTATTTTGTCAACAAATGATGGTACAATCAAGTTTTCCTCTTCTCCCTCTTCTTTCTCTTCTTCCTCTTATTATCCTTGTATATAATAGAAATAATTATTTCTTCAAATCTGCATGTGTTTGTATGATATATATTTTTATTCTCCACACACTTGCTTCCTTGTCTACTTCACATATCTTACACTCCTTTTTATTTTATTACTTTCTCTTCAACTTCTCTATATATTTATACCTTCCTTATGCCTCTTCGAAAGGGTGTGATTCCTCCCAAGGGATGAAATATCTTCAAAGGTAGTCAAACATAATTAATACATATTTTATTTCAAATTAAAAACATTTTATTGTTGGTTAGCCTTGTTAATTATTATATGTCACACTAGCTAAGTCCATGGCTACTAATTGGGCAAGTCTGGAGCTACTAGGTGATTTTATAACTCTAGGTGAGTCCAAAGATACTAAGTGAGTCATAATCTCTAGGCAAGTTTTAATATACTGAGTGAGTTTGAATCTCTTGGTGAGTCTAAATCTACTAAGTGAGTCTGAAGCTCTAGGTGAGTCCAAAGCTACTGAGTGAGTCTAAAGATTTGGGTGAGTCTAAAGCTACTGAGCTAGTCTAGAGCTTTGAGTGAGTTTGTAGCTTTCCCTTCACTTTAAATTTAACATCAATGAAAATATTATAATAATAAGATGAAGGTGATAATTATGTACAATGCATTTCCCCATTTATAGATGTTCCAATACACTTTAGAAGATGCAAATCAAGTACAAATACGAATTTGGGTATTTCAATTGTTTTTGGTCTAGTTTGTGCATTATTGATGGAATCATTATAAATTATAATTTTGACATAATAGTGGTGGAATTTAATGTCTAAATTTTTTCCCTATTTAAAAGGATGTGATGAGACATTCAAGTGAAGCAACAACTTTTCAAATAATAAAAAGGTCTTTTGAAATGATCACAATTAGAAGAAATGATTTCATTCCCACTTTTGTTCAATATTGTTTAATTTATTGAAAAGAAATCCACAAGGAAGCCCCAAAGAAGATTTAATAGGGCCATTATTCCCCTTCAAAGGAGTGGCTAAAAAATAAGATTGATGGACAAGTCCTCAAAAATAAGAAAATGGACAAGAATAAAAGTGAAATTAACCCATGGATGAGATTAATCCATACGAGATAATTTTTGCATGTGTTAATTTCCAATGATGAATAATAATAGAATGAAAGTGGACCCAAGGTGAGGGGAAGTAGGAAGGATGTATCCAAAAATAAGCAACACACTTGGACATACCCCAAATAGGGTAAATATTATAGTCTTAGGGAATGATTGATTCTAAAACTAGTTACACACTTTGATTTGGCCAAAGAAGGTAAAATTTATAGTGCTTATAATTAGAATAAATATAGACTGATTGACTAATGATTTTACCTAATAGGGTAGATATGATCATTGATTTAAATGATTTACCCCAGTCAGGTAGTTGTGATCACTGATTAGTCTAATTAATTTGATTGATTGATTGACAAACATAATTCAAGGATATAACCTATTGCACAAATTAAAGATGAGATGAATGATGTAAAAATAGGTGAAATGGTATAATGATTTTTAAAATAATGAAGAATCCAAAAAAACCAAGTGCATGAGAATGAGAAGTACAATGGTAAACTGGATGAGGAAAATTACCATAACAAGATTGAGAATAATGATGGACCAATGTGTATTACTCTATGTGCTACATGATCATTCAGAGATGCATGTCCTAATGAACATATAGATAGCCAAAATGTTCAATTATATTGATTTTATCAAGGAAAATGTGATGATTCGATGCAGTCAAAGATGACATAAATGATTTGATTAGATAATTAATGATCTTTACAAGGGGAGATACTGCCAACATAACATTACATTGCATATAAACCTCAAGAACTTGATTTTTAAGGTAGCACATGATGGTATGCATCATGATATAAAACACCATAATGAACTAGTTATACTGTGCATAAACACTGACTCTCAATCAAAGAGATAAATGGTAATAACACAATAATGATAAAAACCATGATGATAATGATGTCATATGCCAATGGATGGAATCAAGTATAACAATATAACATGAAATACCCTGATGATGACCCTACCAAAATAGGGGAATGAGTTGAGGAAAAAACAAAAAAATAATCAAGAAAATAAGCAAGCAAACATAAACTAAAAGATAAAAGTAACAGAAAGCATCTTGTTACTCCAAAGGAAAAATAAATAATGCACTAAGAACAATAACAAATAATCATCATTGAAAAACACATAAACACACCATAAAATAAATATTTAGTGAATCATTTGTGCATATATGAATGTGTTGATGTGAATATGATGAATTATCTCCCTAAAAAAATTCATGTAGGGAACGAAGTCCCTCTCCTATTATAAGGCAGTGATACCTTTATTGAAAACCAAAAAGCTTACTGAAAAGGAAATATTTACAAGAAAAATTTATAAATCATAGGGGTATTAATTTTAACCTAAAATTTATTAGAAGTAACTAATGGGAGGGAAGGGGGGCTTAATTATTAGATGAAAATGTATATTTAATTCCATTACCATTCTATGAAGCATGCATTCACATAAGATTAAACAATGCATAGAGAAGCAACCATATGAGCACAACATAAGAGAACATAAGAGATTATGTGGGAAACCCTCTTGAGGAATAAAATACACTAAAAATGCATAAGGAATAATATATTATAATGATAAAATTCAATTTAGATCAGAAAAAACTGATCAAGGAGCACCCACCCCTCAATTTAGTCCAGCACCCACTAGACCTTTAGCTAGCACCAATTAACAAGGAGGCTACAACCCCCTAGATGATCAAGCACCAAATAAATCACCTCAAAAATTATCCCCACCTCTGATATGATGTTTAACACACTTGATGATGGACTTATCTTTATCTAACACTTGCAAACTTGCCTCTTTACCTCATACAAGCCACTTAGGCTCCTTTACTCAATAAGCCTCTTCTAGGCTCATCAGGTCCAATGACCTATGTGTCCACCTACATCAAATAGATCAGATAAACATGAATTATCCTCTTCACCCTTTTATGGTAATAAATTAACTAATCCTTCTCTTTCAAAGGTTCACTCCTTTGCTTCAATTCACACACTTAATAACTAGACCATATAGGCCTATTAGGCCTTGCCTTTATACCGTATTTATTCATCTAACCTATCTTGGTCAGCCAAGATAATTTTAGGATTGAATCATATATATATATAATATATACACACAAATTTTACATAGGTGAGAAAATACACTACATAGGTTGGCCATTGTCCTTAAGACCCAACTCTTCCATTAGGCCTATTTAAGACCTAAAGCAAATAGGCCTTCACACCCACATGTTACACTTATGAACTCTTGGACCACCTCCAGAATTTAAAAATAGATGAAACACATAAAAATTAATTCCAATAGACCCTTTATCACTCCCAAATAGGTCCATGCCACCTATAACTCCAAATCACCACTTTAACCAAGCCATTCTAACCTACTCGTCATTAGGCCTAGAAACACAAAAAAGTTTGTCTTACAAAACATAAGCATAATATCACTTTTATGAAAAAATAAAATAAAAAAATAGATTAATATATCATTCATGATGTAAAAAACATCACCATATCCATTTGGCTTCACTAACTAGGCCAATAGACCTCAAACTAACTCTCTCAAAATGACCACTCAGATTACTCACACACAATCATAGTACAGTCATGTAAATGTTTATGTTTAACACTTGTAAGAGTGATTAAAAGATATATAATTCACATGGATAGGTAATATTAGTCTCTTAAATCAAACTACAATATTTATTTATCTTTTTCTAGTATCATTCATTGGCCTAACAGATCAATTCCTCAGACCATTCTCACATTGTGTATGCACAATTAGACAAACCCTTTTAGATTTATCATATCAACACCTTAAACTATTTATATAGATTCAAAAAATTTTAAATAAAAAAATTAGGTTTTAAAAAACATAAATATATTCATTATATTCATCACTAATTGTCATAAGGGCTCAAACACTTTACTTTCCCTATCACACCTGGAGTAGTCAATTTGGATCAAAACACAGTCATATTGAAAATGAATTCTCACACTTGAGGAAAAAATTAAAAGATATTATAATGCATGTAAAATGTCATGAAATCTTATTAGATCATATTATAACACAAAAAATACATGATTTAATGATAACTTTGCACCTATAAATCATTCTCATTGTCTTGGGTTCCACTATCTTGTCTTACACAGACAAGTCACTTTATGAGAACCTTATAGCTTATGTATAGGCATAAAAAACACATACCAACCAAATTAATAGGATTAATAGGTATTTAAAAAATACCTCAAACCATTAGATTCATCCCTACTCACCTAGAAATCTTCCCTACACATTTATTCACTCTGATTGGCTTTTTCTCACTGTACTCACTTATCTGCAGATTAACCATAGGTCAAATTAATTAAAAAATAATTGAAAAAAATGAATATTTCATGACAAAAAAACTCCATGAACCTCAAGAACAAGTATTATCCTTCAACCACCAATAAATTTCATGTGTTGACTTGGTCAACTTTTCCTGTAGCATCAAATTCTATAGAAAGAAGCACTTTTCTGTACCTTCCACTCACTACCTTGAAAAACCAAAACCAGTTGGGGATTCCTAGAGGATTAATATACATGATAAAATCAATAAAATTTATCAAATAATCCATTATATCCCCATCCAAAAAGTATTATCCAATTGGGTCACTATAAGGGTTTATAGGAGGGTTTTGACTAGTTTACGTTCTTAATGAATGTTCATAAAGCTCTGTACCTAAAACCACTATAAAATGATTGGAAAGAATTATTAGAACCATGTACCACCTCTCCTATAATTCTCACCATGAAAATTCACATGTGCCAATGGTCATCTCAACTTCCTTCTTAGTCTTGAAAACCTTCATTTGGCATGCATAAGAAACCTTTCAACATGATATATTTCTTTGTCTTCCTCCTTAGGACCTAAAACTTGGTCAAAACCTTTGACCCACATTGTCAAACCTCATTTAGTGATTACATGGCTATAAACACCTATACAATTTAACTTGAACCTTCATTTGAACATCTCCCAGAAGGCTTATTATAAAATGATTGGAAAACCTTATTATAACCATGTTCCACCTCTCCTAGAAGGCTTAGGTCACCATGAAAACTCTAAACATGCCAATAAAAATCTCAACCTCCTTCTCGAGCTTGGAAACCTTTATTCTACATACATAGGAAACCTTTATATGTGATATATTACTTTATATTCCTCATCAAGACCTGAAACTTGGTCAACACATTTGACGCACCCTATCAAACCTTATTCAATGCTTACATGGGCTAAAACACCTAGATAAATCAAATTGACCCTTAATTTAGACCTCACCAGGTCTCCATGCATATAAGGTCTAGAACCACTATTTATGCTTGGTCTTTGAAAGCACTTGTAACCTTCTTGTACTAATCTCAAATCATCATCAACATGTCATATGTACTCATGCCATGCTCTCAAGTTTCCATCCATGTTTGCACAGGTTATATGCTTCTTGACTTAATCAAACTACCAAGCTTATTCCTTCTTGCACTAAAATAGACATTCCATGCTCAAAGCCTTCCTATTACCAAACCACCTTAAGATTATAAAAGACCACTCCTGTAGCTCACAAAGCATTTTAAAACACTTGTGAATATCTCACAAGATTTTCATATCATTCTCCATTGATCAAGATAATTCAACCACATGGATCACTTATCAATGACATCACCACGTTGTCATTACCTTTGACATAAATGAAAACACTACCAAAAAAAGTATGAAAAGGAGTTTTTAGAAAGGAATAAGTAGAGAGAATAAAAGGAATGGAATGTTTTAGATAATAGATTCATAAAGTTGAACATTGAGACTCAATGAATATTTCAGAGGAAAATTTAACATAAGGGGGAAATCTCTCTCATTTAATGGGTTGAAAAGACATATTCACTTCTTAGAAATATGAAACATATGTCAAAAAACTACCTAAACCTAATAACAAAGATGAGAAAGTATTTGTATTTTATAAAAAAATGATAAATTTATCACTTTTATTTCCACCAAAATTTTGCTTATATATTCAAAATATAAATCATAATTCCAAAAAAAATTGTAACCTATTTTCTTGGTCTTAAAAATTTAAAGATGATAGAATTAAAAATGAGCATAATATACATTGAATTAAGCAAAAAAAAGACATAATCCAAAGGAGTTTCTAACAAAAAGTTCATAAACACCTCTTTGTATTGATCTTCTTGAATTAGAGTATCTAATCTTTGTTTACAAAGCTTTGCACAAAATCCTTCTATTTTAAACCCTTATTATGAGAGCCTAAGTTGTATTTATAGGATAAAATGGGTGGTTATGGTGAAAAACCACCTTTTTTGCCTTTTTACAGAGTTTAAAAAAAATCAATGAGAAATTACAACTTGAAAGGGTGCAAAAGTGTTTTGAGCACTTAGCACTACTTGAAAAACATTCGGTGTTTTTACATTACTTGAAAAAATACATTATAAATTTGCACAAATTTAAAAATCAAGTTGGAAAAATTACAAAAGATAATTTGTAAAAGTGGCAACATACATTTACAAGGGGAAATACAGTGCAATAATACATGTTAAGTGTAAAATAAACATGAGAAGAAAACATTGAAATGCTGAGAACAATTTCAATCTTCTTGATGCTTCATTGACAAATATTTTACTTTCAAAAAATTGTTGAATCTTTGGAGAAACACCCTTATCAAATATTCATCTAGTTCATCTATATTCTTATAATTAATATCCATTGAGCAACCTAATTCTCTCATCTCCTGAACCTTGTTTTGGAGACTGTTCATCTTCAAGTTAAGATTATTAGCATCAACTTGGTATTTGGCTAACTGATGAAGTTTCTCATCATCAAATGTAGATATGGGATTTAACATTTCCTTGAATTTTATTTTTGAATTTTTCAATCACAATTTCAACTGAAACAAGATCTCCACCCTGATCCTTATCATTGATAAAAGGACATTTCAACCTTTTGACCTTAGTATTGATCTCCATTATCATGTCACTTCAAAGTGACTTTGCACTGATGAACTTATGAAGGCATTATTGAAGTGATTGGATCCTAAATTTCATATCCCAGAGGAATTCAATTTGATAAATGACTTATTCCTTATTAATGACTCTTTTTTCAATAAGGTCATAGGGAAATTTGGAGAATTCAATTAACTTAGGGATGAACTCCTCCTAGTTATATTTTTCTTCTATGTACCCACTTTATTTTACTATTAACTATTCACATTGTGACCAAAATTTAGAGACCATTATTATCGTAACAAGAATTTCTAACATTCTTTGATTAGTAATCCTCTCGATCTAATATTTAACTACATTGCCCATTTGACCTACCTTTTTCACTTTCTCCAATGTCTTAACATGAAGACTTGATGAAGCAATTATTGGTTGAATTGGTATGATCAATCTTTGTATCATGGAATTCAACTGTTTTACTTTTTCATTGAAATTATCTTTCATTAATTTATCTTTATCCATTTTCTCAAAAATGGTGCCAATTGCCAACTGTATATATCCCTTCATTCATTCTTTGGTAGAATTTACTAAATGAACTCTAAATATTTGATAGTCTTCAATTCTAATTTTTGATTTATCCATTTCAACTGTAAGAATTATCACTTCTAATATTTCTCTCTTTTTTCATTTGTTACCATTCATGAAATGGTTCTTGATTTATTTAGTCTTTTCAATAAAGGGATTGTCAAAGTCCCAAAGTTAATCTCTTCAGGTTCAATAATTTTTCTTATCTTATTCACCACCATGGATAACTAATCTGATGTTTTATGCTTGAAGGAGGTGGGGCAAAAGTTGAGACTTGTGGAACCAACATCACTAGGGTGGAAGAAGGTGTATTTTTAGTTATGGCACCTAAAAAAGATGTTTCTACTTGTTCCTATTTACTGATTATGTCAATTGGAGTTCTTAGAGAAGAGAAAATAGGCAATTCAAATTTGAGGGAGAAGATGAAGAAAATTGAGTGATATTTTATAGTGGGAAGGTATATGATATAGGAAGCAACATACCATTTGAAGTAATAAATTACTAGGTTGTATTCTCTACAAGATCTTGTGAATACATGAAACTATCAATAGGAATTTAATGAAGAATTGAAGGATTAGTAGAAGAGGAGAGATTTTCACCTAACCTCTTTATCTTGAGTATGAGAACCCTTCATGGTAGAATATATTATTGAATAGATTCTAGTTCTTACACTTCCTCTATCATAAGGGGTTCTCCACTTGGACTTGCTTCATCTGCTTTCTCTACTTCATCATATTATTGTTTATAGAAGTTACCAAATTCATCCTCCCTAGAAATTAATGTTTCTTATATATATTTCTTTGCTCTTCAACCACTTAAGAATCCTTTAGAGTACTACCCTTATTCTACTTCTTATAGAAGTAGATTCTCTCTTATCCCAATAAATTACAAGTAGTGGCTTTATTGAGATGTTTTGTTTTTAAAGATAGGATATAATGTGACCTCATCATCCATCAACTAATTTGACACTTTCATTATACCAAGTTTAATTATCTACTTCATGGTAAACTATGAATAGTATTTGATTCTAACCATTTTGTCATCACGACAATCCATCTAATAATATTCAAAATGTGAAAGATGTTGGAATGAATGCCCAAGGTTATGTTCAATCATACCCCTAATGTCAAATGCAAACCTAATCTCAAAAGTCTTGAGATTACAATGGGACATATATTGCTCTATTGAATTGTATTTTATCAATGATAGACAAGTATACCTACTAATTGAAATAATTTTTTTGGACTCCTATCCTATGTTGACCTATCTAAAACTTATGTGTTTCAACAAGTTGTCTCACCAGTTCCATCAATTCCTAATTATCATTGATATATCATGAAATCATATAAGGAGTAATTTCACTACCATTGATTTTCAAATAACTAAAAGTTGAGAACTGTATGAACAAAGTTCCCCATCTGGATATCTCTATGGTGGCTACTACTAATATCCTCATGTTGAAAAGCTTTTTTTCAAATAATTGAATGACAAAATAAATGAAATAGTAATTTAACCTTTTGAAATGATAGTGATTTATTTCAATGCTATTCATATACTATTGTCTTCCTAAAATCACCTATTATATGCAATCTATCAAAATATCTTTAGATAGCCAAATGTAGATAAGATTGGAAGTCATATAAAATCTTGATGTGACCTTCACTTCCTTTAGCTGCTTATGAATTACATTACTGATTAGTTGTCCCCAATTGAGATATTGATTTTTCTTGGGAATGATCCAAATGAATATGTACATCCACTTTTGAATTTTTTTGCTATTGGGCTCCCACTATTCTATGTAGTAGTGTTATCATGTCATTTATTTCATTCTTGAAATGAAATCTCACAAGATTATTTGGGAGTCATGTGGAAGATTGTTTTGGTTTGGTCAACCACCCATTGTTGACTTGCTTAGTACATGAGATGTTATTGTCCTCCCAAAAACTTTGAGAAGACTCAAGAATCAAATACACAAAATATTCTCAATCCGAAAGGTGAAATATATTATCTATGTGTTTTGGAACAAAACTTGCCACCAACTCACCTTGTGAATATATCAATTCGCTCATCTCTAAATTATAGTGAGTTTTTCATGAACAAGACCAATTCAAGAGATTGTGCTAAAATCATAAATGTTACCTCTTGCACGAATAAATTGTAGAAATTACTCTGACCAAAGTTAGTTTTATGCACTAAATTCATTATCTCCCAAAATTCATCTAAATCAATGTGACCTAGATTAGTATCTATGATATTTTACACATTAGATTCTATTGATGAGAGAGGTGTCACACTTTTAAACTAGTATTTCATGATTCCTTTATCTTTGCTCAAATTTTTTTTTTGGAGTAAAGGATGAAGGCATCAAATTTTATGAGAAAAATGATAGTTGAGAGATATTTGCATAATTTCTATTTATTTTAAACATTTGTAAAATGAAATAACTTAAAGCCAAAATAAGTTATTTAAAATTCATCAAAAGGATGTACTCAAAAGTTTGCTTGTGTAAATTGCTCTAGTGTTTTTCAATGCCACCTATACAAATTTAAACTTCTCACTCGGCCAACTTTCTCAATTGCAACTTTTTTCATTTAATCACCTTATAATGTTATTGGATAAATTCTCCCAGTAAATGAAAATGAGTTGAAAATAAAAATTTTGAATTTCTTTTTCAATTTTAAAATTTTAACCAATGTTTTTGATTCAGGCCAAAATACCAAAAATTTAATCACCAATTGATTTTGCAAGATTTCAAACCCTCTGAGCTCACCTAAAGATGTATGGATTTTTCATTTTCTGGATAAAAACAATTTAAACCTCAATTTTTATTTTAAAAAATTTAAAACCCCATTAATATATTAAACTATATATTCTTTTTTGGCTTAAGGAAAGAAATCAAATGAAAATAAAAATTTTGTTTTTGATTTTATAAACTTCTCTCTCCTTCCATGAGGTGTACAACTTGTTTATTATCCAATGGACAAATCAAAACTACTATTTCTCTCTTTTTACTTCTTAACCCTGCTTCTACCTTACTACATGGTCGTATGGCCTTTAATTTATAGGCAAAATTTTAGAAAAAATATTTTATTTAATAGTATCACCTCCTTCTTTACTTTTGTGTGGCCGTATGATCTCCTATGCAAACGAAAGAAACAAAAAAATCATCAAAACCAACTCTTTTACAATTTTTTACTCTTTCCTTGAAGTCTACAACACTGTATAGTTGTGTTATGGTAGCTAAAAACAATAAAAAACTATGTTTTTTATTAGTATATTTATTTCTTCATGCACAAGTCATACAACATCCATGTATGGAAAAAGAAATCTCTAAATAAAAAATTCATTAATATATGTCTTTTTTATTTTTAATTTTTCTCTTCTTTCCCTTTGACATCATTGTACAACTATACAACCTGATATTTGGTTGGAAAAACAAGTTTAAAATATGATGTTTTTATTTTATCTCACCTTATTTTTCTCTTTCCTAGGTGTATGGTCTGATATGGGCAGTTGAGAACAAATAAAATCCAATTTTTTAATCAACAACTCTTTATATAGACCCTACACCTTGGTATGAAGCCAAAAAAGACAAACAAAATTTAATTTTATATTTTTTGTAAATTTTTTCAAGCATATTTCTCTCAGTCTAATTGTAGAAATCAAGTGTATTCTAGAACCATCTTAGGAAGGACAGTTGTCTTTGTCTTTTTTACACCTATGTATTGTGACTAAATGATATACTACCTAATTTTTCTATAAAGGCATGTATTACCATTTGTAAAAGGGGGATATTTTTTTAGTAAATATTGTATACTTGAAGCGATTAATATAATCAAGGAGTTCTATAAATTTTATCCGTGTTTGATATGTCAATTGATAATATAGATTTTCTCTCAATTGCTATTTTCTTGTCTTGAATTTGAATGGTGTCTTTGAATTCTCAGTTACATTTTCTAATCATAAGGTTTCTAATTTGTGCATATGCTAGATTAGTTGGAAGATCTTAGGTTTTCCTTCATTTCATTTTACTTTGTATTCAAATGTGCAAAAGTTATTTTATTATAGTATTAAATCCTTAAAGTAGACATGGTTCTTAATTGTGACTCTTTATATTATCCTTATATGGTGGGATTTGAGCAAAGGCTATTTTACATTGTATATTGGTTTGAATGCTTACTTAGTTTCAATTTATGCTTTGTCATAATGTTTGAGACTAAAATGATAGGACCTAGGTTCCCCAAAGCTCTAACACAACTTGTCAGAATTAAGAGCACACATGATTACCATTGTATAAGCAACTTACGATGCAAAAATAACTAGAAGAACAAATAACTATCAATGAGAAATAACACAGAATATGAGAGGCAACACACAATTGTATTCAACTCATTACAAAGGAAATTACAATAAAGAGATCACACTCTTCTTCCACCTCTGTGAGGCTTCCTCCTCAAGGGCTCCTAGTAATCTTCCCTCCAGAGTAATCTTCTCTCAATAGGTCACAACTAACAACTCAAACATAGAGCTATTGTTCACCTCATTGTACATCCAATACAATCGAGTACGAACCGGTACTCCAAGTAGATCTCACCATGATCTTGCTCCTTAATGTATTGCTGTCACCTTGGATCTTGCTCCCCCACCGATCTCCTTTTGACCCTCACATACACACACTGCTGCAGACCAACCTGATCTTACTTATCACATGTAGATCTCCACCATGATCCTACAACACCCTGCATATCAAACCTGATCTTACATACATGAAGAATCCTACTTGATTCTACCATGGGAAGAACTCTCCAAGTTCTACACTTGAGTTCTACACTTAACAATACAGCCCATGAGTCTATTATATATATCTCATGCATACAATGATTAGACTTGTGGCTCAAGACTTCAAACTAGTCTTCATCATGCAAACAACCCGTTCACTTAACTGACTGTTCATCAACAGTAATTTTGGAACTGCCACAGGCAACTGACAATGGTCCCTGTCTGACTAGAGGTGACTGATGCTGACTGATCCTTGCCGATGTCAGTTTCCTATACACTGATCCTTGACTGACGTCGGTTGTGGCCTGTCGATGCCAGTGACTGTCATGCTCAAAAACCTCCATGTTTGTAGTAAGGTGAAGCTTTTAGCTCCACACCCTAACAATCTCCCACTTGGAGATAAATAGCTGCACTTATACCTATACCAGTACTTTATCTAATCTACATCCTAGCTTGTATTCCTCTTTAAGCTCAATCTTGAAGACTACCCACTACACTCCTTGTAGTGTTAATCCTGTGCCTGAATTTCTCCATTCTCAGCTTACCTTCTTCTGCCATTGCTATACTCTCACTCAAATAGAAACCCCTGTGAGTAACCTGTAATCAACAAACCACTAACCAGATCTGGGCCATCTGTTAGTCAAACTCACTCTGAGAACGTCTAACCTCACTCTGATACCATTTGATAGGACCTAGGTTCCCCAAAGCTCTGACACAACTTGTCAAAATTAAGAGCACACATGATTACCATTGTATAAGCAACTTAAGATGCAGAAATAACCAGAAGAACAAATAACTATCAATGAGAAATAACACATAATATGAGAGGCAACACACAATTGTATTCAACTCATTACAAAGGAAATTACAATAAAGAGATCACACTCTTCTTCCACCTCTGTGAGGCTTCTTCCTCAAGGGCTCCCAGTAATCTTCCCTCTAGAGTAATCTTCTCTCAATAGGTCACAACTAACAACTCAAACACAGAGCTGTTGTTCACCTCATTGTACATCTGATACAATCAAGTATGAACTAGTACTCCAAGTAGATCTCACCATGATCTTGCTCCTTGATGTATTGCTATCACCTTGGATCTTGCTCCCCCACCAATATCCTTTTGACCCTCGCATACACACACCCCTGCAGACCAACCTGATCTTACTTATCACATGTAGATCTCCACCATGATTTTGCAACACCCTACATATCAAACCTGATCTTACATACATGAAGAATCATACTTGATTCTACCATGGGAAGAACTCTCCAAGTTCTACTCTTGAGTTCTACACTTAACAATACAGCCCATGAGTCTATTATATAGATCTCATGCATACAATGATTAGACTTACGGCTCAAGACTTTGAACTAGTCTTCATCATGCAAATAACTCATTCACTTAACTGACTGTTCGTCAACAGTAGTTTTGGAACTGCCATAGGCGACTGACATCAGTCCCTGTCTGTTTAGAGGTGATCAGTGCTGGCCGATCCCTGCTGATGTCGATTTCCTGTACACTGATCCCTGATCGACGTCGGTTGTGGCCTGCCGATGCCGACAATTGTCATGCTCAGAAACCTCCATGTTTGCAGTAAGGTGAAGCTTTTAGCTCCACACCCTAACATAAAATTGGTAGTCACTTGTTTCTTTTCTACCTTACCCTTCTCTTTGTTCTTTTTTACACTAGATCACTTTAGTGTTAGCATCATTATAACTATCCACTTGGATTAGTGTTTAGCTTAAGTCTGTATCAAAATTCACTTATTATTAGCATAGATTCTCTACAATTCACAAACAATGAAAAATAATGTCTCCCAACCATCACTTATTGTAAATTTGTGGGACATCAATATATATCTCTACCATTATTTCACCATAGGTGACATCAAGTTACCACAACTTGCTACTGTTGGGGATCAACCAACAATAGATTACAATTGTGAAAGCAATAAATGCAGAAATAAATCAGATAGACAAGTAATTAGAATGATAATAGCAAGAACAAGAGATACAAGAAAACACCCTGAAAACTTGTATTAACAAACTCTTTACAAAAGGAATACAACCGAAGAAAACTTGTTTCTTCCACACCTCTCCTAGATGTATAGATCTCTCAATAGATCTCTATTCCTCAAGAGCTCTCTCTCAAGAACAATCAACTCCAACAAGCCTGGATTGATTCAATTCTGTACTGTTCTTCACATACAATGAATTACTACAATAATTCACTACAACTACTACAATTACAATAAGCTAGGAAGATCTAATTCTACATATAGAATTAGGAGATTTGAGCATGCACTTGCAACAAATAGTTAAGCCACTTGAACAAGGGCTCTAAAAATACTATTGCTAATAATAGAGACGCGAGCTTGAGACTACAACTCAAACTCATCATGCAAACACTTGCTTCTATCCACGAAAATAGCTCTCTGGACACGCAGGTAACCGACATCAGTTCCTGCTGCTTGTCTGTGACCACCATCGGTCGATCCTCTACTGACGTCGGCATCTCTGCAACTATTCCTAACCAACGTCGATCGCTCCTGACCGATGCTGGTGTCTGTGTAGACCTGAACCTGTTGAAGTGTGCTCCTTGGTGAAGCTTTTAGCTCCACACCCTAACAATCTCCCACTTGGAGATAAACAACTGCACTAGTACCTATACAACAACATCTTCTAGCTCCTCCATCTTCAGCTCAATCATGAAGACCAAGAGAAGTTGAATGAAGATTCAACTTCTCCTTTGTAACTGGCTTGGTTAACATATCAGCAGGATTCCTATCTGTATGAATCTTCTCCAGCTTCAACTCACCATCTTCCAATACCTGTCATATGAAGTGATACCTTAGCTATATGTGCTTTGTTCTTGAATGAAAGGCCAAATTCTTAGCCAAATGGATTGCACTCTGACTGTCACTATACAATCTGTAACTCTCATGCTCCCTACCAAGCTCATCCATGAACCATGTCATCCATATCATCTCTTTGCTAGCCTCCGTGGCTGCAATATACTCTGCTTCTGTAGTTGACAAGGCAACAACCTTCTACAACTTAGATATCCAGCTAACCGCCATTCCACCTACATTGAAAACATAACCTGTAGTGCTCCTCCTGCCATCTAATTCACCTACCATATCTGAATCTACATAACCATGTAGAGAAGTATCTGAACCTCCATAGCACAAGTGCCTACTGCTAGTTCCTCTCAGATATCTAAGGATCCACTGAACTGCTTTCCAATGTTCCTTACTTACCACTCCCACTGCTTGGGCAATATCCGATCTAGTACACACCATTGCATACATCAAACTCCCTACTGCGGAAGAATATGGAACCTTACTCATGTACTCTACCTCATCATATGAATTAGGACATTGTTCTTTACTCAACTTAAAATGTCCAGCCAAAGGTGTGCTTACCAGTTTAACATCCTGCATATTGAGCCATTTCAACACCTTATCCACATAATCTTCTTGAGACAATATCAACCTGTGATTTTTCCTATCTCTCTTAATACTCATGCCAAGGATTTTCTTTGCTGCTCCCAAATCCTTCATAGCAAACATTTGAGCTAATTTCACCTTAAGCTCAGAGATATCCTACATGTGTGATCCTGCAACCAGCATATCATCTACATACAACAATAGAATAATATATCTACCGTTATCAAATCTCTTGAAATACATGCAATGGTCAGATTGACACCTACTGTAGCCATGCTCAGTCATAAACCTGTCAAATTTTAAATACCATTGCCTAGGAGCTTGCTTGAGGCTATACAAGCTTTTCTTCAATCTGCACACAAACTTCTCCTTACCCTTGACCTCGAATCCTTCTGGCTGTTCCATATATATTTCCTCATCCAAATCTCTATGAAGAAACACTATCTTAACATCTAGCTGCTCAAGATGCAAATCCTTAAAAGCAACCAAAGACAATATAACCCTTATATAAGTCATTTTAATAACAGGAGAAAAAATCTCACCAAATTCGATACCTGGCTTTTGTGCAAATCCTTTTACTACTAATCTGGCCTTATATCTCACCTGTCCATTCTCACCTTCTTTCAACTTGTAGGTCCATCTGTTCTTAAGTGTTCTCTTACCTGCTGGCAATTCAACCAAATCCCATGTTTGGTTCTCTCTTAAGGACTCCAACTCCTCAACCATGCCACGCTCCCACTGACTCTTGGACTCCTCCTGTATTACTTCTTCAAAACTCTCTGGTTCTCCACCATCAGTTAGCAATAAATAAAATAAAGAAGGAGAATATCTAATTGGAGGCTTACTCACCCTTTCTAACCTCTTGATGGGTGTCTGAGACTCATTTACAACACGCTGTCCACCCAAATTCTCTGACAGTGACCAACCTCAGTCACCTCTAGACCTGTTACTTGCCGACGTCAGTTCTGCCTGACCAACCTTGATTCCTGTCCTGTCGATGTCGGTCTCTGTACGGTTGACGCCGATTTCTGTACTACCGACACCGGTTCCTAACCTGCCGACGTCGATCTCTGTGTTTTCCTGCAAGTGATTATTTCTTTTTCTCGCAAGCTCATCTTGGACTTTCACCTCATCCAATTCACCATTGCTCTACTCAAATTGATTCAGCTTCTTTAGCTGATCACAATACATCACTCTTTCGTTGAAAACAACATCACGGCTCCTAATTACCTTGTTAGTTTCTAGATTCCATAATCTGTAACCAAAATCATCTGAGCCATAGCCAATAAACGTGCACCTCATAGACTTTGCATCAAGCTTCTTTCTATTTTCCTTATCTATGTGCACAAAGGCTTCACAACCAAAAACTTTGAGATATGAGAGATCAACCTTTTTACCTGTCCATGCCTCTTCTAGAATACCACCATCTAGAGCTGTAGATGGTCCTCTATTAATCAGGTATACTGCAGTGTCAACAACTTGTGCCCAAAACTGTAAGGGCAACCCAACATGTAATCTCATACACCTTGCACGCTCCATTATTGTCCTATTCATCCTTTCAGCAATTCCATTCTGCTGAGGTATCCTTGGAACCGTCCTTTGCCTATAGATTCCATGCATGTAACAATAATCTCTAAACTTATGACTGCAGAACTCACCACCATTGTCTGATCTCAGGCACTTTAATATTTTACCTATTTCATTCTCAACCATAGCTTTCCAAACTTTAAAAGTCTCAAATACATCAGATTTTCTTCTAATACAATAGATCCATAGCTTCTTTATAACATCATCTATGAAAGATGCATAGTACTGTGATCCTCTAATGGAAGCAACCTGAGCCAGTCCCCACACGTCTGTGTGAATAAGCTGTAACTTATGCCTCTTCTTAGTAGACCCAATCTTGAGAAAACTAACCCTTTTCTAGTTTTCCAAATACACAGTGCTCACAAAACTCTAGATCTATGCCTTTTAAATCTGAAAGCATACCTTTGGACTTAAGAATTGACATCCCCTTCTCACTCATGTAGCCAAGCCTTGAGTGCCACAATTTAGCATCCACATCTGAAGTAGATAATACAGAAGGAGATTTGTTAGTAACACAATTACACAAATAGAGAGTACCTTCTCTCTTACCTCTGGCCATAACAAGTGCACCCTTGGTCACCTTCCAAGATTTTGCTGTGAGAGTTACTGTACAACCCTCATCCCCTAACTTTCCTGCAGAAATCAAATTTCTCTTCAAGCTAGGAACATGCATCACATCTCTCAACACCCATGTGTTGCTATTCTGCATCTTTAGTTGCACTTTACCTTTGCCAATTATTTTACAGGGCTCATCATCCCCTAGATACACTATTCTAAAATCTCCATGGATATAGTCACTAAAATATTCCCTGTTAGGGGTAGCATGAAAAGATGCACCAGAATCTAATACCCAAGATTCTATATTATTATGCAGAGAGAAAATTAAAGCATCTTGTGCAATACCTGCAACCTTGGCTTCTTCCTTTCCTTCGTGCTGATTGTCCTCCTTAGGCTTTGACCAACAATCTCTGCTTATGTGCCCCATCTTTCCACAATTCTAGCATTGTGGCCTTCTGCCATTTCTGGATTTAGATCTGCCTTTCCCCTTAGATTTGGATCTTGATCTGCCTTTCTTGCTCTTCTCTTTTTGCCTTCCCCTACTCTCAAAACATAAAGCGTTTCTAGATGCCTCTTCTGTGCTTTTCCTGCATATTTCCTCATTCAAGATAACACTAACAACATCCTCTACTTTCAAAATATTTGATGCAGATGCAGTATTACTTACTGCCATTACTAAGCCATGCCAGCTTTCAGGCAAAGAACATAATATTAAAAGAGCTTTTATTTCATCATAAAACACTATATTGACTGAACTTAACTGATTCACAATTCCATTGAAATCATTTAGATGAGTATAAACATATCCACCTTCATTCATATGCAAATTAAATAACTGCTTCATAAGATATACCTTATTGGAAGCTGAGGGTTTTTCATATAAATTTGCTAACATAGTCATCAACTCTATCGTAGACTTTGCCTGTGATAAATTAGATATCATAGTGGATGCTAGACTCAGTCTTATAGACCCCAGAGCCTTTCTGTCAAGAACTTCCCATTCTTCATCCTCCATGTCTTTGGGCTTCTTTGCAACCCCACCTAATGGTAAGTAGAGATCTTTCTGATACAGATAGTCCTCTATCTGCATTCTCTAATGTTGGTAATTTTTGCCATTGAATTTTTCCATTCTCAATTTACTTTCATCTGCCATTGCTTCTCTCACTCAAACAAAAATCCCTGACTCCTGTGAGAACCTGTAATCAATACACACTACACAGATCTGAACCACCTGTTAGTGCACCTGAGCTCTGATACCACTTGATGGATATCAAGCTCTGAACCTACAACCAAGGCTCTGATACCACTTGTTGGGGATCAACCAACAATAGATTACAATTGTGAAAGCAATAAACGCGGAAATAAATCAGATAGACAAGTAATTAGAATGATAATAGCAAGAATAAGAGATACAAGAAAACACCCTGAAAACTTGTATTAACAAACTCTTTACAAAAGGAATACAACCGAAGAAAACTTGTTTCTTCCACACCTCTCCTAGATGTATAGATCTCTCAATAGATCTCTATTCCTCAAAAGCTCTCTCTCAAGAACAATCAACTCTAACAAGCCTGGATTGATTCAATTCTGTACTGTTCTTCACATATAATGAATTACTACAATAATTCACTACAACTACTACAATTACAATAAGCTAGGAAGATCTAATTTTACATATAAAATTAGGAGATTTGAGCATGCACTTGCAACAAACAGTTAAGCCACTTGAACAAGGGCTCTAAAACTAGTATTGCTAATAATAGAGATGTGAGCTTGAGACTACAACTCAAACTCATCATGCAAACACTCACTTCTATCCATGAAAATAGCTCTCTGGACACGCAGATAACCGACGTCGGTTCTTGCTGCTTGTCTGTGACCGCCGTCGGCCGATCCTCTACCGACGTCGGCGTCTCTGCAACTGTTCCTGACCGATGTCGGTCGCTCCTGACCGATGTCGGTGTCTGTGTAGACTCGAACCTATTGAAATGTGCTCCTTGGTGAAGCTTTTAGCTCCACACCCTAACATCTACTTATGCTCTAAATTCCTTAAATTCTAAAATGAGAATTATTGTTTAAACACTAAGGAACCCTATGGTGCATTTAGATACATTAAAAATGTGTACTTGAAAAAACCCATTATCAATGTATAAATTTAAGATGAAATAATCATGAAATGTGTGAAAATATTGGAGACCTAATTATTAATAGACATCCAATGGTAAGGAACTTTATGAACAAGTAATCCTCAAAAACATCCTTATTTTTTACTAATTCTACAAATTTTAACATGAAAATATAATATAGAACCCTTTTTTGAATTCCATAAATATTAAATTAGTTTCCTTTATATGTCCTAATCTACAATTGAGATAGAAATTTTTTGACAATGAGATGGAATGCTCCATCCTTAAGAAGATAAAAAATATATTTTAGACTCCTTTTATGTTCATATTAAGGCAAAAATATATTTTTAAAATATATTTCCATAAAAGTAAATCAACCTAAAAATAAAATTAAGTTACACATTAAATTGCAATTTAAGCCCTTTGATTGGCCAAAATCACTCAAGGTCCCTTTTGACCCCTATTGAGAGTATAGACAAATCATAAAATATGTTAGTTGCTCAAAACCACCTCATTTTATTTGAGAATTAAGGCTAGATATTAGGGTCATGGGGCATGCTAGGTAAGTGTAGGTTGTTATAAGCTAGTCAAGGACATGTTGGCTAATTAGAGTAAGAGGGGATGAAATGGTTACTTATTGAATTTGTAGTCAATTTCACACTAAAATTCATGAAATCTAGGCACTTGTGTTTTTTTCAACAATTTTTTCACCTCATGCTAAAAATTTGTATATTACATTGGTGGTTTGTATGTGTACAATGTGAATTGTACATTCTCAAAAAACATTTGTAATATTTTTGTGTCATTTTTGTCATGATATAATTTAGGCATGACATAGAAAATATTTTTCAAAATTTCAAATATCCATTAGGTCATCCTAGACATGTTTTTTGCACCAGAGGCACACACACACACACACACACACACACACACACACATATACACACACACAGATTATATATATATATATTGTCATGATATAATTTAGGCATGACATAGAAAATATTTTTCAAAATTTCAAATATCCATTAGGTCATCCTAGACATGTTTTTTGCACCAGTTGTGCTGGGAAATTAGTGAAGAGGTGCACACACACACACATATATATATACACACACAGATTATGTGTGTGTGTGTGTGTGTACACACACACACACACACATATACACACATACATACACACACATATACATACATACATATACATGCATACACACACACATAAATACATATAACAACCCAATGGTTATTAGTGGAACCTAACAGTTTCTTAGATGACTCACTCTTTTTAAACATTATAAAATAGGAATATACACCTCTCAAAAATTAAGGATCAAATATAGATAAGACTATAGATATAAATTTGAATAAAAATTTATGAATGTTGCATGGTGCCAAATGTCAAATATCAAATATAGGGAGACCTTCTATATTTTTTAAGATGTTGCACACACTCACCTATGTGAGAAAATAACTATAGGAGTTGTTGCCAAAATCTGGATAATGCGAGTGCAATGGAGACATGATCACATGAGTTGAAGCAAGTGCACACCACATAGATGTTAAAGCAATTTGAAAATAACACAAGAAGATAAATTACACAAGACAAAATGGAGAAAACCAAAATTTGATTAGCATGAGATGGCTAAAGTGAGGAATACATATAGGAGAGTACGAAAGTAACTCCTCCACAAAAGGTGGAAAAGGCACCCCAAGAATAGACAGTAACTCCTCCATGAAAGGTGGTGACAAGGTGCTAAGAATAGAGAAGTAACTCCCATCAAGGGAGTTACTTATGACATTCTTATGACACCTATGACACATCTATGACACACACCTCCACATAAGCTAGTCTATCCCACAAATGTAGGAAAACTCCAAGTATGCACAAGAAATACAATTTCCCTAATTAATAAATAGGGAAAAATATAAACCTACACTAAAACCCCCCATAAGTGCAACTTAGGTGGGCAACGTGGAAATATAAAATGGGTCCCGACAACTAGGCCTGATGAGGTACCCATGTACAAATGCAATCTCCCATAAGATAGAGAAAAAGGAGAAAACCCATAGGAAAAAACTCCCCCCCAAAAAGAGAGACATAAAATAAAAGAAGAGGCTAAAAGGCCCCCTGAAGATGATGCTACTGTAGATGTGGATCGCACCCCAAGAAGAACTCATAAATGACTAAACTTGTTCTCAGTGAAAAGTTATGTGAAGATGTCTGCAAGCTGCTCCGAAGACTGGGAAAATATCAAGTCAATGACCTGACTATGAATAAGCTCCCAAATGTAATGCATGTGAATCTCTATGTGCTTGGTCCACTGGTGCTAAACTAGATTCTTGCAAATGTGAATGGTACTCTGATTGTCACAATAAATGGTGGTGGGCTGCCTGATAGGAATGCTAAACTTAGAAAGTATCCCCTGAAGCCAAATAGCCTTAGTAGCTACATTAACAACTCCCCTGTACTCTGCCTCTATGGATGATATAGCAATAGCATTTTGCTTCTTGCTAGACCAACTGATTAGATCAGAACCTAGAGAGAAACTATAACCAAAAGTGGACTTGTGAGTCTGTGAATTGCCAGCCCAGTCTGAATCTGTATATCCAAGTCAACCTCTATGCCAAATCTGTAATGAATCCCATATCTATGTGAACCCTGTATGTAATGCAAGATCCTCTTAGCTACTTTCCAATGCAGCTCATGAGGTTCCTGCATGAATCTAGAAACAAGTCCCATTGTATATGATATGTCAGCCCTGGTGTGAGTCAAGTAGATGAGACTACCGACAAGTTGTCAATACCAAGTGGCATCAACCAATGGTGAAGAACAATCAGCCTCAAGCTTGACTCCTGATAGAAAGGGAGTCGGAGATGGCTTGCAATCAGCCATGTGAAATCGAGCCAATAGGTCAAGAGCATACTTAGGCTGTGCAAGAGAAATCCCTAAATCTGACTGTGAGATCTTGATGCCAAGGAAGTAGTGCAACAAACCCAAGTCTGTCATGTCAAATCTATCTTGAAGAGATGCCTTCACCACAACAATAGCTAATGAAGAACTCCTGGTGATCAAAAGGTCATCAACATATATAACCAAAATCAAGAGCGAATCATCTTGCCATAAGAAGTAGACATTGGGATTAGAATGGCACCTAGTGAAACCCACTGTGAGAAGGAAGGAATCCATCTTGGCATACCAAGCCTGAGGGGCCTGTTTAAGGCCATAGATAGATTTCCTAAGTCTACATACTAAGGAAGAATCCTAAATAAATCTTGGTAGCTGCTCCATGTAGATCTCCTCCTCTAGGTCTCTGTGAAGAAAGGCACTCTTCACATCCATCTGATGCACATCCCAACCATGTGCTATGGCAATAGCCAAGGTGAGTTAGATAGAAGTCATCTTTGCAATGGGTGTAGAGGTCTCTGAGTAGTCAATGCCTGCCACCTGTGAGAAACCCTTGGTGACCAATCGCACCTTATACTTATTAATCGACCCATCTACTTTAAACTTGGTTTGATATATCCACCTACATCAAACCATCTTTCTTCCCTTAAGAAGTGAAGTCAAATCCCAAGTGTGATTTTTGATTAAGGAAGAATATTCTTCCTCCATAGCATTATCCCACTCAGGTACCCCCGATGCCTCTCAAAAAGTCTATGGATCCAAAATTGAAGAAAAAAAGGCATGTGTATCTCTCTAAAAATCCCCATAGTACTCTATCATTTGCGAGATCTCCTATCCAAGTGTCAGCACTCTCAAGTGTCTGTCTAGCCCAAAGTGGCCTGGAAGTGGGTGAGTCAGGTGCTAACTCCTCATCCTCTGACTGACTAGAGGTGGATGACTCTGCATCACTATCCTCACTGTTTGAACTCAAAGAAGAAGAAGAAGATGTCTTTGGCTCAAGAACCTTCTATGGTTGATCTGAATCTAATGAGGAATCATCATGAAGCAGTAGATTTGATGAGGGAGAAGTGTCAAGTGTTGAGTCTCTAGGACTCTCCTAAAAATGGACACTTCTCTCAATGAACAACTCATGAGTGACTAGATCTAGAAGGCGATATCCCTTAATACCATTTGGATATCCTACAAAGATGCAAGGCTTGGAATGATGTTCCATAGCTTTGCATTTCTTCTTCAAAATGTGGGCCATGGCTGGGGATCCAAAAACTCTAAGGTGCTCAACATCAGGTTTCTTTTTATTCCAAGCTTCAAAGGGTATTATCCCTTTGAAATCTTTGTGAGGAACCCTATTTTGAATGTAGTAAGCACAATTGATGGCTTCGGCCCAGTACTGTGGTGCTAAGGATTTGGAGTGAATCATATAGCTACCCATCTCTTTCAAGAACCTATTCTTGCATTTTGCAACCCCATTCTGTGAAGGACTATAAGTGACTGTACACTGGAAATAAATCCCCTCTATGGTGCAAAATTGCTCAAACCTGATGCTGACATACTCCCCTCCATTATCAGTTCAAAGAACCTTGATGGATTTCTCAATCTATTTCTCAACAAGAGCCTTAAAGTCTAGAAAATTTTCAAACACTTCAGACTTTTGTTTGAGAAAATATATCCAAGTGTACCTAGAGAAATCATCAATGAAAGTGAGGATGTACTTGGCCCTTATGAAAGATGGTTTGGGAGAGGGTCCTAATACATCACTGTGGACTAACTCCAAAGGTTGTGAAGCCCTCTAAGCTTTGCCTTTGTCAAATTTTTCTTCAGGATGCTTTCCAAGGGAGCACCCCTCACAAAGTCCTTTTGATAATTGGACACAAGGCAAGCCAATGACCATGTCATGTTTGCAAAGTTGCTCAAGGTAGTGGTAGTTAAGGTGGCCAAACCACTCATGCCATAATTTGCTAACTCCATCTGAATGAGTCAGTAATGCTGTTGGAGAAGAATCTGATGCAAAATGTGAGAAGTTGTATAACCTGGCTTGGTGATCTGCCCTACCCACTGCCACTGTAGTATCACTATGTAACTCCTTGATAGCCACTGAATCGGGTGAAAACTCAACTCTAATGCCCCGACCAATGTGAGTGATTTGGTACACTAATAGGAGATTGGTTGAAAGAGAAGGAACACTTAGAACATTATTGAATGTTCCTCCCATTTCAACTGACCCTCTCCCTGCAACAGAAATTGATGTGTCATCACCCAAACTAATTAAAGTCATGCTACAAGGCTCTAACGATGAAAACTCAACTAGTGAAGAGCCCATGTGGTGAGAAGCACCTGAGTCAATGACCCATGAAGATGTAGAAGCTACTGTAGCTATAAGGGCCTTGCCCTTTTCTTTCTCCTTACGCTTGCCTTTTGCCTTGGTAGAATCTTGGGTAGATGAATTCTGCTTGATGGATTCAAGAACATCTATGTTGTTCTTCTCTAGAAGATGAGTTAGGTGATCTATTTGTTTCTTCATGCACTTGTGTTCATCATTCTCTATATTTTTTACAATAGGCACACTTAACCTTCTCCTTCTTAGGTTTAGCATTGGAAGAGGAAGTCTCAGTGTTGTTTTTGGCAAGATTGGTGTTTTCTTTCTTCTTTTCTTGGTCCTTGTTCTTTTTCTTCTTCTCCTTTATTGAAGTCTTGTCCTTACCATTTCTAGCTATCAAAGCTTGGGGTTGAGTAGACTTCACTATGCCCATTTGAATTAGCTTATCTTGCTCCCTAGTCAAGTTGGAAATGAATGAATCCAAAGAAGGCATTTTCCATGTAGTGCCAAGAGCACTTTTTGTGGCATGGAAAGTGGAGACAAAGACTGAATAACTTGGACCTAACTTTGTGAGAATAGAAAGAATAAGTTGATCATCTTTCTTCTCTATCCCACATTCTTTCAATTGCAATCTAAGGGCCTTAAACTTAGTGAAGAAGTCCTATAGGGTGTCGAAATTGCTAGGACTTAGACTTATGAGTTCATTTTCGAGCTCATGACCTCTCATCTCATGAAGCTTCCCAAATAACTTTTCTAAGGTGTCCCATATGTCATTGGGAGTCTGGAAGGATTCTAAATGGAAGAGAAGTTTTGGAGACATAGACAAACTCAGTAATTCATAGGCTTCATCACTACGGTTGTACCACTTGACCTTTTCAGCATCAGTGTTGGGTTCTACTTCAGTACCCATGGTGATCCTATACAACCCTTTGCTTCTAAGAATGATTGACATTTTAACCTTCCATTCATGATAGTTGAAGGATGTTAGGGGTTCAAGTTGAAAGAATCTATTTTTTAGCTGAATTTAAGTGAAGTTGTGTTGATTGTAAGTTGTGAATTTATGTAGAAAGAAGAATGAAAGTGAAGATTTGCAAGTTGTGAAAATCAATCACACCCCCCTAAAATATTGAACCCCCCCTAAATATGTAAGTACACACTCAAAAGATGTTAGACTCAGCTGAGAATGTGTCTTATAGCAATCAGTGCAAGACTAAAGCAAATAAGACATTAGACTTAGCCAAAAATGCGTCTCGGGAGACCCAAAATTTTGGCACTTTATAAACTAGTGCATTTTTGACAAGTAACAAGCCTACGCTATGGAGAATTGAATTACAAACACTTTTGTGAAAAATGGCACCGAAATCCAAGCTACTGTTTATAAGATATTAAAGGTTCAATTTTCCCGTAAACTAGTATGTTTGCAAAAAAAAAACACTAAAACATTAAAAAAATGCCTATTTTGAGAGAGAAAGTGGCCTTCTAACCACTCATTGGATTCGGCATGGAACAAGGAATCCAAAGGAGGTTTGTGTGAGGGGGAATTGGCCTCCCACCAACCTGAGCCTCACCCTTCGTCTTCGTAGGTCAAAGATACAAGTTAAAATTCAAACCCCCAAAATTACCAAACTGTCTAAAAACCTTAATACTCAGTCAAATTGACTGATTTTTGTTTTTTACAAGTCAATTTTCACTAAAAATTTTTAGTTAAGGATAAAATGGACAGAATGGCAAAGTGTTTAAAGGTCCACATGGGACGCCAAGTAGGAAGGGGCGCCAAAGAAAAAAACACAGTCCAAATTTGCAGAAAAGGCAAAATGGAAGTAGCAGACCTGTGCTGGACCGTATGGCCTGTCTGAGGCGTGGCAGAAGACTTCATCAAAAAAGAGGTGCAAAAGTTGATTTCTAAATAGAAAACCAAACATCAGGTGGCATCCAAAAAAGGCACAGTTCTAAAATTTTTTCTGCAAAAAAACAAAAAAAAATAGACCTGGGCTATACGGCTAGCTTGGCTGGTAAGAAAGGATGCCGTACAGCTGAAGGCTTGGGTGGAACTGCTGTTAGAGGGTGCAGACCAAAAGCTAGGCATAGAAGTCAAGGATAACAACAAAAGTTTGGCACCTACCTCCTTGCTCTCTGCTCAACAATGGCACCTGAGTGCATCAACCTACAGATTTATCTGTAAATAACTTGTCTGCTAGCGGTATTCTGCCAAGACACCCAAATGCAAGGATCCCAAGGAAACTAACCAGAAATGATATAGACATATTTTTTTTAAATTTTAGACCAAATCTAGAATAAAAAAATAAAGAGAACTCCACTCCTCTTGATTTCAAAATAAGCTAAAAGCATAATCAAACACAAGATTATTGGGTTAGCTCTAATACCATATCGGAGTTATTTCCAGAATCTAGATAATGCGAGTGCAATGGAGATGTGATCACATGAGTTGAAGCAAGTGCACACCACATAGATGCTAAAGCAATTTAAAAATAACACAAGATAAATTGCACAAGGCAAAATGGAGAAAACCAAAATCTGATTAGCATGAGATGGCCAAAGTGAGGAATACATATAGAAGAGTACGAAAGTAACTCCTCCATAAAAAGTGGACAAGGCACCCCAAGAATAGACAATAAATCCTCCATGAAAGGTGGTGACAAGGTGCTAAGAATAGAGAAGTAATTCCCATTAAGGGAGTTACTTATGACATTCTTATGACACCTATGACACATCTATGACACACACCTCTACATAAGCTAGCCTATCCCACAAATGTAGGAAAACTCCAAGTATGCACAAGAAATACAATTTCCCTAATTAATAAATAGGGAAAAATAAAAACCTACACTAATAATAACATGTATTTTGAGCACTCTTTTGGGTTTTGGAACATAATAAATTAGTAACCCTTTAAATAAGAGTGTTTACAATTAACCTAACCCAAAAAATTTATCTTGTGATCAATCAAGCATAATTAGGGTTTTGGACATAGGAGATAGAAAATAAGCATTATTGTACAAAAGAAAGATTTATCATACAAATAATCATATCTACATGCATATGCTATAAATAAGTGATAGACACCCACTATGTGAAAGGACATTTTCTATAAATTCTAATAATTTTGTTGTTGTAGGTGTATGAACTTTTAGGCAATGTCCACATAAACTATCAATGCCTGTTTCAAAATTAAGCACATGAGAAATCATTTCTTAAGCATTTTTAAAATTTGACATCTTATTTGAGTGATTAATAGAAAGATTTAGGTAACTAATTATTGACCATTTTTTGCCCAACAGGCCAAAAATCGGTCCCCTTTTGTCCCTACTATTCTGGGCCATTTCATTTTTTGATTTTGCATGAATTTATCCATTTCTATAGACTCTACAAAATTTCTACGGACTTTGCAAATCCATTTTTACGAACTCTACAGGTGTAGTCTTTCGATAGTTGAAGAACCAGTTCAAAGAGTGCAAGGTTTTACAAAGCTTCTTCGAACTCTTATCTAAAGAAATTCGTAAGGAAAGAGAGCTAAAATGGTTCAAAGACACTTTTCCTTAAGGTTGGAAGAGTGGTTCAAAGACATAATCTTTCCAAGAGTTAGCACCTTTGAACTGTTGAACCATTGAACTGGTTCAATGCCTTGGTTCAACGCCTTGGTTCAACACTTCGATTCAAAGCCTTGGTTTAATCGGCAAAGTTCATCACTTTGGTTCAAATGGTTCATCAAATTGGTTCAACATGTTGGTCTAACATTTTGGTTTAATGTTTTAGTTCAATTGGATGGTTCAATCACTCGGTTCAATGCCTCGATTCATTGGCAAAGTTCAATGCTTGGGTTCAACTGCAAAGTTCATCGGCTCGATTCAAAGACTTGGTTCAATTCAGTTGGTTTGACACTTTGGAAAAAGTTCAACACTCAGTTCATCAGCAAAGTTCAATGCCTCAGTTCAATGTAAAGTTCATCGGCAGGTTCAATCAAATGGTTCATCACATTCAGTTCGGTGCCTTGGTTCAACAACTATTTGAACTATTGAAATGGTTCAATCAATTGGTTCAATGGTTGGTTCAAAAGAGTGGTTCAACGGTTGGTTCAAAGGAGCGTTTCAATCAAAGAAGTCAAGCGAGCCTCCCAAAGGACAAGTTCCCTTGCAGAGGGCACTTGATCGGCAAAGACACCCTTCAGAAGGGTCAATTTCAACAAACCTGAAGGGCACTTTGAAGGCAGTCGAAGGATTTCCAAAAATGTGAAAAAGACTTAAGGCATTGAATGAATTCTTTTGGAATTTTTGTCCAAAGGAATTCCTTTGGAAAATTTTTTTGAAGGAATTTGGAGGAAGGTCGTGAGCTCAAAAGGGACCCGGGGAAAACCCCGAAAGAAACCAAGGTGGCCATTTCTCGCGGACTTTTTGTCCTCAAGAAAAAACCCATAGAAAAAGCCCACAAAAAGGCCTGAAGGAATTTGCCAAGGACGGTGATGTCCCGAAAGCCATCAAGTTCAAGAAGATAGATTAGTCATTATTTTTTAAGCAATGACGGGTGCACGGATGTCAATTTTAAGATAATGCAATAGCCATTTGCTTTTAAATTGCCTGAGCACCAACCACAAAAAGAGCCTAAGGAACATAGCGACCCGCCAAAAGACCATCCTCAAGGGTTGAAGGAACAAAAAGAGACAAAACCAGGATGAGACAAGTCAACAAATAGATAAAGCATCCAAGTGGTGAGAGGAGGTATTAACTCAGGGATTTATTCCTATAGTTGAAACAACGCTTGTCAGGTGGTCACCAAATAGTGAAAACAGTAAGCAACGTAGCTTGTTTTCTCCAATTTGCATTTATAAGTAGATAAGCCACGCAAATGCCTTGAAGAGAGTAGTTTGTTAAAAAAAAAGAGGTGTGACTCGTGCTTTCATATATAATGTTGAGATGCCAAAGTCAAAGCAGGAACTAACAATCAAATGGCTCCCTCTTCCCAAGGCTCAAAATGCACATGGGCTAGCTTGCAAAAAGAGCGCCAAAAGTCTTTCCCAAAAAGTGCCAAGTTCTTTTCCTCTTTCTATATATTGTAAATTTTCTCATTTTGAGATGGACTCTCTTAGCCTTAAGGCAAAACTCTGCCCAAAAATATCTCGGGCTTGTAAGGTAGAGCGCTACCAATTTTTACTTTGAATTAGGACTTAGCATTTTTACCTCTATCTGGACTTGCACTTTAAAGTTTATGTTTATGTTCTTCTTTTGTGTTAGGTCATTGTCTTTCATGCTTCTCACAGATCGATTACAACATGTCTAGTGCATTGTGAAGTCTCTTTTCTGCAGGTCTGCCAGAAGTGTTCCTAGGGGAATGTAGGTGCCTGTGAATAGGCTGCCATAAGTGTGTTTGAGGATGCCTTTGGTAGTTTCTTCCTCCCTGTATTTCCATGGACCCCTAGCTAACTATTGTAGAAGAGCTTCCCTCTTCAGATGAAGTGCATGGGTGCTTCTTTTTGGTGAAAAGTGTATATTCAGGCTGGGTGGGTCAACTTTTTTGGTGTATCACCTTTTCATTTTTTAGGCTTAGGTTCTATTTTCAGCATCTCTCTCTCCCTTTTCATCCCCCCCTTTTTTCCATTTATTTGTTAGCAATAAGAGAAACTAGGGACTAAAAGATACATCAGAGGGAGCTAGCCCTTATCTAGAGACTCTCCCCTCCAACTTCGTCAGTCCCACAGGCAAGAGGGGAATTTCCATTATTGTGTGTGGAAGGGCAGGAGCTAGGCGTCCTGCCCTCGAGTGCAGTCCACTGCATCAATAGTTTTTGGCATGCCCGATGGGACCAACTAGGACAAGTTAGGTCCAAAGAGTTGAAGAATTTTTGGTGTGTTCTTTAACCGACCAGCCTTTGGAGGCTTTTACATCAACACCACTGGTGACTCCAAGTTAAATCAACTGGTTAAGTAGTTCTGGTGCTATCAAGAAACAATATTCTGGTATGTATAATTCCATCGTTCAGAGCCATGGACCCTATTTTCCTTGGTTAGTCTAGCTATGATCCTTACCAACCTTATGTTGATCCTTATTAGGTTTAATATGACTAGTCTCAACCCTGTCATAAGCTATATTAGCCTTATGCTCAGTCTTTTCAAGGTGTCACTTCTCCTACTCAACCCAGTCTCTTTGTCAATCAACCCATTTCCACCTTCAAATGAACACTACTGGGATATGAGAAGTATGTAATAGATCTTGACACCAGAAGGGGATATGGCCAAGAAATTCTTGATCATGTCATCCATCAAGTGAGAAATGCATTGGATCAGGTTAAGAGTGAATGGGATCCTATTGAAAGAGCCAATTGGCAAAGGCTTACAAGTGAGATGTTAGATGTGAGTGGTTTGATTGCATCTTTAGAAGAGAAGCTGAGTATTCATGAGAGGCAGCCTTACCAAATCTATCAACTTGCATACTCACTGCCTCAAGTATCATATCAATCATATACAAACCTTGCTTATGAGCCAAGTCAAGCCTGTCAAAGTCCTTTTCCCAATCATGTTGAGGAGAGTTCTGAAATAGTAAATCTTGTGTTTCAAGCTAATCTTGATAGACAGATTGAATTCACAAATCTTCAAATGTAGTAGTCTATTTTCATAGCAAGGGAAGTGGAATCCAAACCCTCACTACCCTCTCACATTGTGGCCCCATCACCCTAAAAGGAGATGCCTAGTCCGAATATCTTGAGCTAGAATAAAGTGGTTGAGTCATGGAACATCAAGGAGGAGAAAGACATTATCCAAGAGTGTGAGGTACAAAATGAGGTTAGTCTTTTTCAAGTCCCTCCCACCCTTCCTCAAGAAGCTTCTTGCATTTCATGACAACCTTCATGCACTCCCCATCTCTATAATGATTCCTATGAGCTCAAAGAGGTACAAAATGAGGATAATCTAGCTGAGCAGATTAAGGAATTAGAGGCTAAGATGAGACTACTTGGAGAAAGAGAGATGGAGTTTTTAGACCTTATAGGGGAGACTGCACCAAAAGATACCCCTTCTACCAATCCTCAAGCTGATTTTAATATTGATGAAGTGTTGGTAAAGTGGAGAGATGAAAATCAAGTGATTTTGGCATAAGGTCTGTTCCCTTTTTCTCACGAGGTTTTAAAAGGATCCCCTGTTTCCTTTTCCCAACCTTATTTTGATGAGCCTTGTGTGCCCCCTCCTATTCTAGAGAAAACTCCCTCTTGTGTGACAAATCCAATCTATCAAATGGCACTTGCTCATTCTGACTCATCTGATGCATCAATCGATCTTGCCTTTAATTCTATATGCCTAGCTTTTCAGCACGCCTCTTTTCAGATAGCTCTTCTTGTAAATGAGTAGACCCTCCTAAATCTTCCCCAACCTCCTCAAGTATTTCAACATGATCTCCAAATTCCAAGATGGAAGAAGGAACATCATGAACCAGCTCAGGACCTTTAAGAGGATAAAGTTGCTGCCTGTTCACAGGAGCAAAATTCCAATCCCAAGATCATGAGTTGGAAGCAAACAATGGAATCTTGGGGCAGAAAGGAAGAGGAGGAGAAAGGTTTTGCTCTAACCCTTGAGGAAGATGAAGAGGCTCCTGCTCATGATAATGCTGATGACCTCCAAAAAAGGTGCTTCTAAGAGGATATAGCCAGAAGAATTGCAGAGTTGGAATCCAGAGAGAGATTCCTTAGACAAGGTGTGATGGATGGTTCAGACCTAATGGCACATTCCATGTCTGAACACACCCCATATACACATCCCAAAGAGAGCTATCAGGCCACACCTGATATTGATGAAGTGCTAGCTAGATGGAAGGAAGAGAATCATTCAATTCTAGCTCAAGGACTGCCTCCTCTTCCACATGTTTTTTCCACTTCATCCCTTCTCAAGGAGGAACCTATTCTGTAGGAGGTGAATAAGGAGAAAAAGATCCAATCTGTAGTTTCCCAAGAGGCTATCATGAGTGATGATGAAGAATAAATCATCATCGATGATCTTTGTGAAGACCTCATCAGTAATGGAGAAGACATAGGGCATGCATACATGCGGATGTTCCAACAATATGAGGAGGAACATAAGCATGGTGAGCTCCCTCCTTTGTTTGATGAATTTCCCTATTGCTTCAATGAGGAGGTTGCTACACTGAGGATCCTAAGTTGGAGGAGGATCAGGAGGATATCTTTGAACATCTAGAGATCCTGATATTTGAGGAGGAAGAAGAGAGGTTGGTCTCCTTTGAGGAAAGCCTTGAAGAAGAGTTTTTTAAACAAAGAGGTGATGTTCTATGGGATGAGCAATCATTTTGTGATTCCATTTCAGACATCACAATAGTCACCCTTATTCAAGAAGGCCAAGAGGGAGTAGAGGATGAGTTTGGTAGGATCTCTAATGAAGCAGAAGGAAATGGGTCAAACTATGATGCATTGCAGAGGGACTGTGCATATCAAGGGGCTTATGGTGATGAGCCAGTAGTGATTGATTTCTTGATGAGATACACTAGCATGAAGATCCAACATGAGGCAAGCTTCCAAGAATAAACATAGTACGTATATGTTGGAAGCATGTTTGAATCTGATCCACTCAGATACAAGCCAACCTAGGTGGTAGGCAAGAGGAGCAGGTCACCAACTCTCCATTTCATTTAGCCACTTATCTGGCACCATAAATTTCCTTGCCAAGAAGGAGACTTAAGAAGTTTTCCCTTTGATCCAAGAGGGAAGCAAATGTACCTAGTTAGTTGTATATAGTAGTTGTTTTCAGTTTCTTTTCCTGCTTTCCCTAAGTGTAGTTTACACAAGTAGTGTTTTTAGCCTTGTGTGTTTTCCCTTGTGTTAAACCTTGTGTGTGGGGTAAAAGGTTCATGTTTGATTCTTGGATCTATTTGGGCTGTTGCTAAATTTTTTCAAGCTACATCTAACTCCATGCCCAATGGACTTAAAGGCAACTGGTCTCTAAGCATAACAGTCATGCTTCCCCTAGGAGTCACCAATTTATTGACCATTTTTTGCCCAATAGGCCAAAAATCGGTCCCCTTCTGTCCCTAATATTTTGGGCCATTTAATTTTTTGATTTTGCATGAATCTATCCATTTTTATGGACTCTGCAAAATTTCTACAGACTCTGCAGGTCCATTTTTATGAACTCTGCAGGTGTAGTCTTTTGACAATTGAAGAACCAGTTTAGAGAGTGCAAGGTTTTACAAAGGTTCTTTGGACTCATGTCTTTATAAATTCATAAGGAAAGAGAGATAAAATGGTTTAAAGACACTTTTCCTTAAATTTGGAAGAGTGGTTCAAAGACATAATCTTTCTAAGAGTTAGCACCTTTGAACCATTGAACCGGTTCAATGCCTTCGTTCAACGCATTGGTTCAACACTTCGGTTCAAAGCCTTGGTTCAATTAGCAAAGTTCATCACTTTGGTTCAAATAGTTCATTAGATTGGTTTAACGCATTGGTCCAACATTTTGGTTTAATGTTTCAATTCAATCAAATGGTTCAATCACTCAGTTCAACGCCTCAGTTCATTGGCAAAGTTCAGTGCTTTAGTTTAACTACAAAGTTCATCAGCTCGATTCAAAGGCTTGGTTCAATTCAGTTAGTTTAATGCTTCAGCAAAAGTTCAATGCTCAGTTCATTGGAAAATTTCATTGCCTTAGTTTAATGCAAAGTTCATCGGCAGTTTCAATTAAATGGTTCATTGCATTCGGTTCGGCACCTTGGTTCAATAGCTGTTTAAACCATTAAACCGGTTCAATCAATTGGTTCAATGGTTGGTTCAAAGGAGTGGTTCAATGGTTGGTTCAAAGGAATGGTTCAATCAAAGAAGTCAAGCAAGCCTCTCGAAGGACAAGTGCCCTTGCAAAGGGCACTTGGTCAGTAAAGACACCCTTCAGAAGGGTTGATTTCAACAAACTTAAAGGGCACTTTGAAGGCAGCCGAAGGATTTCCAAAAATGCAAAAAAGACTCAAGGCATTGAATGAATTATTTTGGACTTTTTGTCTAAAGGATTTCCTTTGGACAAAAAATCTAAAGGAATTTGGAGGAAGGCCGCAAGCTCAAAAAGGGATTCGGGGAAAACCTCAAAATAAATCAAGGTGGCCATTTCTCGCAGACTTTTTGTCCATGGGAAATTGTCCGTGGGAAAAAACCCACAGAAAAAGCTCGCAGAAAAGGCCCAAAGGAGTTTGCTAAGGACGGTGATGTCTTAGAAGCCATCAAATTTAAGAAGACAGATTAGCCATTATTTTTTAAGTAATGATGGGTGCGCGGACGTCAATTTTAAGACAGTGAAATAGCCATTTGCTTTTAAATTGCCTGAGTGCCAACCATGAAAAGAGCCCAAGGAACACAACGACCTACCAGAAGACCATCCCCAAGGGCTAAAAGAGTAGAAAGAGAAAAAACCAAGATGAGACAAGGCAAGAAATAGACAAATCATCCATCTGGTGAGAGGAGGTATCAACTCAGGGATTTATTCCTATAGTTGGAATAATGCTTGCCAGGTGGTCACCAAACAACACAAATAATAAGCAACGTAGCTTGTTTTCTCCAATTTGCATTCATAAGCAGACAAGCTATGTAAATGCCTTGAAAAGATCAGTCTATTCATAGAAAAGAGGCGTGACTCGTGCCTTCATATTAATGTTGAGATGCCAAAGTTAAAGTAGGAACTGACAATCAAACGTCTCCCTCTTCCCAAGGCTTAGATTGCGCATGGGCCAGCTTGCAAAAAGAGCACCTAAAGTCTTTCCCAAAATGTGCCAAGTTATTTTACTCTTTCTATATATTCTAAATTTTCTCATTTTGAGATGGACTCTCTTAGCCTTAAGGCAAAACTCTACCCAAAAATCTCTCAGGCTTGTAAGGCAGAGAGCTACCAGTTTTTACCTTGAATCAGGACTTAACATTTTTACCTCTATCTGGACTTACACTTTAAAGTATATGTCTATATTCTTCTTTTGTGTTAAGTCATTGTATTTCATGCTTCTCATAGATCAATTACAACATGTCTAGTGCATTGTGAAGTCTCTTTTCTGCAGGTCTGCCAGAAGTGTTCCTAGGGGAATGTAGGTGCCTGTGAATAGGCTACCATAAGTGTGTCTGAGGATGCCTCTGGTAGTTTATTCCTCCCTATATTTCCATAGACTCCTAGCTGACTATTTCAGAAGAGCTTCCCACTTTAGATGAAGTGCATGGGCGCTTCTTTTTGGTGAAAAGTGTATATTCGGGCTGGGTGGGTCAACTTTTCTGGTGTATCACCTTTTCATTTTTTAGGCTTAGGTTCTATTTTCAACATCTCTCTCTCTCCCTTTTCATCCCCCCCTTTTTTCCATTTATTTGTTAGCAGTAGGAGAAACTAGGGCCTAAAATATACATCAGAGGCAGCTAGCCCTTATTAGAAGACTCTCCCCTCCAGCTTCATCAGTTCCATAGGCAAGAGGGGAGTTTCCATTGTTGCATGTGGAAGGGCAAGAGCTAGGTGTCTTGCCCTCGTGTGCAATCCACTGTGTCAACACTAATCCTTAAATTATTTTTTCAATTATAAATTGTGTTATTAAAATATATTGTATTTCATTCCAATTCATGTTATTCCTTTTTTTAATTATTTTTGTAATATTAATTAGTACTCACTTTTAATTATTATTTTAATTTTTTGTATGTGTTAAAATATGGGTTTTAAAATGTGCTAGACCCTTAGATATCCTAAGAAAAAATTATGATAATAAAATCCATCTAAATGAACCAAAATACATGACATGGTAATTTATAAATCATGGTTGATGAAATTCTAACAATAAAGAGTAAAAATACCAGCTAAAATAAACTCAAATAAAATACATAAAAAATAACTAAAGTGAACCAAATTCACTTATCTTTTTAGCTACTTCCCATTTTTTGTAAAAAACCTTAATGTGGTATTAAAAAATCTATAGGTTTGTCTTCTTGTGATTTACTTTGCCTTGCATGCTTATTCCTCAATATCATTATGATTTTATTTCTTTTTTAATCCCCTATTGAATAATAGTGATTATTGCATCACTAATTTTCATAGTCACTTTACCTAGATGAAACACCTTCCTCAAGGCCTCATTTAGAGATTTATGTTCGCTCTCCATCTAGACTGATTTATATTTTAACAAAAAAATATTTAGTTAAATTATAGTACCTATCATACATATCTATCCTTGTTGAAGAGGATCCTAATATAAAGTTTGTCTTGTTTTCAATTAATCTATTGATGTATTAACTCAAATTTTGTCTTCAACTATCTTTTTCTATAGTGAACCATTTCATTATGTAGTGATGTAGGTAGGCTTCCTTCTCCAGGGTGTTGATTATTTCCTACAAGTTCTTGTAATATGTTTATCCTCTATTCGTCATAAGCCTAATCTACCCTATCTCTTTTGATTAGATTTTATCATGAATATATATATTTTAATTCTCTTCATCTACATTGACATTTCCTTACATGTACGCTTTCCTTTCATCCTTGGTTGAATTATATTTATATGAATACAAATTAGGTGGGTATTTCCTAAATAATTTATGGGGGCCTCCACATCTACCAAATCAATAACTAAACATTATTTCCTCAAAAAATTTGAATTCATTACCTTTTATTCCTCAACATACTTCCGAAAGGTTTCCTTCCTTAAGGAAAATGAAAAAGGTTCATTAGGTTAAAAAAATAAGATAATTCATCAATTAGGTTAGAATTTTATATTGTGTCAACTATATCATATTTGGATTTATAATAGTGAACTAACATAAAAATTAAGGCTTGATGTAGGGTAACATTAACTTTGCCTAGTTGGACATCAATGAAAGAGTTCTCTAAAGACATTAATAAAAATAAAAGACTCATTACTAATTTTATGTGATGTAAATGGTCAATAAAGGTGAAATGGTATGAAAATAAACATTTGAACCTTCCATTTAATCTTACATACTTCATTTTTTTTTAAAAACCATTGATCCAGGCCTTAAAAGGAATTCTATCATGTACCCATCCTAAAATTTGGTAATATCTTTTTGCTTTTAATAAAGTCATTCATATCTTTCTCCTTAATTATTATTTATTTATTTAATATCATTCCTTCCATGTCCATACATGTCTCCCTTATTATGATATCTTATAAAACAATTAAGGATAAACCTCTCATAATCAATTTCATCACATTCTAAAATTTAGTGAATTTGGTTGATAACCCTGGACCAAATCCTAAAATTTTCCTCAAAAATTATGGTAATCCTCCTTATTTTAATATTTTAAAAATAGTAGAGTTTTAACATAAACATTCAAACATACATGGTATCCTCCCATTAGAATACTAATGTATCTTTTCCTCAGAATGTTTTTTCACTCATCTATTTTAAATACTTTGATATTGATCCTTAGGTTTTAGCACTTATCCCTCTTGATTTATATATATCACCTCTCATCATAATGAATATTACTCAATTGGAAGATAGTATAATCATTAAAGATGAAGTTAATCTCCCCAATAGGATTAAAATTACTATCTAAATGATTTACAATACTTTTATTTAAGTTAGAATAGTGATGACCTAAGCATTCCATGCTTAGAAGGGAAATAATAAAATGTGTTTCTTAAATAGTCTATCTATTCCCCTTTCCTATATTACTTAACATTGGTCCTCTAAATGTATCACTAGTATTAACCCTTACAAATGACTTAACACACAAAGTGACATTGTAATATGAAGTCCCTCTTAAAATTAGGGTTATAAAACACTCAAAACTATTAAAAATAAGGTAATACAATAATAATAACTCCTAAAAATTACCTACCATATAGGTAAATATTAAGGGGAGTTATTCTAAAGTTAATTTTGAACATGTAAAAATAATTGACTAAGACACAGGTCATCATCCTATAGACAAATTAATAAGGGTCCAATATTTGATTATATTTTTATTCACCATATAATAGTTGGAAAATGAAATTATGCAAGGATTCAAGGTCTAATTATTTCTCCAAACAACCATAGAAAACTACTCAACCACCTTATTACCCTCCCTATAAATGTATATACTTTAGCTTTCTTGAAGGATTGTAAGATATATAATGTGTGTATACTATGTTTCCTAATAGATGAAGTTGGAGGAATTTTCTTAATAATACATTAAATAATATTATGAGAGTCCACTTTAATGAGTGATATTCATTTATTTACTTATAATCCCCAAATATATTTTATCATCTAAAAATGATTGGATTAAGTTTTGATAATTTATTGGTAGGATTGTAAAAAATTACATATACTATCTATAATAACTCCATCATCACCTTATTGACCTTGGTTACCTTCAGATGCATCACTAAATTTTAAATTAACCCAACATGGAGAAGGACATATCTATTTAACTAATTTTCTATCAACCTTTTCTCATACCTCTACTCTACATCTATGTCCGTAATATTCCAAGATCTCCTAACTTCCTATTCATTTATATTCTAACTTTATTATTTTTAATCAAAATAATAATAATAATTTCATTAAAAATCCTTTATCCCACTCTAATATCACTTTGCTTATTATGTGGTAAGTCCAACTTCAAAAGATTATTCAACTAAAAGATTAAAAAGTTATGTGACCATTGAAGAAAACATCCCATGATGGAAACAATTTATACCTTAAAAAAACATTAAATGATATGAAAATAATTTTAAGTTTTTTAAAATAAAATAAATATTACAAAAAAAAATGATAAATAGATTCAACCTCGTTTCCACATTTGTTAAAAATCACAAAACTTATATTCACAAGTTATTTTAGGATAGAATGTTTTTTTGTATTTCTACCCAAAATAAAAATTTAAATTTTAGGCTAAGGAATTTATCCCAAACATAATTCTAATGGAATATATTGAGCATTAAGTTTAGATCCAATAAATATCATAGTTTAAGACTATAATTGTCATTTGTTTTTTTACTCACCTCACCTCATATTATATCTCAAGTTAGATAATATGGAAACCTTTTAAGAGTTATTTTAAGGAAACTAAGTGAGAGGGATGTTCAATATTTTTTTAATTTAAATTATTATTTTTAAAAAATTTACTTGAAATCCTCTTTTTGATATAGTCAATCACACTTATTGAAACCACTTGTGAAAAGTTTCCATAATAATTTCTTACTTTCAATTAGATAGTTCTAGAAACAACAATGTAGTGGTAGATATTCAGAAGATAAAATATTTTTAACCTCAAAATTATCCAATAATATTTGTTATAAAATATTTTACCACTAATTATTCTCTTTCAAAAATATCCAACAAGTTTTTTCTATTAATTTTTTTTCCATAGTTATCATTATTTAAATCCCTAAATATGCATGCTCTTTATGGATACAAACTCTTAACCAAGAAATCAAAGTGATTATATGATTTTATTTAGTACCCACCCACAATAATATTCCATGAATTTGTTAAATCTTATGTAAAACCTTCCTTAATATTATAAAAATAAACATGATCATAATAGGGAAACTTTGAAGACTATTACTTAGGATCTTCTATTTACCTAATTGATAGAGTAGTCATCCTTTCCAACTAGGTAAGTTTCATTTAAATCAATAAAGTATATTAATTTAAATGTTAGTCAAAATTCTTCCCTCAAATATTGGCATGCTTAAATATGAAGAATGGATTTCTTTGGTTTGGTATCCAAAATTTCTTGAAATTATCTTATATGAAGAATATATGTATATTTTTTTATGAACCCACTTATTGATTTACACATGATAAACCATATGTTTACTTTTATATTGGGTTTTCAAAAATTTAATCTCCTTTTCCTATGTGTGATTTTATTATATCTATTGCTTATGAATATAATATAAAAAATTATGTTTTTATTTCATATATTATATCATCAATTATATATAATACAATAAAATGTTGTGAATTCGAATAATTTAAAGCTAGGTATTGTATTATACATGATAAAATATCATTCTTAGTAATATACATTACATGAATGATAAATCTAAAATGTTTCTAAGTATTACTCAAATGTACTAATCATTTATTTCTCATTTGACCCCTCAATATTTTATAACTCATCATGGGGTAGTTAAAACCCCTTATATTTTATCTATCCTAGGTTAATTCTAAATATAGAGTTGCCTATTATCATAACCCCAAAAGGTATGGTTTGTATTTCCCTTAATATTCTCACACCACCTAATATATTAATATTATATGATATCATATAAAAACTTAATAAAACTCATGTAAAGATATATATCATATAATTTATTAAAATTGTTTATAGAAACATCCTTCCTGCAATCTTACATGACACAACTATTCCAATTGATACTGAACTCACCAATTTTACATCTATTATTAGTCTGTCAAGATAAAGTAAATAAAATTTTTATTTTAAAAAACAATATTTACCTTATATACATATTATAAGCATGTTCCAGTAGGTAATGAATCGACCATCAACATTTACAACATGCCCTTTATTTTTATACATTTTAGAAAATAAGGGATATAACCTAGTCAGATATGGACTTATAAGGATTTGATAACATACCATGATAATATTGGAACAAATTAAATTAAAATTCACTATATTCTTTTGAATAATAACATAATATGGATCATTCTTAATGATCTTAACTACAGTCTTATACTAGGAAGACCTTGGGTTTATGATATGAAAATATTTATAAATGTTAGTGTCAAAATTTTGCATTAAATATAAATTAACACTTCTACTATAGACCATAAAACCCTCAAATATTATGTAATGACTCATCCCATTGAGAATTAAATACTTTATATAAATGCACTATAAAACTTGGTGGTTTCCCCCACATAAACCTTACAAGTAGAACATATACACAATGATAATATGGTTTTAAAAGCTCATACACCTATATTAAAACCTAATAAAATAAAATTTAATAATTTTTATCTAAAATAATTACATTATAGTCATCAATAATAATGGTGCCCCATTTTAGCATGTGCCCCCTAAACACTAGCCCCTATAAGGGTGTAACCATATCACCTCTAAAAATTTGAATTATCCACTACTTCCCATTCAACACAAAAAAAAATAAAAAAATAAAATAAAAATAAATATATATGGTATTGTAATGATATATATATAAAAATTTGGATATAGTGGATAAGGAGTAGGAAAGCAAGAATAAAGCGTTAATTAACACATCCCTTTGTCTGCCCATATAGGTAAATAGGGACTATAATATAATAACAATGCATGTATCCCTTTTTATACACACCATGTTTAACTTAGAAAAAAAAGTAAGGAGAATCATAAAAATAAATCTTCTATTTATACACATTTCCTAAAATTTGAATCAAACTATGAGTAAGAGGTCAACTGCATAAAAAATCCAATTTAATATACCCCTAACTCAACAATCATACGGTCTCACAAAAAATATATAAATTAGATGATTTTATTAATGTTTAATATTTCTTATAATATTTGGTGGTATACAAGGGTCTTTTATTTTTTCATAAGAAAATTTTGGTTCTAAACTAAATGCCAACACATATTTTGGGAAGCATGAATCCTAGAAATATAAATATGTCTAGTAAATGGTCCTTATACTATCCCTACCAAATTTTATATATGATTATTATCATACCTATTAAATTAATAAATATTATAATCTAATTATGGAAGCATTAAATATCCAAGACTTATCCTTCTTGTAGTAATGTTAAGTGTCAAAGATTAAAAATAATTTACATACTACATGATCTCCCAATATTATTCACAGGGTATTCTACTGATATGATATTCATTGATCCTTAAATATCATTAAATACTATCATGGTCCACCCTAATACCAAACTATCTTAGAAAAAAACATCATAATATTAGTCAGAGAAGAGATTCAAAATTTTCACAATGTGGGGGTTTATTTAACCAATATAATACTCACCTTATTGTTTATAATATTTTTCTTAAATAAAATAAAATTTGTATTGAATTCGTGGATTTATGTCATAACCCCACTAGTGGTATAATTGACATTATTATTGAGACACTGGTATAATATAATTTTATTTACTTCAGTTGACACCTTGATTGTTGGTTTCATTGATTGATTATGTTTCAAATGTTTGTATTTTGTTACTACTGCTTACATGTTATGATTCTAATACATTTCAGAAATTTAAGGTTCATGATTTTAAATATCACACTTGATTCATTATATCATGTTGATATTCTATTTAATTTGGATTTATATTATCATTTGATAATGATACCTTAATTATATGTTGCTAATGTCCTATTTGGTGATTGTAGGGGTAGGTTGATGGGATAGGCTCGGTGGTGGACTCTAACAATGAGATATATTGGAAAATAGGTTAATGAGGGGTTGGAGATGATTATAACAAGTAAAAATTGATAAAAGAAGATTTATAGCCATCAGTCATATTTTGAACTCTTCTATTATTATTGAATAAATTCTTTCTCAATCTTGATTATGATTGATGTCCCCATTTTCAATTATGTTGATTTGGTCTCGTGCAATTTTTATTTAACTTTTCATCATATGCAATTTTAATATTTAGTAACCTATTTATTTTATGTGGATCAACCCTCATATTTTATCAATGAGTAGTATTCTTAAAGGTCTCTATGTTTTGAAATGATCTTAACTTGTTTGTGACTCGTGAGGGGTACCTAGGCCTAGCTTCTAAACTCTCCCTCTCTCATCACTCTCCACCTCTAAGCTCGTAACGAAAGGACCCTAATCAATTGATTCAAAGTCAAATTTGGAAATAATGTTATTATTTTATTTTGATATTATAACCATGGTTGTGGGACTTTGACCCAATTAAAATATGATCTAAACATATCACTAGAAAAAATTGATTTTGGGCAAAATCAGATTTTGGCATTAATGTCTTGCCTGATTGGGATGAGCTTAGATTGACCCCTAACACCAATTTGTTTGGTTGGGTTGATGGGTAGTTAGGGAGAAGGAGAGGGAGGGATTAAGTCATATAAGGGATGAGGAGAAAATATGAAACCCTAGGGAGATTGGCAATGGTTTAGAGGAGATGGTTGATGGCATGAATTTTTACTAGGGAGAGAGAATCCACTTATTTTTTTATTTTTAAGAATGTAGCCTGGAACCTTTTCAAGTAAGAGGATTTTGGGTTTTAGAAGGAAAATAATAATAATAATAATAATAATAATAATAATAATAATTATTATTATTATTATTATTATGGGTTATTATATTGTATGGAGTCATATATGGACAATTCAAGTCCATAATGAAGTCATGAGACTTCATGACGGACTTGCATTTCCAAAAATTATTGATTATGCCCCAATAGGAATTTTGAGATTCATTAAATGTTGTTATTTTTGGTTAACCACTTGATATATTAAGGGTACTATTTGAATCAAAATATTTTATTCATATGCTCATTATAGATAGGGTTATTGTTGAATGCTTTGATCCCAACTCTATATTTTAATGTTTTCCTTTTAATCATAAATTGGAAAATTTATAAATGTTATTTTTTACCCAAAAAGTGTGTTTTAGCCTTAAATGGTTGAAATGAATTTGTTTAACATAGAATTTAGTTTTATTAACTTCATCTGTATACCCCAATTAATTTTATCATAGTAACCCTATATGGGAACATTAAATTGTAGGGTGGATCTTTGGTTATAAAAAAAATCATAGACCTAGGTTTTAATATGTATATGGTATATGTGAAAGTTACGATTATTGTTGGAATTAGAAAATGAGGTCCAAGTATGCTTGTTATTTTATGGGAACATTGGTAATTTTTTTTTTATGTTTTACTCTTGCTAAAATTTACATCATTTACTAAGAAGCTCAATTTGATGTGGGTTGATGTGGAGATTTGATTTCACTGTACTATTACTCTGAGTTATGTTTTTATTCCACCTTGGAGGGTGATATGAGCTGCTCTATCCTAATAGTATTAACAGATGTGGATTGTGTGTTTCCATCATTATGCCATTGGGCTAAGCTGAAATCTTGATAAGAAATATGGTTATAGGTAGTTATTTTATTTATGCTTTCAATCATGATACTAATGCTCTATGAATTTATTAAGAGTTTTACTTATTTAAATATTTGGGATACACTTATTATGGTTGGGTTATTTATTTAGGTAGTAACTTGTCCCTTATAAAATTGTATAGCTTTTTTGAGTTGGATTTGAACTGATTCTTCCATTATATGTAAAGGGAGACGGAATAATATATCAATCACTTGTATTTACTTAGTTTTTTCTTGTTGGATTCATAACATCTTTAGTTATTAGAGAGGTCCTTTTAGAAACCACAAAATATTTGAAACATAATAAGTATTATGTTTTAGATTCATGGACCTTGATTTAATATTAAATTGATCTCCATGAGTTTAGAACTAAAAGTTAAGGACTCCTCCAAATTTGACATAAATTATTTTGTGATTGCTTATTTATGGTATGCTAGTCCTTTTGGGCACCTATTATCAATTATCCCCTTTTGGGTGTTTTCTCAATGTTTTTATTCTTGTTGTTTTTTGGAGTTCATTAATTGTATGGTTTCTTACTATTTTGTGTTGGACCAATGGATATAATATTTATTTGCATGCTCTTAACCTCTTTACTATCCATGTTGCCTGATTTTATCACCTAAACAATGGTTGGGGTGGTTAGGGCCACCATATAGTTGGGATCATTTGACTATGTATGTAGGGTTGGATTCACACTGATTGGTGTAGTTATCTCTCATGTTTACTTTCATTAGTGGAACTCTTGGGAATGTATTAGTAATGTCATATTAATTGATGGTAAATATTATTGTTTTATTTTACTATTAGATGTTATCCTGGCATTGATTCATATAATGAACATGATAATACATGGTTCTAGTTGATATTTGAAATAATTATATGTTTCTACTTTTGTTGTTAGGATGGAAAGTTGTTATTTAATTTAGAGACCATGTATTATTACCATTAAATCATGCTTTGTTGATAGAATAACCTTACTCACAATGGAAATGATAATTTGATTATTAGCCCTTCTAGAAACTAAGGGTAAAATCTTTCATTGAATTCTTAAATAGGTAAGAAATGCAAAAACATGGGTAATCATGTTTATCGTTTAAAATTTTTGTTATTAGCCATGCACTTGGGTATAAAAAAATAGTGATTATTGAACATTTATAACTTATCTATGTAGTTATACCCTTGTTGTATGTTTCCTATAGTTTCTATCTTGTAGCTAGAAACTAAGTAATAATTATATGGTTTTTATTATGAAGGGTAAAACTTTGTATAACTGATAGGTGGTTGTTCCTAGTTTATTGTATGAGTATAAATGATTAGCATAATGAGATCCTATTTCAAATTGATTAATGTATATATTAGTATGATGATTTGAGTGCACTAATAGTGGTTTATGTTATCATTAAACTTTATATTGTGAATAATGGTTGGTACATAATACTATATAGACTTTGATAGTTGTATTCTTATCTTTAGCTTTACTTAGTCATGATAATGTCTATGGTAAATACTTAAATTCCATGTTTGAAGTGACCTCTTGGCATACTCACATATTTAATAATTGAATTATGGACTTTACTAATTAATCTCACATGTAGGGTGAATGCTAAACCCTCATTGTTGTTATGTCGGTATTGATAGCATTCACACCAACATTTATGTCAATGGAAACTATTTTACTTAGTATATATTTTATCTTGAGCTTTCCTTATTGCATAAATCAATTTTAGTCAATTGTTTGCTTTTACATAGATATGGCTATCTTGCTTGTCTTAATGTGGAGGTGGAAATGGTTACCATTACTTATGATTATTACAGTTAATGAAATTGTCAAGTTATAAACAATGCAGTTGTTCCTAACTTTTATAGACTAGTTAACAAAGGATGTGTGGCTTTAATTTCCATTATTGGATAAGCCTTATTGATTTATTTTGGTAATTAAATTCTCTTGATATGTAATATCACACTTTGTTTTACTATTTGTACACTTGGGACACTTGTTATGTTAATGATGCATAATGGTGTTGCATTAGCTCTTATTGAACAAGGTATATAATTGAAAATATGTTGGCATTATGAAGATTCTTGAAAGTTTGATTAAGCTTTGACTAAATTCTTAACTGGTTATCCTACTTATCCTTATAAACTGAAAGTTGGATTATCTTTTAGTGAGCATGTTTAATTTGTTATTAAATTCTCTTGATTCATTATCCTAGTTAAAATTTAGATTGTTGATTTTGGACTTTGCATAATCTACACATGATATAAAAGTTGTCCACCCACTGAAATGGAACCCATAGTTAGTCATGCTTACATATATTAGTGAGTGAACAAGTAGCAAGTCTTAATCTCATGTTGGGTACATAACATGGTGCAAAGATATTATACCAGAAATTATAACATATACAATCTTGGCAGTTAGCATCATTTTAATAGATTTCATTACATATTATTTTCATTTATTTCATAGCATGGATTTTTGTAATGTTAATTTATGATCAAGTTCTTGTTCTATTATTTGACATTAGATGTTAATTGGTATAGTATAAACCTTTGGTTGAAGTTGTAAACCTTTATGTGTTAACTTAGATTGACAAATTATTATTTGATGCATGATTAGTCATCTTGAGACCATGTGTAATCTATGTATGATATGGTAGCTAGATATACATGAGTAAAATTCCATATTTCACCAAGGTTAGGAATATTTTTAATATTTTAATGATAGAATTGGATATATAATAAATTAATTTTACTCATTCTTGAATAAAGGAATTGAAGGGACCATATAGTGTGAGGACCCTAAGGTCAATGATTTATTCATAGAATCCTGACTTGGTAGCACTATTATAGGTGGTTCATCATATTTTTGGGTATTCATTTATATCAAGTGATAGCCCCAAATGGATGAGATCTTGATTGTTAATAAAAGTGTTAGAGATGTTATGTTCATTATTAACATAAGCATTATTAATTGATGAGCATTAAATGACTCATGTTGACAAAGAACATGTGGCTTATCTAAATTCATTAGTAAATGATTATCATATAAGAAAGTTAGATATTATGTTGTGGCATTCATTAAGTGAAGGAATTATGGTACAATAACCCCTAAGGCCTATAGATCATGGTATAATGATCCAAGGGGATAGTAACAAAATTGGGCCTTACTTCTGTGAATTTTGAAAAGATGATAGTGTCTTAAAAAGTTTATGTTGCGTCACTTTTATAGTGGTTTGGTGAAAACTAATTTTAGACCTTAAATTACTATAAATATTGCCTGAGAAAAGCTTAGTATGATTATTATTATGTTTTATAATTTTAGACCTTTCATGCTTATTATTTTAATTATCCATTATTAGAATACATGCTAAACAAATGGTCAACAAGATAATCTATGATATGCTTAATCTTTTCCTTATGATTTTAAACATTATCTTTTTAGACTAATTGGGATAATTGGTTATATTATCATTGACACCTTAATCATGAATAAATCCCTCTAGTCTTTGGAACTGTCAAGACATAACCGCATAGGGTAACTAGATACTTAGATAGGATTGAGGGTCCCTAGGTGGTTCAATAGGGAAGAAGAGTGACTTATATAATGTTTGTAGGTTATTAGAGTATAAGCAAACACTAATACCCCAAAAAAAGGTATACCATCATAATGGAAACATTCTTCTCTATAAAATCCTCTAGAGGTGTTTATCCCTAGGTAAATGTCCATAGTGACCCAATCTAGTTATTGGTTATCTACGCATTAATTTATAGATTTGAAGAGATGCATCATGCATCATGGATTTATATAATGGGCCCTATACATAGTTTGTTTTATACTCTATAAAGAAATTCCATAATATTTTTAGGGGTTATTTAATTTGGTATCATCACTTGTGTTATAAGGAGTATCAAGAACTATGGGACATGGAAATTTGTTATCATGGAACTGATAAACTATTCCATTTGAGTAATATTATATTATAAGTGGTAAGTGCATTTATCCTTTTGGGTGGAATAGAACTATAATATATTTTTAAATCACTAAGATTTTGTAAATACCTACATCACTTAGATTTAATGTTATGTGGAAATATGTAATTTCTATGGTAATAATCTATTATCCACCTAAGCTTAGGATGCTAGTTTGGGTGAGAGAATTTGATTTGCTTGGGTGAATAGGCAAAGTTTGAGATATCCACTTGTGAAGAAGTACATTAAACCATTGGATCCATGAAGTAGGAATGGAAGTTGATAGACCACTATCTCATTGGATAAAGAGTGTTGTGATTTATTATGTATAATATAGAATCAAGAATGATTCCATGGAACTGAACCAAAGTACAATCTAGATAAATCTTTGGGCCTTCATTGAAAATGAACAAAACAACATGTTATTCTAAAATTATGAAGGGATAAAAGATAATGAGTATTTGAAACCCTTAATATTCACCTTATGCCTTGGCTAAGTCTACCCTTTCCCAAAGCTATGCTACATAAACCAAGCTTGGATAGTCAACTATTGGCCTGTATAGGCAAGCCAATTGGGTAAATAGTGTTACAAGCTTTTTGATTGATTTTGGGAGGTCCAAGGGTGTGAATCAATCCTATAAGGCCTAGTGGGTTAAATAGGTTAGACTTGGTTGTACAAGTCTAAAATCTAAGGATATTTACTATGAATGAGCATTTTGTATCTGATGATGGGTTCAGTTAATCATCGAAATGTTTAGGACAATGTTGAAACTTAATATTTTTGGAATTATCAATGCCTAGCATGGGAAAAGTTTTGGTAATGTCCTATCAAGTTATTTTGAGTAATTAATGGTTTTGTCATTATTTTACAACAACACAAATAATTTTTTTGGCAAATTTTCAAGTTTTTCAACGATTGCTATTGTAGTATTTTCCAACTTGTCATGCTTAATAATTGGTTATGGGGGCCATAATAGAATCTATGTAATGTTGATTATCACTATGGCAGGCTTGATGTCATGTTTTTGGTAAGGAATAAGTTAATGTGGTTGATGTTTTTGATTGGATTCAATCATTTTGATATTGATAGATTATTTTGAATGATAAAATGTGTGTTGAATATAACCCAAAAATGATCTTATGATATTATGAATTGAATATTATTATATGAATGAAAAATGTTTCTAGTAAAAATATTAATTCAAAAAATCTGAGTTGGTATGGCACTTGGATAATGAGTGGTATAAGGTTGAGTAAAATATCTCAACTACAATAAGTCACTCATTTCTGGGCAAGGATGTTCTAAGGCTAACTAACCCTTGGATGGCATGAAGATAATCTCTTGTGAAATAATAGTCAACTACTAAGTGTATGCAACTGGTTATGATTATTGGCTACATATGATAGTTTGGTTGATTGATTTGTAATCATGATGTAATTTGAATTTGAAATGAGTGCTTCAAAAGCATTGTCAAGTCTTATTGGCCTTTTCTATGAAATAAATAAGGTTGTACTTTATAAACCATAGTCATGTGTTGACTGGCTGAGGGGTAATGTAAAGTCCTGATCAAGTAATTTTTGGAATTCCAAGATGCTACCAAATAAGTAAGTGCATAATGATGTGTGATTGGGATCCCTGGAACCATCATGTGAGCTCATAAATACTGGAGAACATTTTGTAAACCATGGGGGTTGCATGTGAATGATTGAAATGGTTTATATTATTGTTTAATATGGTTGGTGTGGGATGCTAAACTAAACCATGAATGGTAACTGATGAAAGAAAAGTAACCATATGTTATGGATTAGTATCTTCTATCAACATTATTTGATGAATGATGAAAATATTATGTGCAAGTCATAATGCATACGTGTAAAATACCAATTTAGATTTGGAAAATCTATTTGGATCAGATTATTACCACTACTATTATGAGATTATAGAGATGTGTGATGGCACTCACATGTAATGGAATTAAAGTTTTTTCATTTCAAAAATTATTGCACTTGTAAATCAAGATATAAAATAGAAATTATAAATATTTCCAATCTCTATATGAAACATTTGATGTAATTTATAAAAGACACTTTTATTTGAAAGTGTATATGATGGCTAGAAGTTAGTGATTCAGAATCATTGTGATAAAAATAATAGTTGATAATGAAATTATATTGTAAGAAAAAGTATGGTTAGTTGGAAAAACTATGTAAAAAGATGTGAGGAATTAATTGAACAAAGGGGTCTTGTAAGGCATAAATAGCAAATTATGTACCCAAGTCAAAATATTGAAATGTATTATGTTGATAAGGTGCATACATCACCCAAACTTGATCATTATTGTGTCACAAAAGAGGCACATGAGATGGAAATTTACATTAATTTTGGCATGACCTTAAGAAAATATGGTTGCCTTTAGGACAATGTTTGGAATGTTAGTAAGAAAATTAAGTAGGTTGTAACCTTCTTGATTTACCTTCCAAACTAAATGATACTAATTTTTTGGTGATTGGTAGAAAATTACCATAGCTGGTAACTACATCGTAGGAAACTAAGTTCATATATCCTCATGTTAGAAAACACTTTATGAAAATAATGCAAAACATATGTTTAAGTATCATTATTCTAGATTGCTTAACTAATCACCAGGATGACTCCCTTCTAAGTAGATGAAGATGTCATAACCCCAATGGTGGTACAGTTTATGTTGTTATTGAGACACTAGTATAACATGATTTTATTTACGTAGGTATTCACCTTGACCATTGGATTCATTGATTGATTCTATTTTAGATGTTTGTATTCTATTACTAGTGCTTACAAGTTATGATTTTGATGCATTCGAACAATTTAAGGTTCATGATTTTAAATGTCACACTTGATTCATTATATCATTTTTATATTCTATTTCATTTGGATTTATATTATAATTTGATAATATTACCTTAATTAGATGTTTTTAATGTCTTATTTGGTGATTGTAGGGGTAGGTTGATGAGCTAAGATCGACTATGGATTCCAATAGTGAGGAATATTGGCAAAGAGGTTAATGAGGGGTCATATATGATTTTGATAGGTAAGAATTTTTAAAACAATATTTATATCCATCAGTCATATTTTTAACTCTTATGTTATTATTTATTGACTTCTTGTTCAGTCTTGATTGCGATTGATGTCCTTGTCTACAATTATGTTGACTTAGCCTCATGTAGGTTTTATCTTAACTTGTATTCATATGTGATTTTAATAATTTGTCACTTGTTTAATTTATGTGGTTCTACCATCATATTTTTTCAATGAGTTATCTTCTTGGAGGTCTCTATGTTTTGAATTTATCTTACCTTATTTTTTACTTGTACAGGGTACCTTAGTCTAGCTTCTAAACATGCCTCTCTCATCACTCTCCCCCTACAAGATCCTAGGATAGGGACCCTTATCAATTATTTCTAATCCAAAATTGGAAATAATGTTATTATTTTGATTTTGACAATATCACCATGGCCATGAGACTTTGATGAAAATAAAATATAATCTAAACACATCATTATAATTTTTTAATTCTGGGTAGAATTGGATTTTGGCATTAATGGCTTGGGCACTTGGAAGGACTTTAGCTCGACCCCCATTGCCACTTTATTTTCCTAGGTCTATGGGGTAATTCGGGAGAAAGAGGAAAGAGAGATTGGGAGGTGTAGAAGAGCTGAGGAGAAAATATGAAACCCTAGGGAGCTTGGCGGTAGCCTAGAGGAGATGGTTGAGAGCAAGGATTTTTGTTAATAAGAGAGAATTGACCTAGTTATTTTTATTTTTTAAGAAGGCAACCAAAAAAATTTTTAAGCAAGTGGATTTTGGTTTTTAAAAGGCAAAATAATAATAATAATAATAATAATAATAATAATAATAATAATAATAATAATAATAACAATAATAATAATAATAATAATAACAACAACAACAACAACAACAACAACAACAACAACAACAACAACAACAACAACAAAAACAACAACAACAACAACAACAACAACAACAACAACAACAACAACAACAACAACAACAACAACAACAACAACAACAACAATAATAATAATAATAATAATAATAATAATGATAATAATAATTAGTTTGGGTTTTTGGATTATCTAGAGTCATAGATTGACATTTCAAGTCCATAATGAAGTCATGAGACTTCATGATGGACTTGTATTGCCAAAAATTATTGATTATGCCCTAATAAGAATTTTAGGATCCATTAAATCTCGTTATTTTTGGTTAATCACTTAAGCTCTTAAGGTTTATTGCTAAATCAAAATATTTTGTTTGTATGCTTGTCTTAGGTAGGCTTACTATTAAATGGTTTGATCTTATCTCTATATTTTAATGTTCTCCTTTTAATCATAAATTGGAAAATTTAGAAATGGTCCTTTTGATTCAAAAAGAGTTTTGTAGCCTTCAATGGTTGGAATGAGTTTATTTAACCTATATTCTAGTTTTATTAACTTCACTTATATACCCTAATTGATTTTCTCATAGTAACCCTAGATGGGTGAATTAAATTATAGGATGGATTTTTGGTTGTAAAAAAAATCATAGACCTAGGTTTTAATATGTCTATGGTCTATGTGGAAGCCACGACTCTTTTTGGAATGATAAAATAATGTCCATGTATGCTTGTTTTTTAGTGGGAACATTGGTAAAAAAAATTGTATATGTTTTACTACTGTTGGAATTTACATCATTTACTAAGAAGCTCAATTTGATGTGGAGATTCGATTTTGATATATTATTACTCTGAGTTGTGTTTTTATTCCACCTTATAGGGCACCATGAGCTACTCTATCTTGGTAGTATTAACAAATATGGATTGGGTGTTTACATCATTATGCCATTAGGCTAAGGTAAACTTTTGATGAGAAATATGGTTTTAGGTAGTTATTCTCTTTATCCTTGCAATCATGATACCAATGCTCTATGAATTTATAGAGTGATCTAATTAGTTATTTAATTGTTTGGGTTTCACTTATTATGGTTGGGTTATTGCTTTGGGTAGTATCTTATCACTTATAAACTCTTATTGTTATTTTGAGTTAGATTTGAACTAAGTCTTCCATTGGATATATAAGGGAGATGGAATAATATATTAATCACATGTATTTAATTAGTTTTATCTTATTATATTCATGGCATCCTGAGTTGTTAAAGAGATCCTCTAGATTCCATACAATACTTGAAACATAATAAGTATTATGTTTTAGATTAATGGACCTTAATTTAATATTAAATTAATCTCCATAAGTTAAAAACTAAAAGCTAAGGAATCCTCCAAATTTGAAATAAATTATTTTATGATTTCTTGTTTTTGGTGTGTTGGTCCTCTTAGGTGCCTATGGGCAATTACCCCCTTTTGGGTGTTTTATTGACATTGTTATTATTGTTACTTTTTTGAGTTAATTATTGGTATAGTTTCCTATTGTTTTGTATTGGAATTATGGCTATAAAACTAATTTTCATGATCTTAAAATCTTTAGCATCCCTACTTCATGATTTCACCACCCAACCAATGGTTAGGGTGGTTAGGGCCATTGTATGGTTGGGCTCATCTAACTACACATGTGGGGTTGGATTCATGTTGATTGGTGTAGTTCTCTCTCCTATTTACTTGTATTTGTGACACTCTTGGGGATGGTAATATTAATGGAATATTAATTTATAGTAACAATTATTACTTTTTTTTACTATTAGATGTTATCCTAACATTGATTCATACAATTAACATGATAGTACTTGGATGTAGTTGATATTCAAGATAATTATATGTTGTTCCTTTTCTTATTATGATGGAAATTTGTTATTTAATTTAGATACGATGTATTATTACCTTTAAATAATTTTTATCAGATACAAGAACCTTCCTCACAATGACAATGAAAATTTGATTATTATCCATTCTAGACACTAAGGGTAAAATCTTGCATTGAGCTCTTAAATAGGGAAGAACTTTAAAAATGTGGGTGATCATGTTTATCATTTCAAGATCTTATTATTATTATCCATGAACTTGGGTATAGAACACAAATTATTATTGAGCATTTATAGCTTATCTATATATTTATACCCTTGTTGTATGCTTCCTAGAGTTGGTATCTTGTAGCTGGAAACTAAATAATAGTTGTGTGGTTTTTATTATGAAGGGAAAAACTTTGTACAATTGATAGGTGGTTATTCTTGGTTTTTAGTACCAGTATAAATTCTTATCATAATGATATCTTGGTGAAAATTAATTAATCTATATATTAGTATGATGCTTTGAGTGCACTCATAGTGGTTTACACTATCATTAAGCTTTATATTGTGAAAAATGGGTAGTACATAATACTATATATACTTTGATAGTTGTATTCTTGCCTCTAGATTTACTTAGTCATGATAACATTTGTGATAAATACTTAAATTTCATGTCTAAAGTGAACTCTTGGCATAATCACATATTCCATAATTGAGTTATGGACTTTATTAATTAATCTCATCTATAAGGTGAATGCTAAACCCTTATTGTTGTTATGTTAGTATTGATAACATTCAAACCAACATTAATGTTAATGGAAACTATTTTACTTAGTGCATATTTGATCTTGAGCCTTCCTTTTTGCATAAATAAATTTCAATTGATTAGTTGCTTTTACATAGATATGGCTATCTTGTTTATTTTAATGTGGATGTGGAAATGTTTACCATTACTTGTGATTATTAGAGTTAAGGAAATTGACAATTTTAAAACAATGTAGATGTTCCTAACTTATATGGGATGGTTATTAAAATATGGGTGGATTTAATTTCCATTATTGGTTAAAACTTCTTGATTTATTTTGGTAATTATATTCTTTTGATATGGAATATCATGTCATGTTTTACTATTCATATACTATGGGACACTTGATATGTTAATGTTGAATTTGAATAACGGTATTACATTAGATCTTATTGAGAAAAGTATAGAATTGAAAATATGTTGGCCATGTTATGGAGATTATTGAATGTTTTATTAAGCTTTGGATGAATTATTAAATGGCTACCCTACTTATCCTTATGGAAGTAAAATTTGGATTATATTTTATTGAGCATGTTAAATTTTTTATTAAATTCTCTTTATTCATTCTCCTAACTAGACTTTAGATTTTTTATTTTAGACTTTGCAAAATTTATGCATGATATGATAGTTGATTACCAATTGAAATAGAACCCATATCTAGTCATGCTCGCAAAAATTAGTGAGTGAGAAAGTAGCAAGTCTTAATGTCATATTGGGTACATATCATGATGCAAGGATATTGTGCCATAAATTATAACATATACAATATTATCAATTATCATCATCTTAATATTTTATTTACATATTGTCTTAATTTAGTTCATATCATGGATTTATATAATTTTAATGTATGATTGAGTTCTTTTTCTATTATCTAAAATTAGTTGTTAATTGGTATAACATAAACCTTTGGTCTAAGTCACAAACCTTGATGTTTTAACTTGGCTTGAAAAAATATTATTTGATGCATGATTAGTCATATTGAGACCATGTGTAGTCAATTTATGATGTGGAAGCTATCTATACATGAGTATAATCTCATAACTGGCCAAAGTCAGGAAGATTGCTAATGTTGTAATGACAAAATTGGCAATCTAATGAATTATTGTTTATATGGATATGGTTGAATTATGAGTCAGTCTTGAGTAAAGGAATTTAAGGGACCATGTAATGTGAGGATCCTAAGATCAAGGATTTATTCATATAATCCTAACCTAGTAGCATTATTAGTGGTGGTTCATCATATTTTAAGGTATTCATTTTATATCAGGTGATATCCCCAAATGGATGAGCTCTTACTTATATAGTGAGAGTATTATAGATGTTATGTTCATTATTAATGCAAGATTTATTTCTTGATGAGTGTTAAATGAGTCATGTTGAAAAATAACATGTGGCTTATGGAAATTCATTGGTAGAAAATTCTCATATCATAGAGTTATATCTTATGTTGTGGCATTCATCAAGTGAAGGAATGGTGGTGGAATGAACCCTAAGGACTATGGATCATGGTATAATGATCCAAGGGGATAGTACCAAAACTATCCCTTACTTGTGTGAATTTGGAAAGGATGATATTATCTTAAAAAGCTTATGTTACAACACTTTGGTATTGGTTAGTGATAACTACTTTTGGACCTTAAATTACTATAAAGCTTGCCTAAGCAAAGCTTAGTATGATGATTATTATGTTTAATCCTTTTATATGTTTCACACTTATTATTTTAATTATCTATTATCAAATTTGTATGCTAAAAAAAGGGAAAACAAGATAATCTATGATATGCTTAATCCCATCCTTATGATTTTAAATGTTGTCTTTATGGACTAATTAGGATAATTGGTTAGATTATCACTGACACCTTAAGCATGAATGAATCCCTATAGTCTCTCAAAATATCAAGCCATAACCACATAGGGTACCCATATACTTAGATAGGGATGAGGGTACCTTGGTGGTTTGATATGTAGGATGATTGCCTTCCATAAGGTTCAGAGGTTATTAGTGTAGACCTACACACTAATAGCCCCCAAATAGTATACCATCCTAATGGAAACATTATTATCTATGGAATCCTCTATATGTGTTTATCCCTAGGTAATTTTCCATAGTGACCCAATCCAGTTATTGGTTGACTACACATTAATGTGCATATTTGAAGAGATGCATCATACATCATTGAGTTGTGTAGCCGGCCCTACACATAGTTCTGTTTCATACTCTATAAAATAATTCTAGAATTTTTCAAGGATATTTAAATTTAAATAAGATCTATCTTAAGGGGAATTTTTTATTACCTAATATTGATATGATTTTTTAGTGTATAGTTGATTTAGAAAAGTTGTCATTTATGGGTGAATTTTTATGGTATAATAAATAAATATCAATCTTAATGACAAAAATAGAATCACATTTACATCACCATAGGGGATATTGTTTTATGTGGTCATGCATTTTGAATTAAAATATTAGAGAGCCACTTATGAAAGGGACATGACACATATTTTGTGTAACCTCATAAAATAAACCATGAAAGATGTTTTCAATTAATTACATGCAAAGTCTAAACTTTGAAAATATCGTATTAATGATTTATAGAAAATATTTGAATGCTTATGAAAATACAATGTATGATTCAAACCTTAAAGTGTGTATTTGTAGTGTCTTATGGAAAATTATTAGGTTATATCATATCCCCACAAGGCATAAAGTTTGATCCTAAAAATTGAAAGGTTATAGTGGAGATGAAACAACTCAAGGGATTAAAATAATTAAGATTATTTATATAAATATTTCAAGCAATCATAAATTATATGAATCAACTATATAATAAAATACAACCATTTTCTTTATTAAAGAGAACATGTACAAAATTTTATTGAGATGAATGGTGTAAATTTTTTTATTATAAAATAAAATATTATATTATTATTCCACCAATCATGATGACACCTATTCTCTATAAACCATTACTATTATACATTGTATTCCATATAGAACATAATAGGATACTTTTTCACACAATACAATGATTTTCACTAAGAATGAAAAAATAACTACAATAGTCTTCTACCTTCATATTTACAAAAAAAATATAACACAATGGAAAAAATTTTGGCCATTTTATTTTATACTAAAATAATTCAAAATTAAATGCCTAATATTTAAACATGTGTCATCATGATAATGGATCCATTTAAATATCTTATGTGGAAACCATGATTTTTAGGATGACTAAACAAGTGGGTAATTTTACTCATGGAATTTGACCTCAATCCTATATCCCAAAAATTAGTGAAATTTGAATTTATTTATGATCAATTATTGACAGAACCATTAGTTGATATGTAAAATATCATCAATAGTTTTAATGATGATTTAGTATAAAGATCATTGATTATTATACTTAGAAAATGTGTTTTCATGGATATAAATGTGACTTAAGTGTCATAGTGGGAATATTTTTTCACTCCTCAGGGGAAGGCTTTGAAATTAGCATAAAATTTAGTATTTTCATAATAAACAACATAACATAATATGAGGCATTTGTTTTAGGAGTATTTTCCACTTGAATCCTATAAATCAAATATAGTAAGGTATATATTGAATTTCATATTTAAGTTAATCAGCCATAGATATTTATCACACAATGGATGAAAATTTAATTTCATACAAAATCATGGTATTGTTTAATTACTTTTCTAAATGAATTTTAGATTGAAACTATAGCTCATATTAATAACCAAAATGTAAATGCAACCTCTAATGAAACTTTCCATATTCCCATAGTTATCACTAATGATAAATCTATATTTACCTTTCAAGGATTAAAATAAAATTTTGTTATGTCAAAATATTTGGACATCTTAGAAGTAATTACCATTACATGTAGTATAAGTAACTCAGAATCATGTAATGACGTTTATAATTTCCTATCAAAAGCAACTACTTGATTTAACAATTTTGGGAATATTGGTGTATTATTCCTAATTTAGTTAAAGGGTTTGAGTAGTAAAATTAGTAAATGAATATACAATTATTAAGATATTGATTTTTGAAATTTGATTACAATTTGAATCTTTATAAAAATAGTAATAAGAGAAGGAAAACAAGACTTAGCTAGAAACTGACTGATCTAACTGAGATAGAGGTTGAAATTCACTATGCAGGATTGAAACATTATTGTAATCTAAGATCTGACCTTTTTTTTATGATTGAATAAGAGCATAAAAAGTGGATAAGAGTGGAATTATTATTTTAGACCACCTTTTCCACTATTGTCCTAAGGATCTGAGCTTTTTGGTTTTTGTTCACCAAGTCTCTGTGACCTTGTCTATGAAGTTTTGGCAGTTTGAAGTCTATAGAGCTCCTTATACAATATATTTTCTCTTCAAACCCTATAATCCATTATGATTTGAATAGTTTTTAGAAAGAGGGGTGGCTAGTGTGTGTAAAATTCACTAGACATTTATCCACACCCCTTGTGTGGGCACATTACCTATATACCAATACTCCGAAGAGGGATCAAGACATATGTAGTTCTCCCACCTAATGTGCTTTGTATAATAGTGTGTATGAAGATGAAAAATTCTAAACTAGATGTGCTTGATATGGCTAAGGACTAGTGTAAGGATTTGAGTAAGTTTGTAAGTATACTAGCTATTTGTATGCAAAGAATAGAGAAGATTTCTTGAGTGGTCTTGCTTGTATTCTTTCTTACTTAGTGATAAGTTCTAACCCTTTCCAAATGATTTTTGAATGGGATTTTATAAGGATATATTGGTCATAGGTTGAATGTGCTCGCATTAGGTAGACAAAGAGAAGGATGGGGAACTATAATAAATTAACCATTGGGGCTAGAAATGGACTTGGAAAAGAGCAGAAAAAGTGGATAAGAGTGGCACCAATGCTATAATCCTAATGTGGTGTTATTGTCCTAAGTAGACAAGACATGGGGGGATTGATCTATCATGGTCAGAGGAGTCTAACTTAGTTGGGATCGGGTTTGAAAGGCTACATATGATTGAGAATTAGTGAAAATAATCCTAAGAGGGTTAGGAGAACAAAAAAGAGGGACTAATGGGTTGGTGTCATCAGTCATACTCATGTTACCAATTTTTGCATTTTATATGACTACATTTGCCCCCCCTTTATTCTAGTGATGTAACAAAGAGAAATACTAGGATAAATAAAAATAAAATGCATACCTAAAATTAAATACAAGGGTAAATGTCATGAAGATATGTTATTTTAGGTGTGCATAGAGAGAACATATTGTGAAGTGTAAATCTTCAAGAGAAAATAAAGAGTAGATCAATTCTTACTAGATACACTATATGTAAAATAAGAACATACAAAACTAGGTAAGAGAGAGAGAGATGAAGAGAAAGGAATGAATACACCTCATTAGGTACATGAAATAATACAAAACATATGTGATGTTGAGTAATGTTGTACCAAGAGTAATATCATGAATGGAGAAGATTGCTCAATTCCCTGGAAGTGGCTCAAGAATGCAAAGGCTAGCCCTTTGGCTCTATCATCACCCACTAAGTAAAAATAGGTAATTATACATGTGTTAATTGATGTTTGGATTATGTGTCCAATCCATTTGAATATGTGGCTCAATAATATAAAGTTTAGCTAGTCCTTTGGCTCCATCATTGCCTCGTGTAGTGAAGCTATGAATTGATACTAATATGAATATGTGTGTCATATGAAATGGCTTCTGAAGCCCATGAATTCTCTATAATATAATAGTGTTGGAATGGATATCTGAATGTATGCTAGAAACTAGGCCACTCTTGCCTAATCTAAAAGATGGAGATTAGGCTTGTAAGAAATCCACTCCTAAACTAGTGCACTAAGCTTGTATGAAAGCTACTCATGAACTAGAGAACTCAAGAATGTGGAAGTTAAACTTGTATGAAAGCCATTACAAAATAATACCAACCACCTATAGATGGAATAAGGCACACAACTACTAAGAATGACTACATAATGCTGAAATTGAAAAGAAAAGAAAATAAATGTGCCATGAACATTACCCATAATCATTGATGTCTAAAACATGGATTCTAATTTAGAAGTCATATCAACTGATGTGTCTAAAACTATAAGTGAGAGCCATCATGCCACACATGATACCCCTATATATAGATTCTCTGAGTGAAAATGTACTAAAAAATGCTTATTTTTAACTATTTTGGTTATGTAAAACTATAGCTAAACCTACTTTTCTACTATTTGGATAAGAGTGATAAAAGTGGACACTAGTGGCACCAACACTATATTCCAAGTTGGGTGCTATTATCTTGGGCCAAATATGGTAAATGTTCTAATATTCTCATTGTCTACCTAGTTTGTTCTAACTATTTTGATGTTTGGTTGTTGTTTTTGCTATTCTGAATGATTATTTTTTTATCATTAGGAGCTCTAATCTCTATTAAAAAAACCCTATTTGTTGCCACCTCTTTTGAGGGTAATAATGAAGACCCTATAATGAATTCCCTTAGAAGAAAGAGCCCTACAAGTGTGTTATGTTACAAAGATACATGATATGGCAATGATAATCGACAAGATATCTCAAGATATATCATGATTTGTATTAAGAGATTATTAGATAAAAAAGGGTATGTCTAGATGGATATAACAATGTAATAACATGTGTAATGTACTAAATTAGAAATGAAAGTCTAGTTAGTTGTTAGTTTTTAGTTGGATGGATGGAGCATGATTTCCATCATGGCATCCAAGAAAGCAAGATAATGAATGATGTGGATCATGGACTTACAAACAATTGAGAAGAAAGCAAGAAAAAAACACACAAAGAAATAATCAATAAGCATAAAAGGGTGGCCAAGGGGCCACATAAACAAGGGGCATGGGCACATGTCACTCATACTTGAAGACAAGCATACAAGGCATGTTTAAATGCCACCAACACATACATTTGAAACAAGCAAGGTTGGCGTGGAAGCCATAATCACATAAAAGAGTATAGGAAAAGGAAATTGATAAGTGTCCCAAGGACATACATCAATATAAGTAAAGGACATTGGAAAATGTCCTAAGTAACATATATGATACAAACAATAATTTAGAAATACAATCATATCTATCTATGCAAAGAAAGAAAGGAAAGCATGTAATAACTAAAATACAATTGCATCTAACTAATCAAACCAAGAGAAAAAGTATGCAAGACATGTTAGTACAAGACTAGGTATATGCTAAGAAATACACAAGTGCTATATACTAGTGAGTGTCAATAGAGTAATCTATGTAAGCTAGTAAATAATGTACATCATCATGAAAACTAGAGTGTGTGGTGTAGGAATGGCTTAACCTAGATGGTGTAGTCATGTAGAATATGCCCCCAATGGGTATGCATATCGATGTGTGTCTCAAATGTAGAATTAAGATGCTCCCTCAATGGGTAGAGTGAAGCAATCAAGGAGTTGGATGTCACTATACACACTCAAAGAAGATCAATTGAAGCATGTTAATGTAGATAAATTGACAAACCATAACATATAACAACAAATGTAATTCTAAAATTATAGTAGAAATGTAAAGCATGGATGATGTATACAATCAAACTATTTTTGGTTTTTTTAGATTATGTGATGTTTTTGTATTTTGAAATATTTGAATGTTTTTGTATTTTTTTTGGATTTTTAATATTTTGAGCTATGTACAGGTAAGATGGGAAAGGATGATAATAACTAGTGAGTCTCATGGGATACTCCCTATCATGGTGTCATGTATCAAGGAGAGGAATCATGCATGATCATGAGACATGATGAAAATGTTGAGACTATGGCTATGAAAGCTATATATGTTGTTAAAATTAATGTAGAAAGCAACTATGGGGTCCCCCTATAACTCTCAGAAGTGGATTCAACTGTAGGGATCTTAGGGACCCATCTGGTAGTAGGAGAAGCTCTATGAACATGTGCTCTATGAGTAGATACATGATATCTCAATGATACTACCCTAGGTGAGAACCTATAGATGGAAGTTGTCTAGAATCCTAAAGTTATGGAGGCATATAAACTCTCTATTCTGGTGATGGATGTCTCAACTATTTTTGAATTAGAATTAGATGAGGAACTATAACTAGTGGCAAAACTAGAACTGATGGTGGAACTAAAACTGGTGACAGTACTATAGAGGATGCCTCTAACGTAAGAAGTGGTAACTCATATGTAACTCCACCAACTATAATAACCTAATTAGTGTGAATGAATTTCATGCATCTATAAAATGTAGAAGGTACTACTCAAAGTTTTTGAATCCATGGTCGACCAAATAACATATCAAAAACTCCTACACTAGGAACTATATGAAATAGTGTGGCCATGTGTGTTAGACCAACCTATAGAGGAAGTACAATCTCACTCAATGAAATCTATATGTTCCCATTGAATCTACTGATAACTATGTCCATCGGGGTAATATCCTACTTTGAATATCCCAAATGTTATAATAATGGCATAGTGCACATGTTCAAGCTAGATCTATTATCTATGAGAACACTATAAATAGGATGATTATGGATGTAAGCTCTAATAAAGAGTGCATGATAATATAAATCATCCTCAATGATCTCCTACTTTGAGAAGGAGATGGAAATTCTAGCTAGAACTCTAGAATTATATACACCAATCATGTTTCTCAAAGGATGTGTCTCAACTAAAGGTGCCCTATATGTATTTGGTGGTGGATGTATATGATATGCATAATAAACCCTTGATGTGTCCCTTGTCTCTTATTTAGAATATTGTGAAAAGGGATATGAGAATATTTTAAAAGCTTTATCTTGTGTTTTATTTGCCTTAGGAGGCTCAACTGAAGTTCCAAGATCAATGTGATTACCATCTATCAAATCATGTATCTTTTGTCTCAAAGTGATGAATATATTTGTTGTATGGCTTGGTGCCCTATGAAACTCACAAAATGCATGCTGATCATATCCCCATGGAAGAGGCTTGTTGGGTCAACTTCCTAAATAAGAGAGAGAGATATGATGTTACATTATAATAGCTATTTTAAAACTCTAGTTAGAGAAATTGGTATATTGGTAAAGGTTCACTGAGGAGGTATTGATAAAACCACCCATTGAGGGGGCTTGAAATTTGCATTAACTATCAATTTATTCTAACTCTTGCTATCATTGACCTTGACTTTGTACATGAATTTGTTTTTACTCTTGTTCATTATTTTTGGGATACTTGTGTACTTGAGTTTTCCCATTAAAATAAGTTTGACTTCTCTTTACTTTATTGTGTAACATAATTTTGTGAAGGAAGATAATATTTATAAAATAATTGATTCATGCAAATCTAGAAGAAGACTCTATTTGAATAGATCTTGTAACTCTTGATCAGCCATGGGGATAGTCATCTTAGCAAAAACAATATTATATCAGAGAACATAATCTGTGAGATGCTCATTTGAATTTTGTTTATGTTGTGTAACTTGAGCATATGAAAACTTATCACCAATGTTAATGGTAAAATGAGTTAGGAACATGTTAGCTAAAAGATTGAATGCATTGATTGCTTGATTTGGTAGATTATAGAACTATTGTAAAGCATAATCTTTTAAGTTCCATGGAAATAGCTTGGTAAGTAGCCAGTCATTTTGTACATAATCTAAGCATGCTATGTGAAAATCTCTCAAATATGTCTCAAGATCACCCTTGCCATCATATAGAGTAAGCTTGGGTTGAAAAAAACCTTGTGGCAAGGGTGTAGAATTAATGTGATGTGTAAATAGTGTATGCAATAGAGAAAAAGAATCCAAAGCCTACATAGGTCTAGAGGCACCTTGCTCAAGATGTAGCACCTTGGATTGAAGATATCTTATCTCTTGCATAAGGGATACCACATCAAAAGACAAAGATGTACTAGCTATAACTGGTGGCATATAGGTAGGTTGGGATACTATAGGGAGTTGTTGAGAGATAGTTTCCCCTGTAGTGTCATTTATAACTAGTTTCTCTATGGTTTGAGAAGATTGTCCATTGTTAACTTTTTGTTATTCCTCTTGAAGTATTTTAATCATGTCATCTTGCATGTCAGGGTGTTTAGTTAAAAGTTATTAAAGTTCCATTTCATTGGTTTCATCAAAACTAGTATATTGGGCTATTATTAAATTAGGAAAACAATTTAAGATTTGATTGAATTTTTTTCAATAATTTGTAATTGATAAAGTGCTAAAAATGAAATTACTGAATATAGGAAATGTAAAGTCTTAGAAATAGTTAACTAAAAATTGAAGAAAAATGATACAAAACTCACAAACATGTAAGGTGATACCTCAATAAGAAAATAGGAATTAGTACACGAAACTAGGGTTTTGAAAGGTTATTATTTTGAGAATTAATATGATTTTTTTAATTTTAAAGTGAATTTATGAGTTAGGTATGCAAGTAAAAAATCAAAAATTTATTGGAAAATTAGTGATTTAATAAGACCTAGTATATGCAACTAGAGTTTGGAAAAATAAATATTTTTGAGTATTACTATTAAATTTTGAAATTTGAATGGATTTTTTATTTAAATATGCTAGTAAAAAATCAAGAAATTATTGGACAATTAATAGGAAAATACTGGGACCTACTATGGGCAACAAGGGTTTGAAAGAAAATTATTTTAAAATTACTACAAAATTTTAAAAATTAATGATAATTTATAATTTTATTATGCAAGTAAAAAATCAAAAAAATATAGGAAACATCATTAGGAAAATTACCCTAAGGTTTCTAGGGTTTTTATGTGCAAACAAAGTAAGTTGGGTTCACCAAATGATTTAACAATTTTGGGAAAATTGGTGTATTATTCTTAATTTAGTTAAAGGGTTTGAATGGTAAAATTAGTAAATAAATATGTAATTATTAAGATACTAATTTATGAAATTTGATTACAATTTGAATCTTTCTGAAAATATTAATAAGGGAAAGAAAACAAGACTTAGAAACTGATTGATTTAACTGAAATAGAGGTTGGAATTCACTATGCAAGATTGGGAAACTATCACAAACTGAGATCTGACCTTGATTTTATGATTACACAAGAGCATTTAAAATACATAGGAGTGGCACTGGCACTATAGTCCATCTCTGTCATTGTTGTCCTAAGGAACTAAGCTTTCTAGATTTTGTTTGTTAGGTCTGTGTGACCTTGTTCATAAAGTTTTGATAGTTGGAAGTCTATAGAATTCCATGTAGATCAAATTTTCTCTTCAAACCCTGTACTCTAGTATGATTTGACCAATATTAAGAAAGAGGGGAGGTTAGTATGTGTAATATTCACTAGACATGGATTCACACCCCTTGTGTGGGTATGCTACCTACATACCAATACTTCGAAGAGGGATCAAGCCATATGTAGTTCTCCCACTTGATGTGCTTTATATAGCAATGTGTATGAAGATGCAAAATTCGAAACTGGATGTGCTTGAAATGGCTAGGGATTAGTGTAAGTATTTTAATAAGTTTTTAAGTATTTTGGTTGCCTATATGTAAAGAATAGGGAATATTAATTGAGTGGTCTTGCTTGTATTCTTTCTCAATTAATGATAATTTTCGACCCTTTCAAAATGATCTTTAAATGGGTTTTTATAAGGATCTATTGGTCATGGGTTAAATGTGCTCACATTAGTCCAATAAGGAAAAGGATGGGGAACTAGAAGAAATTGACCACTGGGGTTAGAAATAGACTTGGACAAAAAGGTCCAAAGTGGATAGAAGTGGCACTAATACTATATTCCTAGTGTGGCATTATTATCTTGAGTAGATGGGACCTAGGGGGATTGATGTATCATGGAAAGAGGAGTCTAGCTTAGTTGGGATCAGGTTTAAAAGGCTATGGATGACTAAGAATTAGTGAAAATAATCCTAAGAGGGTTAGGAGAGCAAGCAAGAGAGACCTATGGGTTGGGTGTCATTATCTATGCTCAAGTTACCAATTTTTGCATTTTATATGAGTACACTACTATTAATATATTTTTACACAACATCAAGTGTAAATTATAGTAATATACAATTTTATATATTATCAATGGAGGGTCTCTCATCAAGAGATAATTTAAGGATTAATTATTTTTATGCCTTAATTGTCATGAGGCCAAAATTGATTTATAATAGGTGTATGATATTTATTATGATGTAATTTTTAGAATAAAATCAATACCATATAATTTGTTATGAATAGGTTATTATTGGCATACAATGAAAAAATTACTCTTAGAATGTGTAAAAATATGTGTAATGTCAAAATAAAAAAAATTAATCCAAGAATCATCATAAGAGTTTAAAACCTATTGTAACTTTTAATATTTATGTTTTATGTATTTTATCATTAGTGATTTTATTTAACATTTCCATTTCTTTATCTTAAAATATGGATGGCATTCATTAGTCCTCCAAGATTATCTCATAGATAAAATTTCTTTCCTAGTCATTTTTAGTTATAAATTGGAAGTATTATATAATATATATAAATAATGACAAAATTAAATACGCAACTACACCAAGGATTAATCTTAGAGCCAAGCTTATCGATTCGATTTGTGCTTCACTGAATCAAATCTTAAACAATTGTAACACTTTTTCATCTTGATCTCTCTATAAATTACCTTATTAAAATTTAGTGTAAATAGACTTTAGTAGTTTAATTAATCACATTTAGATATATGTGGTTAAAACCCTTACTTAAACTATTCCATTCATATACCATAATAACTATGCAAAGGTCTAATTATGAGCTTATGGGATATGTATTTTCAAACACTAATTTGGAGATCACCAGACTCCATTAATTTTTTGTTTTGATTTGGAGTTATTAAAATAGGTCAAATTAAATATTTGGGAACATACATAATATATCATACACATTTATGAATATTATCTATGGTTGTAATATAAAATACGTAGCAAACAACCACCATGAAACATTGATTGTGAAAACCTATAAACACAACCATGATCACATAGAGATGCAATAAGTGGAACAATTATATAACTAAAGTGGTTATTTTTTTGTGACCAAAATTTCATATAACAAGATTTTATAGGTATGGGTTCATTTAAGAGTAGTGTATAGGTCTATAAACTAAGTATAAGGTCATTTGCATTCAAAATAATTATAATATAGACTTAAATTTTTAAAATGGTCAATGCATGATCATATATTAACCTATTTGTTAATTCATTTATTTGATTTAAATTTCATTTATGAATCATAATATTGTTTCCATTACTTATCATTTTAGGTAAACCTAAATTATTTATTATGGTTGTACAACCTTAATATTTATCTAATTTCAGCTTGTTTACTAGAATTAGGATAAACATAAAAAGTGATACTTAACCCTTTACTACACTCAATCATGGGTTTCATAAAATTGATTAGTTATTTTAGACTCTCATGATTCATTTTAGATCTAATTTTTTGATCTAAATTATTTCTATACATACTCTCTTAAACCCTCATTAATATTTTATTACCTATAAAATTTAGATATTTACCTAGGCTTTGATATGTTACACACAACCCAATATTAAAATCTCATAAAAAATTATAGCATTTTATTGATATATAAATGAAGTTTTCATACTGACATATTTTTATCTATAACATGATTAAACGTACACTTAATAATTCATCAGTTTTGACCTATGGATTCATAAGTGTGGTGCTTACCAATTTAATATTGACATACCTAAATATGTCCATGATTAATTATGGTGTCAATAACATGGTTTGTAATAATATTCAAACTATTTAAACACAAGTGAATATGGCATGATATATTATTATCTTTCAACCTCTTTGTCTATAAGTATGAATAAGTTAAGGCTACTCATCTAATATAAAAATAAAAAAACCTATAGTTTTTTACAACAATTATAAAGAACACAAGATATAATGTTATTCCTTTATAAACTTAAATAGTCCATAAATATGAAGTAAATTATTAGAAAAAGACTATGTATTATAATGCTACCAATATATACTACCCTAAACATTTTGCATCTTTAGTTAGAGAATTTAAACATAATAATAAACATATCACCTTTATCTTATAATAATTATCATGCAACAAATTCATCTAATAAAAATATTCCCTTATACATCATGTCTAGTGTCAATCACAATTAATCTAAAAGGGTTATTTTGGATACTTGGTCGGAGATTAAACATGTGTAGTGAGGGTTGCCTTTAAACACTAGGTATAGCTATAGATTATATATCACATTCATATATGATCAACAAATGTTTTTATCATACTGAAACAACCCTAAAATAATTATTTGGATTGTTTATTAGAGTGAGAAAAGAGGATATATGTAGGATCCCTAACTTAATACAATGATGTGAGATAACATATTCATTGATTGCACACTAGTGTGCTCATGACTAGGTCCCTATTATATGGTATTAGACACTGAAATATGATTAAATCACCATTAAATATTATATAAGGGATCACATCATAAATAAAATAATATATAGTTTGGGGTGTATTGGTGTGCATGAGCACACTGATAAAATCTAAATTCTATATAAGTACTGATGTCTCCCCCAATAGGACCATTTAATAGTTAGCTAACCCTACTTAAACATCTTAGTCTTCCAATAACATCCCATTTTAAGGGCTTTAGATAATATCTACTCTTAGGTGTACTAACAATGATAACTTACATAACATCAATGAATATAAGAGTAAATAACCCTAACATCTAACTTGATTTTAAACTCACACATGATATAAGGGAAAAAATAATAAGTTATAAATATAAAACATTAACCCTCATATTTAATGAATCATTGGTTAAAAGAGACCTCCCAATAGGGCCATTGTTAAACGTACATACAAATTAGAAATTCATGAGGATTTAACCAACCAAAAGAGGTAACCAACTGATTACCAATGTAAACCATTGGTAGGCCAAGTAACTCAATAGTTCCATTTTTTGAGATTCCAAAAAATTAATCTCAAACTTTGTGGTCATGGTACCATGTACCTCTTCCAAGGATTTTAAGGCACACTTAGATTTTGGGTAATAATAACCCCATACGCCAAAAGTGAGAATTTGATATTGAGGGATTTATATTGGTAACTTTACCATTTCCAAAGATGAGTCCTACCCCACCATTTAATCTTGGTTGATTTCATACAAACACAAGTCAAGAATAAATCATTTATTAACTTCCTAATTACCTAAAATATTTCATGCTTGTACTACCAAATGGAATATGATTGGATCAACATCTTTATTAGTAGGATGATGGTATTGAATGAAAATAAAATCACTTCAATCCTTATCCATAATTCAATATAGAAATGTGAATAACTACAATATTATCTTGATGACAAGTTCCATAATACCATAACACAATTCGACTATAATAAATATTTCCATCAATTGCTAAAATATATTGGCATAGCCAACACATATATGAAATCAACCCTCTACACTTTATTTCTTGAGAAATACAGTGGTCACAAGATTAAGTTCATAATATATAAAAATAATAACTCCAATCACCTCCTTATTAAGACCACCAGGAAGAGGACAACAGAAACTACTTCCATAACATGATTTAATAACTGGATGCTAGCAAAATAACATTAATATAAGGATGTCTATTATAGACTAGTTTGGATGCAATTATATATAACCAAGGTATAATATATCATTTATTCAAGTCATGTAATATCACTAACACCCACATACACTCACCATTTTTCATAATTTGACACCTTAAAGTATATACACAAAGTACCATAATAAATTTTCCAACACATCCATAGTTTGTTAACAAAATGCATTCATAAGGCAATTCATAACTTTCATTAAATTAAAATCATATAACTAACTCATTCATACAAATTGAATTTCTTCATTTAGTTTTTTATGTGATAAAATGTACACAAATATGAAACCATATCATTAGAATGACCACTAAGGAGGAAAAATAATTTGTAAAAGTAATACAATGCAATGTAGACAATAATCCTTGACTTTATCATCTTAGATTCCATCTTGGCTTAATATTGGTGAGAAAAACACTCTAAGTAGGTAGAAAGGATAACCTATTAACAATTTTCACAAAATAAAAGAACAACTATATCATAGCCCCTACACTAAAAAGGGTACAACAAGAGTGTTAGCTTAAAGGTGGCTATGTGAATCCATTTCTAGTCAATATTCTAAGAGTTACATCCTATTGCAATAAATCAAGTTCAAAAGAGAAAAATACTTCAAACTAACTTAATTTCTCATAAGTGAATTTAGGAAGCCTCATAATTCTATTTGATAAACATTTTTTTAAAGGTAAATCATCTATGAATATATTCTATGAACTTCCAAAATGAGCAGGGTAATGTATACTCAAATAGATCCTATAAAATAACATCAATAATGCACTTAAAAAGCATATGATGGTCTACAAAATCTAAGAGAATTCCAAAATCTCTCTTAATCTTAACTATTTTATTACTTAATCCATTTGATTTCTCTCTTATTGAGTACAACATCCAATGTAGAATAAAAAATAGCTAAAACGTATATATAAATTGAGTGATTCTTATAAATATATGCGTTTCAAAACATATAAAATATTTTTTTATAATATTAATCTCTCATAGTAGTAAGTTTAAAAAATAACAAAAATCAATTTTCTTTCCACTCAATAGATTTGGTGCATGAATAACAAGGTAATAGTAAGATTTTCAAAAATAATGATCCACTCATATAAAATAATGGTTCATTCATTTATACAAACCTTCACTAACTGATAACAATCATATGTCATATGCAAAAAGATAACCATCATATCAAGATTTGTCTCCCACAACAACATGATTAAAAAAATCATTTATTATGGATCTTGTTTTCAAAACAATTTGGGGATACATCCAAAATTTCAAAATCAAAATATAACAATCCAACACACTTTCCAATAAAAAACATGGAGTTTTAACATAATTTTGAGGTTCAAATAAATCATTCGAAAAGTTATACATAAATATCAACATTTTCCCTCTCTTATAAATATCAAATTGACATCACGATTGCATAAAGCAGCCAGCTAAACTAAGAAAATACATTTCTCATACTTTAGTAACCCAAAAATAATATAAACATACAAAAAAGTGGTTTGGTTTATCATTCAAGAAAAATAAATCATGTCCACATACGGGTTTTAAGGTTATATGGTATTGAATTTCCACAAAATGGATATTTTGGTTTTCAATGTGAATAATTATAACACATAGAATAGTCGATCAAACACAGTGACCTAGATTTACCATAAAATTAGGGTAATTAAATTACTTACCAATAGTAACAATTTCCATGACAAGTGTGTGGTGCCAAATTTTGGAAATTCACCACAATATTTAACATATATAAAAAAGTACATACAAATTTTATATTAAAACATTCAACATGAAATATGCATTAATTAAGATGACTCCCAAAATCATACAAATACAAATCTATTATAACCAAATGCTATACAAATCCACTATGACATAATAGAAAAAAAAACAAATAGTCAACTCAACAATGAAACAAAATGCATTATCCAGGGTTATACATTGATTTTATTTATAACACAATTAACAAGAAACTTCTATATACAACTCCATACTAAATCCCTAATACTACCCTAGATGTGGCAAAGGCCCATGTGGGTATTGCATAATATAGCCACATAAGTATATACCCTAGCAGGTTATTTACAAAACTTGTAATAATTAATATAGGATTTAATTTACAAAAGTTTAACCAGAAAAAGAACACATGCCTAATTTAACGCAAGCAAGTTTTTAAATTTTTCCTTCAGAATGGGTGCCAGCTATTTCAGCATCGACCCCCTATTTTTCATATTCATGCCCAAATCACCCCTTTATTTCCTATTCTTATCTCTTCCCATTGACCTAACACTCCTTATTCTAGCTCCTATCCTCCCCAACAAGGTGACACCTCTTCCTAGTCTATCTGGGCTCCTTTTTCTATGTAGACCCCTACATCCTCCTTTTATCATCAACCTAAAATGTCATATATCCTTCCTTTAGGTTCCATAGCCACCACCAAAACATTAATGCCTCTAATTTATGGATTCTAAAAATAGTTTCCACCACCATCATGGCTAAAAACAAAACATGGACCTAAAAACCCTATTTTTCTCCAAAC